>JAUMTR010000027.1:21465658-21478158 GCA_032270685.1 Microctenopoma stevenorrisi | reverse complement strand
CTGTGAAGGGGAGAGGGGAGAACAACAACTCTAGAGATGGATGTCATCATGTTTTGTTTTTTGTTCTTATATATTTGTTGTTTTGTATTTATATTCGTTGGTGCTATTTGTGGTTGTGGGTCTTCTAATCCTTGTGAAATGAGAGCGGCTGTAACAGGCAAAACTATTTCCCTCTGGGAATATTAAAGTGTTCACTTTGTTAATGAACGTTTCTGATGATAAGGTGAAAAACTGTGGTAGATAAATGTTCTTTCTTTATCTATGCGTCATAAAAAAGTATGTTCAGCAAACATTTCAGTGATGAGTCTCCTCTCACAGAAGGACATCAGAGCGACTATAAAAGAATCATCCAACCTCAACCACGTTGTTCTACGTGATATCAAACATCATGCATCTGGACTCATCAACACAAACTATCTGAATCCAGGCTGATTCATCTGATTTTAAGTGCAGATATGAACTTTGACCTTTTCATATCAGCACATTCCCACAGCTATAAACATTATTGCTGCTATGACGCACGTATACGTGGGAGTTGTGTAAGTGTCCGGTCCACTAAGCTAATAACAGCAAGGTCACCCTGAGCGTTACGTAACAACTGTGACATGTAACCACACCTCTGAGTGACCTGAGCACACCTCACTGTGGGATTCACATCTTCTCCTCCACGGTCAGCAGAAGACACAGAAACTAAACCCTCTCCTCTAACCTAACTCCCTGTGTGTTTCTTTATTCTAATGGGCTCGTATGTTGTTTACTGAAGCGTCAAATGGGACAAACAGGCAGATTGGTGTAAACATGATTTAAACCCTTGAATCCTTCCTGTACGTTCTGAATCTGCAAAGTAACTGAAGCTCAGACACGCAGAGGAAAAAGCAGAAATATATATATATATATATATATATATATATATATATAATATCACAAAAGTATTTATGCTTAAGTGCAGAGTGTAACTAAATATACTGGCACTGCCCCCCCCCTGTTACTGCAGCCCCTCCAGACCAGCAGGGGGCTCCACGGCTCCTTACCTTGTGAACACTCTTGGGGTTCTCCAGCCAGGCATAGTACATCTCCTCTACGTAGTTGGAGCTCGTCCCATTTAGAAACGGCTCCGACGCCACCGGTGCTGAGTAGCACCGGATTGGCTGAAACGTCCTTTTGCCACCTGTGGAGGAGGCTGTGATTGGCCGCTGCTGGCCGACAGTCTGAGCCGCCTGTGAGGCGGTGAGCGGACGCAACCGCGCCGCACAAGTCCGTAAACGATGCATGAGCAGTCCTTAAATATCACACACACACACAGTGGTGGTGGTCAGTGTGATGGGCCTGACGTCCTCAGAGCCACGGGAAAAAAAAACTCCACCGAGATCAGAATCCGAACAGAGAAGGCTGAATGAAACGTCCACCGTCCACTGGTCTGTCCGTCCACTAAGGTGCAAAGGAGAGGAGACAGTGTTAGAGCGAGGCAGAAACACACAAAAAGAAGAACTACTTCCTAATCAGGACGTTGTTCTAACAACTAA
Source organism: Microctenopoma stevenorrisi (assembly GCA_032270685.1). Taxonomy (NCBI): domain Eukaryota; kingdom Metazoa; phylum Chordata; class Actinopteri; order Anabantiformes; family Anabantidae; genus Microctenopoma; species Microctenopoma stevenorrisi. The sequence goes on along the minus strand of JAUMTR010000027.1, from coordinate 21,476,635 downwards.
AACCAACAAGACTTAAAATATTTTATATCACCCGAGATCAAGAGAACAAATATCTTCTACCGTGTATTTATCAGTCAGGCAAACCTTTAAATCACCAGTGTTTAAAATCTTTCCACAGTTTCCTCATCATCTGCAGCGTCTGACTCTTCCTCTCTTTCTAGTTCATCTACACAGAGCACACGCTCTACACAGCAAATACATTATTTTGTCTAAATATTTACTGAAATCTTTTTATCAAACATCCAGCACTGTGAAAAAACCTGGAAAAACCCTCCAACCCAAATCTGATAGTGAAACCAGAAGGAGCAGCGGTGCCTGTTAAAAAGTGTTTAGCTCCCGTGTCGCTGCCGAGCAGCTGATGCTAAGCTAACAGCTGTCTGCAGATATCAGGTCGAGGTCAAGACAGACAAAGCTGAATTAGTGACAGACGTAGAGATTCTGTCTCTGCAAAGAGCTCATGATGATTAACGTTGATGTTCTGGTGAAGCTGAATTTAGTTTCTGTAAATTGTGCCTGTTTTATTAAGCTCAACAGTTCTGCACAGTGAGGAAAATACGCTTGGTCCAGAGATTTATAAAAAGTAAACATGTTTATAATTTAACCAATGATGTGAACTTTAGCTTATGTTCAAGAAACCAACAGTGTGATTGCTTATTACCTGCAGATGTTCACAGGAGAAATTAAAGCAACACTGATTTTAATCTGATGTAACAGAGTCTCTCCAGAGGTAAAGCTAAAGTTTAAAAAACAGGATCTACGGACTGCGTCTGAACATTTCTGACTAATCATAGCTAAATAAACCAATTATTACCATAACTCACTGGTAGATCATCAACTACTTGTAATCATCAGAACTGAATTTATACACACGGTAATGCATCAAGACAGCTGAGATTTAACTCATGTTTGTGGGGAACCTTTGGGGTAAAGGGCCGGACCTGGAACCGAACAGCCCGAGTACCTGCCAAATTAGATTCTGTTTCATGTTTACTGAACATTTATGCTCCTTCAATCGAGGGCTGTAAAAGTTCGGAAAAACCATCAGGAGACTTAACCTGACACCAGATCTCTAACTTTAGTTATTTCCAGAGTGACCGACATGACGAACGTCGCTCAGCTGCAGTTTCTCCGACGGTGCTTTGACCTTCTTCGGTGTCCACTCCCTGCCTTCAGTCTCCTTCCTTTACTCCGACCATAACCCGCCCATTGTGCCATCAGACCTCCGAATTGGCTATAAGAAAGGAACTCCGCCCAGAAATATGACTCCGCAGCTTTTCATTGGTCCGAAGAACTGTCAATCAGTTTGCCCTTTCACGAGTCATGACTTCCCGAAATTATTACCTATGGTCACAACACTGTAAAATGATCTCTTCTGGATGTTTTAGCGTTTCAGGGCCCAAACATGCTCACTGGAAGCTTAAAAACATGGTTATTACTCTGTATTATCTTGTTAGAGGACCACATTCACAGCTTATCTGTTACGTTATATAATTAGCCGGCTAGCTTCGCTGAAATGCTTCTACTTTTCTATTAATTGCCATTAGCACGTTTGCTAGCGGCTAAACGGGCGCTAAATGCGCTTACCATCGCCATTATGAAGCTAACTTCAGATACGGTAAAACATTTTTCGTGTGGAGCTTGAACCACCATTTAAGCACAACAAGCAAAGGCAGTTTCAGCGACTATTTTGACAAATGACCTGCCCCTTCATGGTTAGTTTACACGGGGTGCTAGCACGCTGCTAACAGGTTTTCTCAAATTCCTGAACACGGTTTTTTATTTCTCTCTGAAAATAAAACTAGAACATGTCTGTGTAGGACAGTGTAGATCAAATTAATCCCCCGTAAACACGCACACGCTGTAAAGGTCTTAAATCCCAGTAACTGACCTCAATAAACACGTTTCAGCGGCTTCTCTCTCGGCCGGTATCCCGGATGCCCTTCTCCGCTCCCGGTAAAAATGATGACAGCTCGGGGTGCAGAGCATGGAAGCGAAGCCGCGAACGTCATGACGCACGAGGACAGAGGGCGTGGCTCCGGATTACGTTTAATATAAGTATATTATAATTTTTAACTTATCACATAGTTTTACTGAACTACCAAAAATAATTTAACATTCAAGTTAATTTTAGCTTTTTTATGTCATTATGTATGTCCCTTTATCATTATCCCTAGTTGTATTATAAAAAGTTATATATTTATTATTGTGCATCATCATTTAATACCGACCTGCTCAGGGTGTCTGAATGTGTTTTCAGGTAGTTACTGTACAGTAACAAACTAAATTTTCAGTTTGTGAAGGTTCGTTGTTCTACAGCAAAATCAGGCTGTCGAAGTTTTTCTTTTCCTGAATCTGTTCACGAGTTAAACTGAACATTTCGTTCAACAGAAGATTGAACCATGATTCAGCAGAAATTTTATTTACAAAGCAAATGTGGAACAAGCCTGGACCAGACACAAACATTTAGTCAGAAAAATTAAATATCACCAGAACAATTTTCCTGCATTCCCTTCAGACTGAACAAACATTTCTCAGAAATCAAACTGTGGGGTAAACACTGACTGAATTTTATTTTTTTGGCACCAAAGTAGCCCTGTGTGTTAATTACATGAATCCTCATATTCACACTTATGATTTCTGTGCAAAAACACTCAAAACAAATTCTAAATATATATTAAGCAGGTAAAATATCAACATAATGACAGTGCATCCAGGTTCATGGAGAAACACAAACATCACTGTTAAAAGTCTTCAGTCTGGGATGTTCAGCAGCGTCAGTGTCATCACACAAACCCAACAGTAAGAAAACTGGTCGCAGATAATGAACGTGATGGTGACACAGACTAAACCTGAGATCGAGGACTGAGGAACATTTGGTGTTAATGGTGAATGTGTAAGAAGTGACGTACGGTTTGATTCAGGAACCATGTTCTCCATTTTTATAAAACATTTTCTGATTTTCCTGTTAACTCCCGGCACCACCAGGCTCGCCGGCTGAATGTTCTCTACACAATCTGTCTGACAGTCGTCTGGTGGAGTTCAAACTTTCTCTTAACCCCACCCAGCCTGGTCTTCAGCCGCTCAGTCATCTCGCTTGTTTGAGCTGTGACTCTTTAAATGTGATAGAGTCACAGCTGACTGTCAGTCGACTGACTCCAACTTAGAAGTGTAATTATTTATCTTTATCTTTTTGGGTCAGTTCATCTACTTTAGATAGAAGATTCACCAACCTACAGGTTCTACTGAAGTGAAAGTAGTAACACAGGAGAGATGGTTCATTTTCAGATGTGTGGACGAATGAAGAAAAAGCAAAAACACAGAATCTCCAGAGCAGCTGTGTCCACAGTGCTCGATGGGTATTTATTCTGATTTCATATGTATCAGGAACAATAAGAAAACACAGAAGAACGGTGTTTAATAGTGGAGTTCCCCTCGTCCAGTTGTCCACAGGAGATACTGAATGAAAAGAGGACGTACCAAACACCTGCAGAACATCCCAGAGGTCTGATCCAACAGCGCTGAAACGTTTCAGGTGAGAAAACTAAACGAGGTGAGGGTAGATTCCCTGCAGAGACATGAGCCGTCACAAACATCAACATACCACACAGATCCAGATCCACAGGACAGGAACTGAAACCCACACGTGTTCTGCACTCAGGTGCCGTTGCATACTGTGATTTTACAATTCTGGAGCGAGTGCACGCCGGAGCGACCACAGCAGCAGCAGGGGTTCCTTACATTCCTACAGCAGTGCAGAGCAGAAGGGGAGGTGCAGTCAGACAGCACCAGTGCTTCACAGAGAGAAAGTTAGAAAGAAAGTGCTTCACCTGCACCGACAGTGATCTCTGTGTCTCCAAACCAGCCAATCCGACTGAAGCACGTACTTTTACTTTTACTAGGTAATACACATGATAATTCATTATATTATTGATAATAATTAGCACAGTCCTCAGTTCAGTGAATTTAAAGTAGGGATTAGTTAAGTTTCTGCTGGAAAAAGTGATTAAAAGATTTGAAAGCCCTGATACCTGCAGACATTTTGCATTGCTCTTCATTTCATTGTGTCTTTTGTTGTTTTATTCCCATTATTTAGTGTCATTTTATTTCTGGGGTATTTTGTGAAGACCAGAGGTCTTTGCTTTGTGGACCCAGTGTTCAGTGATGCACAGTGTCCACAGGTACATAAATGTAAGCAGCACATGCATCATACTAATACGTAAAAATCACGACACTACATTCCTCATGTAGTAACTTCAGAGTTTCCCTGGTGATGCTAACGAAAGCTAACTGGCTGATTAATGCATATTTTATAACATTACCATGAAATTAGGGACAAACTGCACCGCCTATGTATTTGTGAACTTGAGAGCCTGTTAGCATCGTAAGCTAGTAGAAGATAATTAGCTAAATTAACTGAGAATCTGAGCTGGTTTTCGTAGAGCAGGTTAGCTAGCGTGATTATTTAGTTCACTAAGCAACGTATTAACTACAGAGATGCTGGAGTGATTGGATGTGTTTTGAGATACTGATTAAATATTTCACAGTTTAGTAGCTCAGCAGTTTAACTGATAATACAACAAGTCAGGTTTAAGATTTTAAAACATGAACACAAAACACTGACGGTGATTAAATCACTGGTTGGTTAATGACTGATTTGTGGTGTTCACGTATGATTTGGCTGGTTTCATGACAGAGCAGACCAAGTGTCAGCTGATGAAGCTGAGCTTTTGTTTCCTGACTGAAGTTTGGAGAAAGAAGAAAGAAAGTTAGGACAGACTGTAGAGACCAGTATCCTCTTCAGTTCAGTCCCACTGGGCCCAGTTTCCTGGTGGTCCAGTTTAGAGTCTGGCCTCTTGCCATATTGGCTGCAGAATAGTTTCCTGGCAAGACACCAGTGAAGGTGAAGGTTAAGAACAGAAAGAGAAGAAGAAGAAAGACGCCCAGGTGTAGGTGGGGTGGAACTCCTGGCTGGTTAAACAGGTGGAGGCGGAGCAGCTCGTTGAGGCACCAGAGGCTGTGATGCAGCACATGGTTTCGTTTTTCTGAAATGGGAACAAACCAGAAAAGAAAAATCAACCAAAGACCGACATAAAACCATTTTCATCTGTAAACGCTTTTATTGAGTGGAGATGAACAGAAAGTTGCTCCTCTTACTGTGGAGGAGGAGGAGGCCTCAGAGCGTAGGATGGAGCCGTCGTGCTGGTCTCAACCACCTGATCAGAACACACACAGGAAATCCAACAGTTAGAGCTCCATGACCACGTCGTGTCCAGAGGTTTGATTTTATTTCTGCAGAGTTTAAAATGTTTCAACGTTTCTTTGGTTATGTCAGAGCAACGAGCAGACAGACGACAGGAGAATAAAAAAGTGGTGGTGGTGGAAGAATGTTCCAGTATTTTACCTGCTGTGGTGGCAGGAGCTGAGCGTGGTGCTTCACATGGAGAGAGGACAGGATGTTAGTCAAACCTTCAGTAACACACACGCGCGCGTTAATCAACCACTCTCTGATCAATCACCTAACTGAATCATCAATCACTGATTTATTAACAGATTTATTAATTGAGCAGCGACTTTACGTCCAGTAAATAAACTAGGACACAGAGATAACGACACACACAGGCAGGAGCTGACGCACCAACTACACCTGAGGCTTACCGGGGGAGCTTCATCATCATCAGTCACAGGTTTGACACATTAACATCCCGTTTATGACTCACGTTAACACAGAGCTGCACATGTTTATCGACCTCCATGCTGATTGGTTCAGGTAAAGACACTGGTCACAGAACAAGACTGCTACGTCTTTGTTCCTGCCGTTCACGATCAAACGATGGATACGAGAGGAAGAATTTAAAGCTTTAATCTGATGCTGTTCACGGCGATGTATTAAACAACACTGAAGACAGAAACGTCTCGTGCAGGTTTGGCGCAGGACACATGTTGATCGTTAGGACACAGGTAAGACAAGCACATTTCTAAAGGACAGTGATGTAGCTGTGGTGATGCTCAGATGGTGGATGAAGACGTCTCTGATTCAGCTTCACCTTAGTCTCAAACAACATGATGATCACGTGTTCCAGCAGCTGACGTTTGGCCTTCGTAGTTCAGAGTCAGACACAAACTGTGAACTCACCCAGTCTCTGACGATGTTGTTGGCGTTGCCGCGATCAACAGATGGGGGCTGTGCTCTGGGAGGCGGTGCTCTGCTGGGATTGGCTGAAGCTACACTGTCAGCCCTGGAGCCGGGACAGAGATCAGAGTCAGTACAAAGGGTCTGATGTCGGATGTCGCACACAGAGAGTTCAGAGGTTTCGACACTGTCCCGGAGATTTGTCTCTGATAACAGGTTAATTACAACTTATTTGACTTACAGCTTGGACCAGGATCAAAAAGCTCAACGACGATGACAGTAAATGATGCTTGAAATAAACTACTACTTGATTAAGTTGTCAGAGTGTCCTTGAACGCAGCACAGAGACCAGCTGCAGTGTGATCTCGTCTGAAACCTTCAGGATGACGATAAGAAGTGAGGTGAGCGGGGGAGTCTTTAATCTGAGCTGTTCAGACCCCCCCCCCACCGTAACAGTGGCGTGTTGCGCGTTGAGACTCACTGGTAACCACGTGACCTGTTCCTGCGGCTCAGCCCAAGTCGTCGCAGCAGCTCGTTCCAGCGCAGGAAAACAAACGCACCCAGGGCGAGAAGAGGAAGAACGAAGAAGAAGAAGACCAACAGCCCGTCTCTGAGAGACGTGTCTTTATCTGAAGAGGACACACAGGTTTCATGTTAACCTCCAACTTTCAGTCCAGAACCTGTGTGCGTGTGTCTGTCTGTGTGTGTGTGTGTGTGTGTGCGCGCACAAAAAAATGAGCAGAGCAGCCTCTGATGTAGTGTTTGTTTGTGCAGCTTTTAAAAGCCATCTTTGTGAGGACCGTGTTTACACACAGGTGAGCAGGTTTGTGTTCGACACGTTAGCGACACACTGAACTTTCCTCTGAACAGAACCAGTCATGAACCAATGGTTTTATTTTTACCAGCCAGGTCATGGTTTTGGAGCCTGTGTCCTGCTGCTGTAAACTCCACCGTCAGTCCACTTGTGCAGGGGGGGTGTAGGTGTGAGTGAGTCTGCTCTGTTATAAAGATCTCAACCCAAACATGATATAAAATATATACCGAGTAAAACAATAATATCCATCTCTGAACCAGCAGCAGCAGCCAGCTGACGGTGTAAAGCAGGAAGTGATGTCATCACCCAAAACATCTGTTGTAATTCAGTAAAAATAGACGTATAGTAGCAAGAGCGTATAACACGCCTGGCCGCGATTCACCTCATCCTTTAGACACCATAGAAGAAGACAGCATGAAAACGAACAGGAAGTCACATGTAAGGCCGAAGGAGACGTTACCGTTCCAGGTGGGGCCACTGTCCACGCTGCCTCCGTAACCTTTGACCTCACAGAACGGGGGCTCCCAGCCGTTCTCACAGTGACAGTTCTTGTTGCTGTTACACACCTGGGAGACACACACAAAAACATACTGTAACTGATCGGTGTGGCGCCCCCTGGAGTCCAGGAGTGGTCATTACAGTAGAGACAGGTGCGGTGAGAGGACAGGTGGACAGACAGGTGTGTCTCACCCCGTGTCCGTGACATTTCTTCTCCACGTCGCAGTCTTTCGCTGCTTTCAGGATGTCCGTGCTGCGACACTCAAAGTTCATGCACACCTGGACACCACAGAAGAAGAAACCACAGTCAACAACTCCGTGTGTCACTCGTTCTCCTTCTCTCTCATCCCATCTCCTTCCTCCTCACCTTGTTGTCTCCACACTTGGTTCCTTCGTTCACCATTCCTGGATCCGGGACGTCTGATCCCAGCTGGAAGTCCACTCCGAAACACTTCCCTCCGGCAATCGGTGTAGTGATGATCGCCGGTTCGATGCCGAAAATCGTCGTCGCCTGAACATTGGAGCACTGCAGCTTCCCACACAAAGCGTTTCTATGGAGACGGGCACAAACATCACGTAATCAGGAGGCGCCGTGAAAACGCGGTCAGCGTGTGAAGACGTGTGCGTTACCTGCTCTCACACTTCTTGTAGCCATAGTTGTGGTAACCACAGTTTCCAAAACGATCTCCTTTACTGTTGACGTCTTTAAAACAGATTTCAGGAGCTGCCTTCGCCTCTGAGGAGGAGGAGGAGGAGGAGGAGAAAACAGTGTCTCTCTTAACAAAAGCTGAACCATGTGATATCAGTGTGATGTTATTATCTTCAGTACGTACTGGCTCCAAATATGTTCTGACACTGTCCGTCGTGCTGCTGACACTTCCCGTTGTAGCAGTACGCCTGCTGGTTCCTGCACGGCTGCCCGTTCTGAAGCACAAGCAAAAAGTCAGTTCACACAGTGACCGAGGAGACGGACAGCGTGTACGAAGTGCAGCGCCCCCTGGAGGCAGCGCAGCTTCAGGTGGAGTCACCTGGACGAAGACGTCGCTCTGACACAAGGACGAGGAACCGTTGCAGAACTCTGGTAGATCACACTCACTGTCGATGGTGGAGCGACACACGGTTCCTCCGGGCTGGAACTACACACACACACACACACACACACACACACACACACACACACACGCTATTACTGTGTCTCAGTTGATGTATTTTATTCCAACACGTTGAGCGTGTGCAGGACTCAGTTCACCTGACAGTTTTTGCAGCACTCTCCGTAGGCACACTGAGCTCCAGGCTTCAGTTTACAGGTCTGATACTCACAGCAGGGGTCCTCCTCACACTCCTGTACAACACACACACACACACACACACACAGAGAAAACAGAACCATACAGGTCAGTCAGACCTGACAACTATATTCTTCAGATTTATTGATCTTATTTGGACCTATCTTTTACAGACACTTCAATTGTTATTATATAATTTTTCTGACATTTTAATAAGTTGTTTTGGTTTATTTCTTCTTGAAAACTGGTTCATTTACCAGCAGAGTCATGAGTTAACAATCTTATTTTTAGTAGACTAAACATTACAACAATATTATACTTCCTGTTTACAAGCCTGCAAAGCATTCTGGGAACTGAACTGGAGCAATGAGCTGGGTTTACTTTGTGGGTGGGGTTTAGGTTTAGTCCACAAACCTTCTGTGATCCACAGTCACACTCCTCTCCAGCATCCACCAGTCTGTTCCCACAGGAGGGGGCGCTGTAGGCCTCATCCGGCTGCGGGACGTTCAGGAGACACGTTCCCCCCCTCAAAATCATCTTCTCAAAATCATCTGCACTGCAGCTGCTAAAGTTTTTGGATCCTCTGCAGAGAGGAAGAGGAGATGACACGTTCAGTACAAGTACAGTGTGTATGACTGCGCATGTGTGTGTGTGAGTGTGTGACTGCGCGTGTGTGTCTGCGTGTGTGTGTGTCTGTGCGTCTGTGTGTGTGTCTGTGCGTGTGTCTGCGTGCGACTGCGTGTGTGTGTGTGTGACTGTGTGTGTGTGTGTGTGTCTGCGCGTGTGTGTGTCTGCGTGTGTGTTTGTGTGTGCGTGTCTGCTTGTGTGTCTGCGTGTGTGTGTGTCTGCGTGTGTGTGTGTCTGCGTGTGTGTGTGTCTGCGTGTGTGCGCGCCTTACGTGATTACAGAGTGCATGATGCAGGTGGAAGTGGGGCAGGTGCAGGAGCGTCCATCATCATGGTTCATCCCCAGGTTGTGACCGAGCTCATGAGCAACGATAGAGGCAAACGAGGCGATGTTGTTGTCGGAGAACTGAGAGAGAGCGAGCGTTAAATTTACCAACACTAACATGTGACCTGAATGCAGCAGTTTGTAGTTTTCAGTTTGAGGTATTAAGATGTCAGATTATACTGCATAGATACACACAGCGTGACAACAACACACAGCCTCAGGGGAAACACTGAACCGGGAATCAAACTACCAACCCGGGTCATTGGTTTCTGATCATGTGAGAGCATCAGAGATCAGAACGTACCGCGTTGATCCCGCCCCCGTGACTCCTGGAGCACACGGTGGAGATGAAGGCCATTCCAGCTGTCAATCCAAAACTCTGCTTCCTGAAGACGACAGCGACAGCAGCGACAGCATCACCGTCATCATCACCACCACCATCATCACCACCACCACCATCATCATCACCACCACCATCAGTGTGTGTGTGTTTACTAACAGGATCAGCTGTGCCGAGTCATGGCGGCGCCGGTGGACCAGCTCCTTCTCTCTCCACTGGGTGAAGCGACTCAGCACCTCCCCGGCTCCTCCATCTGTGCTGATCAGGTTCTGCTGAGTCCAGATCTCCAGACCAACCAGAACCACCCGGATGTTCACCTGCATGTAGATCTGAACACACACACAGACACAGATCATTTCCGTTTGTTGGAGGAGATCCAGAAACCCGGTTTGGTAACGGTCCCGCTGCAGCAGCACCGGTGTGTGTTTACTCACGCCGTCGATGAGGTTGGCCAGATGAACCATCTCCTCCGTCACTGCTGTCTCATTCTTGTTCATGAAGACAAACTGAGGACAGATGTGACATGAAGATGAAAACTTTACTTTACTTTACTTGGCAGACGCTTTTATCCAGAGCGCCTTACAGGTAGGGGATGGACTAGGAGTCAGTTGGGGTTCGAACCTGCAACCTTCTACATCCCAGTCTGACGCTTAACCCATTGAGCTACCAGGCCGCCACACTAATCACACACGTGTGTGTCTCTCTGTGTGTGTGTGTGTGTGTCTCACCCTGTTGTTGTCGACCACCAGCAGCAGCTCCACATAGTGAGTCTGATGGAGAACAGCTCGCTTTATCTGCAACACAACGTCCTCCACAATGAGCGTGTGTGTCTCTGTGTGCGTCTCTGTGTCCGTGTGCGTCTCCGTGTCTGTTTGAGTCTTCGTGTGCGTCTCCGTGTCTGTTTGAGTCTTCGTGTGCGTCTCCGTGTCTGTTTGAGTCTTCGTGTGCGTCTCCGTGT
>JAUMTR010000027.1:21433067-21457424 GCA_032270685.1 Microctenopoma stevenorrisi | reverse complement strand
GACCGAGAGGTCCGCAGCCTCAGACGTCACAGACCGGTCTACGTGTTCCTGGACCGAGAGGTCCGCAGCCTCAGACGTCACAGACCGGTCTACGTGTTCCTGGACCGAGAGGTCCGCAGCCTCAGACGTCACAGACCGGTCTACGTGTTCCTGGACCGAGAGGTCCGCAGCCTCAGACGTCACAGACCGGTCTACGTGTTCCTGGACCGAGAGGTCCGCAGCCTCAGACGTCACAGACCGGTCTACGTGTTCCTGGACCGAGAGGTCCGCAGCCTCAGACGTCACAGACCGGTCTACGTGTTCCTGGACCGACAGGTCTGCAGCCATAGATGTCACAGACCGGTCTACCTGTTCCTGAACAATCATCTCCTGAGCAGAGGTGTCAGCAGCTTCAAAGAAACTCCTCTCCTGTTTGACAGACCTGAGTTCTGAAGAATCCTTTTCAGGCGTTTTGTGGCTCATGTCTACAGTAGCTTGATCCTCTCTCATGCTCACATCTACAGTTAAATCAATAGCTGATTGGTTCTGTTGGCTGTCCTCCCTGCCAGAACCCGACTGGTCCAGCTCCACTACAACTGGTGAGTCATTAAAGTGGCCGTCATTTTGTGGATATGACGGACTTGGTCTTGGATTCCTTGCTTTCTTCTCCTGGGACCGCTCTCTGCTGTTGCTGTCTGATGGTTGTCTGAGCCAGGCTGGTTCAGTGCTTGAAGACATGCTCTCTGCCAACTGCATCTGCATTTCTGACTCTGCCTTCATTAATTCCTGAGCTTTCTGGACTCTGCCTTCGATGTAGCGGTGCTCCTCCTGGTTTTCTGGAGCCTCGTCATGGTTGACGTCGAGGGAGAACATCAGGTCGTGGTCTGAGATCCCAAACATCTCCATGGCGTGCAGGTGAGCAATGTGTTCGTCCAGCTGCGGGTCTGTCCGGCGGTGTCTGGAGTGCAGAGACTGAAGCTGCAGCTGAGTGGACGACGACCGGGTATCCTCCAGGGTAAAGAGCTCCTTCAGCTCCTGCTTGCTAAAGTACCGAAACGGGTTCTTCTTGTCTCCGGTATTCTGTCTGATGAGAGAGTCTTTAAAAACCTGTCGTCTGTAGATCTTCTCCTCCACCGTGCCGCAGGTAATCAACCTGTAGATGACCACATTTTCAGTCTGGCCGATGCGATATGCCCTGTCAACAGCCTGGGCGTCTGTTGCTGGGTTCCAGCTCGGATCGTAGATGACTACTCTGTTGGCTGCCGTCAAGGTGATGCCAACGCCACCAACCTGGGTGGTCAGGAGGAAGACGGAGTAACGCTGATCTTTCTGGAACAAAGAAATGAGCCGCTCTCTCTCTGCAATCTGTGTTATTGTGCCGTCCAGTCTCAATACCTTGAAGCCTCTGTTGCCCAGGATGCGTTCAATGATGTCAAGCACCTTCCTGTAATGAGCAAAGACAAGCGTGCGGTGGCCTTCCAGTCTGAGTCTTTCCAAGAGAGCAAACAGAAAGACAAGCTTCCCAGACTCTGATATCAAGGTGTCATCAGAAATGTTAGCGATGCTGTGACTGTCTGCATCCGTGTCGTCTCTCTGGCTCTCAGCTGTACTTTCCTCCAAGCCTAACTTGGCTATGGCTCCAGCAGACAGCAGTCGCGGGTGGTCACACAGCTTTTTCAGAATGTTTAATTCAGCCAGGGGCGATTTACTGGTCATGAGCAGGTCCTTGATGTGGTCCAGTGAAATGAACTGCCTGTATATGTCCTCCTGAACAGTGCTCAGGTAGGCCCAGACGATTAGGTCGTTCTTCCGCGTCAGCGTGGGCATGGTAGCTCCAGAGTCCCTCTCATGATTGTGGATGCGGCTCTCCTTGTTGCCTGAGTGTTCCTCTTTGCCCAGACGTGCACTGTTCAATTTGTTTTTCTGCACTTCTGATTTTGTCCTGCGGAGAAAGTAGGGTTTTATTATGGCCATGAGGTTCTCAGACATCCGGGAACCCAGAGCCTTTTCTCCTGGAGTGGCGTCCTTCTCCCTGGCACGGGTGATGGGGTTCTCATACTCCGCTTTGAAAGTTTTGGACGTGCCGAGAAGAGTGCCGTGACAAGCGAAGTCGAACAGAGCCCACATTTCTCTCAGGTTGTTCTGGACCGGAGTTCCTGTGAGAAGAACTCGGTTTTTGGAAGGTATGGCAGAGGCGCTTTTAGCAGTTTTGGTACTTGTGCCTTTTATCTTGTGTGCCTCATCCAGGATCATGTAGTCCCATGTGAACTCTCTGTTGTGGTACGATGACAGTTGCTGCCAGTTGTTTAGAAGCATCGTGTATGTGGTGATGACGACGCCACCACGTCTCTGAACCTTCTCCAAATTCCTGGTTCTCTCTCCTTTGCTGGCACCGTGAAACTCCTTGACCCTCATCCCGGGAGTCCACTTGGCGAACTCCTTGGTCCAGTTGGTGATGAGTGATGTCGGCATAACCAGCAGCGTGTGTTTAATCAGTTCGTTATCGTACATTCCAGACAGGAAAGACACCACCTGGATAGTTTTACCGAGACCCATGTCGTCTGCCAGGATCCCTCCTTTGCGTCCATCTCTGTAGAGACTGTACAAGAAGGACACCCCGTTTCTCTGGTAGTCATAGAGTTTGTCATATAGCTCCTTAAAAAGCATAAAGCCGCTGTTGTTGACGTTAACAAACTCATCATCTTCTTCTTCCGAGTCATTCTGAGCAAGAAGTTCTTCAATTTTCTTTATTCTGCTTTCAAGTTTTTGACTCTGGTGAGTGTTGTGTGCCAGTTTAAAGAACTCCAGCGCTTTGTGCATGTCTCCATTCCTGGCAGCGTCTTTACCGTCCTGAACGAACCTGGGAAAAAAGAGGAAGTTAAAGAGGACGATGGTAATGTAAACTCAGGGGTGTGCGTTCTATTCCCCCTTTTTTAGTCACACCTTTTAAAAAAACATCTTCTATTTGGCTTCAAATCACCACTTAACACGGGTTAAACAGAAACTGATGATCTCTGTTCTTTATGTGTTTAAACCTAAACTGAAATGAGGCTTCTATATGAAGTTCATCGTTCCATCTACTGTTACACAAGGGAGCGTCCCGCCCCCCCGCTGGCACCACCAGCCCCCAGGATGGTCGTGTTATTTTCATTTCATTAGATTTTCTTTCTCAGATCACATTAGAAGTTATTTACGGTTCTCTTCCTTAGAACAGGTTCGTATAAATTACAATCCTGGTCCTGAATTAACACACAGCTATAAAAGAATTCTGAGTTTTAGCCACAGAAACATTTTCACTTTCACTTGTTGAGATGGTGTAGGTCTCTGAAGACATTTGTGTTGTGCGTTTTTACACGTAACACACTGTGTATCTGTGTATCATGTTCTCAGTCATCCAGGTCATGTTCTCTCAGAAAGGTTTTATTCACAGCAACTGGACTTGTTTGGTTTCTTGACGACATTTCACCTTCTATTCCAGAGGACATACCGTGATTAAACTTGGTGCTTGTACCAACTCATATTTGAAGGTCGACTGGTTTTTACTTTAGGTTTTCATTCATGAAAACTGAAACTAGAGCATCAAGGTTGAATTGGCCTGTTCTCATGACTCCTCCTTATTCGGAGAAGTCCAGACATGTTCTGCTCAAACTGCACAAATGAAAGTCAGAGAATAGAAGCGAGTAGGAACACACTGTTATTGTTGTGGCTGCAGTTTCAGTAGATTTCTGAGTCAATGTTGCCCTGACTAAAGGAACAAAATCCAGATCCAGCATCACAGGACTGTTCTGTTACACTTTATGGGAACCGGGCCAGTGACAAATATTTATAGCACCACAATTTGGATGAAACAAGCAAAAACAAAAAGACAAATGCAGACTGCTGGGAGGTTGTCATGTCAGGGTTACCTGTGGTACTTCTCCATCTTGTCATCTGTGTCCATGGACAAGGACCTGTTGAGACAAAGTCATGGTCAGGAACACGGTCACACCTGCAGGAAAACTGACCGGCAGCTTCCTCTTAAGTGAAAACAACTCGAACAGGAGTTAGTGAGTTCTTTACACTGCTTAACAACAACACCACCGAGGTTAATTAAAGAAATAAACACAGAGAGAAGCAAAGAAACAGCGCAGTATAATATTTGACTTTTTGGTCCACATGGCGCCTCTGTTCTAACACACTAGTTTTTAATCATTACCACAGATGTTTTTCATTTTAAGATGTATTGTTATATATTGTTAAATGGGTTTTAAAATGTTGTAAAGCTACAACATGTGTTTTTTCTATTTATACTTAGTAAAGGTTCAGTTTGTGACCGTTAATGATTTCTCACAGTAAATGTTCAGAAACCAGGACTAAACCCAAACAACAGCATCAAGTTCAACAGGAATTATCATGAACGTAAATACTGCAGTACTAATACTTTACTAATACTAATACTAATTTTACATGACGTACTTAGTAAGTGGTACTTTTTACAGGATTAGTAGTTCGGTATTTACTTTTACTTATATTTCAATACATCTGTCAGAAAAATGCAGTTAAAGAATCTCCGATCTGTACTTCAAACGGTATTACATTATAAACATGCCATTCACAATAAAAACTATTTCATATTTACATCTTTTTTCTAGAAACATGCTTGCACCGTTAGCAGGAGCGTGGCTAGCATGTAGCCACTTCTCCGGGTTAACGGGAGGCGTTAGCATTGACGCTAACAGCAAACTAATCGTGTCAGAAATCCATGTTGTCTACTTACTTCTCTAGTTTTTTGGAAATCTCCGCAACTTCGCCGTTATGGTGAGAAACGTCCATCCTTGGTAAGATACGTTTCACCGGCACAAACAAAGAACAAACCTGGTACTTAAACGTGTTGTTGACTCTGACTGAGGAACGAGAAGTTTGTGTTGTGTTTGAACCCGCAGCGTTTCCCCCGCCAATGGTTTCTACCCTATCAAAGAAGACGTTTAAGTGACGTCACCACAAGGCTGCCCAATCAGAAAACCCGACGAATAGGGTGGGCGGGAGGAAAACTAAACACGACTTATGAGGGGGTTTGCAGATTCGTGGAAATGTCCCTAAAATTCATCTGGAAATCACAAAAAGTTGTTTCATTTTCCTGAAACTTGCAAGATTTACTGTACATGATTCAAGGGATGAGGATGAAGCACATCATTGTCCAATCGGATATGAAGCTTGATTAATACAGTTTTATTAATAAGAAAAATCTGAATATGTTAAATATTTTACTCATAAGTTGAAAACATTTGCCAATATTTTTCAGATTTAACATCATGTTTCATGAATCTTATCTAATCTAATGAGTAGGTGAAGAAAGAGAGATACAACAATTCTTTCTGTAAAACAACAAGAAGCTTTGTTATTGGGCCAATTCCTTAGTTTTCCCACGAAACAGTGAATAATATCACAACCACATCTCTGAATGTAAAGTGTTGATGCAGACATCTCATACAATGCTGTAATTAACAATAAAACACAGCAGGATAATATCAATGACACTGTATAATATAAAGGTTAGGTTCATAGGTTCATATAAAGGTTAATATAAGGTTAAACCTGAACATAACCTCGGGCTAAAACATCTTTGTTAAACACTGTTGACAGTTAAATTCAGAGTAATGGCGCCGTCTCCAGAGCTTTGACCTGTGCAGCAAAAACCAGAACTCTCTTCTCAACCTCAGTGTTGATCTGGGCCTGCGAGGCCCGCGGGTTTTGACGCACAAATTCGGCAATGCTCAGGATACAGTCTCTCTGAGGAAACACACAAAAACTACATGAGCCAATTCTCAACAAACATATTTTATTTATATATTTCAGCTGCTATAGTAATATTCTTTGTCATTTCTGATGGTTGCTGTATTTTATTTTTAATGTTTACCTATTAATTTAACTAGTTTATTTTATATGCAACAGAAATTTGTTGGATTTATTTTAGTTATATTATTATATTTTACAAATTTTTTGGAGTCATTATATAAACAACAAAAAGAGTAAAAGCGTCCTGAGATTTCTTTACGCTGACACTCTGATAAAATGATGAGTTCAGCACCTTGAAAGCGTCCACTTTGTCCTGGCCACTGATCCGGTTCAGCAGCTCTCTGCCGACCTGAACGCCCGTCACTGCTGCCAAGATCCTGCGGTCCTCCTCGGTCTGAGAGGACAGCCAGCGCAGTAGTGCCATCTGAAAACAGGATCATTTCACAAAAACATTTTTATCATTTACACGTTAATTACAAACTATCAGTGTTACACCGACTTCCTACCACTGATGGAACTCTGTGGGTTTTCCACCTGTACTTTATAGAATAAACTATAATATATCATAACTTATAAGTGTATATTCGAATTATACCATTTGAATAATCTTAATAAATAACCGCCTTATCATACAAGATATAAGAAAATAGTTGGCTAGATTCAGTTTCTAAATTTATGAACAAATAAATCCAATAATATCAAGATTATTCAGAAAATAAGTAATTCTCCACAGTACTTTCTTTTACTACTTTTATTAAATGATATTAAATGTACTTTTATTTCCGTAACAGTATTTCTTTACTTACCTTATGAATGTATGTCTAATTATAACCTTTGTCTTTTTGGGCAGCTGTAATAAAGGTGTAACGGAGCTTTACTGTTTTTACCTTTTCTTTTTCTTACCTGCTGAATCAACTGAGCGTTTGTCATTTCTCCTCCTGACATGACGGAAAAACAGACGAATAAACGAGAGTCTGAGCTGAATCTAAACCTTCTGACTTCTGACAGCTGACAATTGGAGCTAAATTCACTATTTTCAAAAGAAATGTCGAAAATGTAATAACTGTGTGAAATCGAAGGACGTAAAATGTCTCACTTCCTGTTTACACGTCTTCTTCTTCGTTGGTTCGCTGCTGTTTGTCTGCTGCTGCCACCAACAGGCCAAAACACGAACTAACAAAATATTCGCGGTAAATCAGAATCAGAAATACTTTATTAATCCCTGAGGAAATGATGATGTCTCAGTTGCTCCTGACAGTGGAGAGAGTAAAGTAAGAGAGACATGAGGTTACATAAGACACACACAATACAAGAGACAACATAATAAGACATTCAATAAGATGCATGAGTTATTATACAGAGTGTCATTGTTGACCCTTCAGGTAGAGGAGTTGTACAATGAGAAAGATTTCCTGTGATTCAGTTGTAGCTATTGCTGCTCTCAGTCTTTCACTGAACGTGCTCCTATGACTGGCCACAGCATCATGGAGTGGGTGGAAAGTATTGTCCAGCATTAACCTTCATTTTGACAACATAGGCCTCTGACACCACTTTCAGAGAGTCCAGTTCCGTCCCCACTACGTCCGAATCAGCTTGTTAAGTCTGTTGGCATCAACAACCCTCAGCCTGCTGCCCCAGCATGCAGCAGCATAAAGAAAGGCACTGACCACAACAGACTCAAAGAAAACCCTGAGCATGGTTCTACAGATACTGAATGACCTGAGCCGCCTTAAGAAATAGAGTCGACTCTGGCCCTTTCTGTACGAAGCATTCAGTTTATTGTCAATTTGTACTCATAGGTATGTGTAGTCCTCCAAAATGTCCACGTCACCTCCTTGGATGGAGACACGGGTCACAGGTGTCCCAGACCTCCTGAAGTCCACAATCAGCTCTTTTGTTTTTGCCACATTGAGTTGAAGATAGTTCTGTTCTGTGGTCTATCTGTCAGGTAATCTACAATCCAGGACACGATGGAGGCATCCACCTGCAATACTGACTGCTTCCTACCCAGGAGACTTGGCTTGATGGTATTGAAGGCACTGGAGACGTCAGAAAACATGATCCTCCCAGTGCTCCCCAGCTGGTCTGGTGGGTGTAGATGTGATTGAGCAGGAAAAGATGGAATTGTCAACTCCAATGTGGGGCTGGTAAGCAAACTGGAGGGGGTCGAGGTGTTGTCTGACCATGGGTCAGAGCTGATCCAGATTGGCATGAGAGGTCAGGGCCACGGGCCTGTGATCCTGGGGGCCATTGGGACATGGCTTCTTGGCTACAGGAACAGGGCATGATGTCTTCCACAACACCAGGACTCTCTGCAGACTCAGGCTCATGGAAAAGACTTTATGGAAGATTCCACAAAGCTCAGGTGCACAGGCTTTGAGGACACAGGGACTCAGCCCATCCGGTCCAGCGCACTCGCCTGAGTGGAGTTTACTCAGCTGTCTCTGAACCTGCTCAGGAGTGAGGGTGAGAGGAGAAGGAGGGTTGTGAGGGTTCGTGAGCTTTTAAGAGAGCCATGGGGGGTGGGGGGTGGCGCAGTGACTGTGGATTGCTGACTCCAGACTCCTTTACTTTACTTTACTTTACTTTACTTTGCTTGGCAGACGCTTTTATCCAAAGCGACTTACAAGGAGCTAGCGCTGGGTGTCTGGCTCAGAGACACACCTGGTAGGAGATGGATTCAGGCAGGGTTCGAACCCACAACCTTCTGCATCCCAGTCTGACGCCTAACCCATTGAGCTACCAGGCCATTCATGTTGTAATTACCTCCTCTAATTGTCCTTTGCTTCTGGTTTTGATTCTAAGTGGTCTCTGCACTGATCTCACCTCCTCTCTGTTACCTGCCCCGTAGGCCTCTTCTTATCACTGAGGAGGGCTTTGATGTCCCTGGTTACCCGTGGCTTGTTATTTGGGTAACAATGGACAGTATGAGCTGGAACAGCAGAGTCTGTGCAGAAGGTGATAAAGGCCCATCAAGGTCCTGCCCATCAGGCTCACTCAGTGCCAGACAGTCTGTCACCCCAAAACAGCCTCGTCAGTCCTCCAGCGCCTCCACCGACCACCGTCTAATACTCTGTGTAGTCAGGTGGACTAAGCAGTGGTCAGACCTTCCCGGGGAGGGGTGGGGGGGTGGCTGTATGCTTACTTACAGTAGGTCTAACGTTTTCTCCTCTCTGGTGCAAAAAGGATTCTGAATTGACTAATAATCAAACTCAGATTCATCATACGAACATTTGTTTTACAGCATTTATCAGTGAAAGTGTCTGTGTGTGTGTGTGTGTGGGGGGGGGGGGGGGGCGGGGGTAAACAGACTAAATATAAAAAGCACTTCACCTCTCTATTAAGAGAGATGAATGAAGTTAAAGTATAGGAAAGCACAAAGATAGAAAAAATATATCTATATAAAAAATATATATAAAAACTAAAGTACTCAACTTCAGTAAATACATGTACTTTCTACTTATTATTGTACTGGTGCTACTACTTTTTCATTATACTCCAAAAATCCACAGTACCATGAAGGTTAGATGTTTCTGATAACTTTAAAAACTGATCTTGTTTCAACACACACATTTCACCTAAATATTTGATGTATTCAGCTCATATTACTGCAGTAACATCCACAGCGTGTGTGTTTTAAGGCTCTGCTCTCTCTGCAGTGTCACATATCCAGTGATTAACAGAATAAACGAGTGATGTTGTTCTGTTGTTAAAGGGTGAAGTTAATCTTCACCTGATGTTAAGTGATAAATACAATAATCTCACATTTCCTTGATCAAAGTCTTAGCCGTGCATGAAACTGGTCGTTTGTGTAGTTTAATATTCATAAAAATTACCAGCAGATGAAATAAAACATAGTTTTTATTTTGAACAAGTTTCACACTGACGGTCTGAACGAGGACCTGCACCAACGTGTGTGTGAAAAAACGGATCCATCCGTCCGAAGCAGATTTTCCTTTGGCTCAGAAATGAGCTAATTTTAAGTCTAGATTCAGACTGAATTTAGTAGGTCTTTGGCAGGTTTTTGTTGGTGCAGGTCTGAGATCAGCTCTGCCCTTTGGGCTTGGAGAAGGAGCCCAGCTGCTTGGTGTTGACGTCCTTCAGCTGCTCCAGCTGCCTCTGTCCTCGTCGGTACAGATACTCGATGTGCATCACGTCGGTCTTCTTGATGCGGGAGTTCTCTCTGAACTCGTCTCGGATTCGAGGGGTGAAGCCCGGTTTGTCCTGACCTGCTCGAAGGAACTGCCGGTACAGAGCCAGGACCTGCTTCTGCAGCTTACTGTGCCGCGACATGGACAACACAAACGTCTCTACTTTAAAAACAGAGCAGCAGCTGGAGGAACATGGGTCTCAGTGCAAATTTCATGTGTCCTCAGGTCAGTGTCCGTGCAGCTTTATGACTACACAATGAAGTCTGAAGGCAACACAAGGGAGCTACAGAATTAACACTGAGGCCTGTGAACACATCAAAAAAAGCTTCTGTCTCAGGTTCAACTGCTACAAACAGCCATAGAGCTGAGGAGCCAGAAGAAGCTGTGACCAGCTGAGTAGTCGGCTGATGAACAGAGGGCAGAGGGTCTGATGTTGGACTGCAGGAGCAAAAGAAACACAGGTCACGTTTTCACAGAATAACCCTTCAGAAGAGATCAGAGGAAAGTCAAACTTCATTTTAACGTTTCAGCAGTAGTACGTGTGCTGTAGTTAAAGTCGTGTGATCACTGACAGCAGAATCATGACTTAAATCAACAGAGACAACTAATGTGAGAAAACTACAGGATTCAACAGTAAAACACATGAGCGGGTTTACTTACCCACTTTACCCGGTAAACAAAAGTTTCGATTTAATTATTTTCTGCTCTTTAAAATAAGACTTAGGTAAATAATCATTAAACTGATATCTGTCATAAAATGACTTGAATTACCGACGTTAGCTGCGATATTGACGGTCTCCTTACTACACGTTACAAAACCGGAAAAAAGTACAAGACTACAAAACACGTGACGTCCGGTAAGACCTTTCACAATAATCCTTGCCTAGTCCCTAGGTCTTTTGTTTTAAAATTATTAATCATGCCTGTTTTTTAATATTGTATTACATTTGTGATTTTGACATATTTATATCTGTGTAGCTTTTATCTTTAGTCAAACTGTGGGTGTCCGTAAAAAATATCGACTAAAAACTACAATATCTGGCTCTCGAACGAGTAGAAACAATAAAAAGTGTACTGCACACCATTGTTTTGAAAAACCCGAACCGGAAAAGGTTACCGTATTTCCTGTTTCAGGTCAAGGTGTCAAACATCAAAACAAAGCAGCAGACTCAGCGGTTTAGAAGCTAAAACTGAGCAGAATTAGAAAAAGGTTCGTGATTTTCATGTGAAACGTTCTGTGTTTGACACGAACAGATAAGAGAATGTTGTTACATGTAGCTAACTAGCTAAGCTAACGTTAGCAGTTGTCAGAGAATCATGCTAATAACTGTTATAGGTAAAGGCGAAACTATCTATATATCAATTAATCCAATGATTAATAAAAAGGAATTCAAAGCAATAACGTAATTATCTAAAATGTACTTTAATCTGAAAGAAGTAGCAGTACACAGAGATATTATTTACTCAGTGATGTTACTGATAAAGTATTTTAACGCTGTTGAAAAATTAATGTTTGAGTCCAAATTTTTCAGTGTAATTTAATTAGGTTCAGTTTAATTTAGAAATTCACAGCATGTTTGGAGCAAAGTTAAAAACCTTCACTGATGCTCATCAGGTCTGTGAAGACATGGAGGTGACGGAGAAGCGGCAGCAGGTGGAGGAGGAAGTGGAGAGGCTCCTGATGGGCCAGGGGTCAGAGGTCACCGGGTGCGACGTGGGCCTGGAGCAGAGCAAACCGGCAACTCTGAGAAAGACTGTCACCTACATCGTCTGTGCCGTGATCTTCAATGACAAGGTGCCACGTTCAGAAGGTGTTAATGAGTAAAAGAGGAGACACCTGGTTACAGGAAATAACATGTTTATGGGTCAGTTCAAACACTAACATTTGTTTGCTCCATCAGGACGAGGTGCTGATGGTGCAGGAAGCGAAGCAGGACTGTTACAAACAATGGTACCTTCCTGCAGGCAGGGTGGAGGTGGGGGAGAGTCTGGAGGAGGCGCTAAAGAGGGAGGTGAGGCACACACACACAGGACCCTTACTAAATGCATCCAGCCAAGTCTGAACCTACACCTGGAGTTGAGCTCTGTTTGACTGCAGGTGAAGGAGGAGGCGGGGGTGGACTGTGAGCCAATCACGTTGCTGCTGATCCAGGAACAGGGACCACAGTGGATCCGCTTCATCTACCTGGCCAAAGTCACAGGTCAGAGGTCACAGGTGTTTCAGCTCTACCTCCTTTACTTCATGGTTGAACAGGTAATCAGCTTGTTATGAGCATGTGGAGCAGGTGGAGCAGGTGGAAACGTCAGCAGCACAAACTACAGTAACCGGTAACAACAGCAGACTCTGGGTGCAGGTGTTGAACGTAACTCTAAACATCTGCTGATGTAAATGATGGAGAAACACACACGTGACCAGGACAAAAGACAAGGAGCACCTAAACACACCGTTAGCTTTGGTGTCTCTGAAGGACTAACCTAGCAATTCTAGCAATATACAAAACATATGCATGTTTTTGTCTTGACGAGTTAGGCCTTATCAGGGTGCTTTGTTGTAGTATTTCAGCTTTTGCGAGAACTGAATGGAATTGCTGGTGTCTTCTTCTTGTAAGTCGCTTTGGATAAAAGCGTCTGCCAAGCAAAGTAAAGTAAAGTAAAGTAAAGTAACCTTTGTCCCCCGTGTGTGTGTGTGTCAGGCGGCAGCATAAAGGATCTGTCAGCAGCAGATAAAGAGTCTCTTCAGGCCTCCTGGTGGGACAAACAGTCGTCCCTCCCTCTGAGAGGACGGGACATCCTCCGCCTCATCGACTGTGGACTCAAGTATGACGTAATGTTCTGGTCTTTGTGATAAACCTGTCCTGGATCCAGATCTGTTCTGGACACGTTCCCTGTTTTGTGTTTTTGTAACAATGATAAAGATTCGTTTACGTCTCCGTGTCCCAGTCAGACTGATCTGTATGCTGCATTCAGGTACCGTCAGAATCCCTGGCATCCTGTCACATTACCCGCAGACCTGAGCTGCCGTCACGTGCTGCAGAGACTCGTCCTGGTCTTCGCTGGGACCCAGGACCGGATCTGGATCCTGCTCGTCAAATGTACAGAACTTTTCAGATTCACTGTTTGAATTCAGGTTTTACGACATCATTACAAACTTGACTCTCTCTGTCCTGCAGCCCCAGGACTCCACCTTCCTACGGCAGCGGCGGTGAAGACCCACGCCGTGACCTGGGCAGCCAATATGGTGGTGCAGGTAGCAATGCCGTCGTCGTACTACGACCACGACGTCAACACGCTGGGTGTCCTCAGCCTGCAGCACAACGGCCGGCAGCACGGGAAGACGGACGGCGTGTGCTTCAACACGCTGGTAGCTCTGGTGCCCGACTACGTCCAACGCAACGAAGACGGCGAGAAGGTGGAGTGGATGGGAATGGAACAACCTCCACCTGTGGAAAACCCTCGATACATGTGGTGTGAAGTCCAGAAACAAACACTGAGACAGACACTGCTGGAAAAGACCAGAAACATGTCGGTCTTGCCGCTCCACAGCCTGTACTGACCGACGGCTGGATGTTACCACGCGAGAACCACGAGCTCAGACCAAACTGTCCCAGAGATGTGTCCACTCACGTGGAGGCTGGAGTTTGTTCTACTGCTAAACTGTGTTTGTAAAGAGGGACTCACCCGGAAAAGTACTGAGGGAACATGAGGAAGTCACAGACCCACTGGTAAATGTTCTGCACTTTTCTACAGAGACGGGTCCTCAGAGCGCGTTACACTGCTCCTCACACACACACACGCGCGCAACCAACGCTGACCTGACCTCACACACCGGGAATCAAACCAGAGCCACAGCCGACCTGCCACTGGTTCAGCTGGGTGATGATAAAGGTCCAGTACAGACACCACATAAACACAGTGGACACAGGTGAACAGGGAAAAGACCAAAGAATCTCCTGGACTGTGCTGGAGGACTAGGACCAGTACCACCCCCCCGCCACCACACCCCCGTCTTCACTGGAACACAAACAAGGCAGAGAAGAATGAAGACGAGCATTTGAGGACAACTTTCAAGGTCTGTGGAAACCCGGAGTCCGGATCCAGCAGGACCACGTAACGGTTCACCGCATCCACGTCCTGGATGTCCTGCTACGTTACGTAGCAGTTGGTTTAAATGAGAGCAGAGCAATTAAGTTTCAGAATAAAAGCTCCACATCTTCGGTGACTTTACAGATAATGAAGTAATAAATGATTTATGACGACCTAAAAACAACACACAACTTCTTACAGTTAGGAAATAATTGTAATTTATTCCACTTTTCTGTTCAGACACCAATAAAAAGTCAAACTGATTAGAAACATTTCATTGATTTCTCTAACTGTTTTGTTTTGCTTCAGTGCTTTCCTCAAACTCATGTCTGGTCCGGTTCCTTCACTTTTCCCTTGAAGGCCTCGTTGAGGTTCTTCAGGTTCTTGTTTCGGGTCTCCAGACGGACCAGCCACTCCCCCCTCAGCCTGAAACACACACAGGGAGGTTTAAGTCAGTGAAGTGAAATAACGCGTTGAGTCTGAACCACTCAGTCTCTGGTACCATGTGTCAGTCGGGTCAGAACCTGTGACGTTTTATTACTGGTGTTTTATAGATGAAAATAAAAAGTGATGAGTTTATTAATTCCACATGTTGGACCTGACGTCATACGACTTCACTCCAGTGACAGAGAATCTCTGGTTCTGAGTTGGTGAAAGGTCCGACCGTGTGCAGAACCACGGAGCCGCAGCAGGAAAGTAAAAGCGTTCAGACTTTGAGTCAGAGGCAGATCTGGTATCTTGGTGACAGCTGGTGTGTTATCACTGTCACATCAGCACTTCCCTTCACATCAATCACACACACACACACACACACACACACACACACACACCCCCCGACATCACGCGTGTGTGTAACTGAACCCTCGCTGTCAGCTGTCCTCACCGTCTCTTCACCACCTTCCTGTCGACTTTTCCGGATCATTCCATTTGTTCTTTCAGCTGCTGATAATCCTCCTGACCTCAGCAGAGCAGGAGACAGAACCTGGCCCACGAGCTCGGTCCACACCTGCACAACCACCACCTCAGGTCTGCTGCTTCCCTGGTCCGTTCTCTTCTTCAGAACCTCGAGCTGCTTCGGACTGAAGACATCAGGCAGGTAACGAGACCAGCGACAAACCAAGAGGAGCTGGATTCACAGAGAGAGAGAAGAACCGTCCAGACAGATGGAGGTGATTTAGTGAGTGAGCAGGTGGTTCTGGTTCTGGTGAGGTCCAGACGATGCTGGTACAGTGAGTTAAGGTGTTTGGTTAAATATGATGAAGATGACAGAGCAGTAGAGGACCCAGGTACCACAGGAACCAGGACCCAGCAGCATCTGTAAGGATTCTGAAGGTTTGTGAGCTGGGTCCACATGTGGGGGACAGAATCTAACACCAGGTTCTGTCACCCTCACAGAATCTGGTTCAGTCATCGGGCTCTGAACTTGACGAGTTCTCTCCCTGAGCCTCGGCGTCTCGTGTTATGATCTGGATCAGAATATCTTGTGATGTCAGCCTGTGTGTATGTGTCAGCCGGCCTCCGTCAGTCAGCGCCGTGCGATTAGCACCTCCACTCCCACAGACGCGCTCCACCAGCCTCTGGCCGGGTCACACATTACAAACATAATTAGTGCGGACTAGAGCTGGAGTTAGAGGTGAGGGGGGGCGGGTGGCTGTGAAGGTGTGGGGGACGTGGTAATGGATAGCGGGGGGCTTAGAGGAAACACGGTACTGATGGGGGGGATTAGAGGGCTACAGGGTAACGGATAGGACTGGGATTAGGTGTGATGGTCTGAGGAGGTGCTGTGAGGTTAAGGGGGATCGAGTGAGATGGGACGGGACTAATAACTGGAGTTAGAGGACGTGTATCACACAGCCTGAGAATCCTATCGTACAGCTGACGGCACCGCTGCAGCGCTGCAGATCCAACAGGACCCGGTTCTCTCACAGGACGTGAGACTGGGTCCTGGATCTGGTCCAGAGTGGCACCAACTCTCTGCCAGTCCA
The DNA here is from genome assembly GCA_032270685.1 of Microctenopoma stevenorrisi. Taxonomy (NCBI): domain Eukaryota; kingdom Metazoa; phylum Chordata; class Actinopteri; order Anabantiformes; family Anabantidae; genus Microctenopoma; species Microctenopoma stevenorrisi. The sequence goes on along the minus strand of JAUMTR010000027.1, from coordinate 21,441,451 downwards.
GAACCAACAGTTTTACCAGAACCACTGCAAACAGCAACACGCTGACGACGGGTGACCTGGTTCGAACCACGCTCTGTGTTTCCTCTCTTTGTTGTTCTGTCGTCTGTCTGTGTCACATAATTGTCTGATGGTTTGTTTTCCGTCAGGGACACGTGAGCCTCAGGTCACAGCTGATTGTTGGTGATCACGTGACTGGAGCCTTTAACAACCAGACGCTCGAAGGTCCAGTGTATGTCCTGGTGTGTTTGTCCTGGTATGTCCTCCAATGTTTGTCCTGGTGTGTTTGTCCTCCAGTGTTTGTCCTGGTGTGTTTGTCCTCCAGTGTTTGTCCTGGTATGTCCTCCAGTGTTTGTCCTGGTATGTCCTCCAGTGTTTGTCCTCCAGTGTTTGTCCTGGTATGTCCTCCAGTGTTTGTCCTCCATTCTTTGTCCTTCAGTGTTTGTCCTGGTATGTCCTCCAGTGTTTGTCCTTCAGTGTTTGTCCTCCAGTGTTTGTCCTGGTATGTCCTCCAGTGTATGTCCTGGTATGTCCTCCAGTGTATGTCCTTCAGTGGTTGTCCTCCAGTGTATGTCCTGGTATGTCCTCCAGTGTATGTCCTGGTGTGTTTGTCCTCCAGTGTTTGTCCTGGTATGTCCTCCAGTGTTTGTCCTTCAGTGGTTGTCCTCCAGTGTTTGTCCTGGTATTTCCTCCAATGTTTGTCCTGGTGTGGTTGTCCTCCAGTGTTTGTCCTGGTATGTCCTCCAGTGTTTGTCCTGGTATGTCCTCCAGTGTTTGTCCTCATATGTCCTGTAGCTCACTGAGAGAAGAGGCTGTTTGTAATGAGTGCGTCTGTTTTTAGCTGCGTCTCTTTGCCAGATGGTCACATGTTCACCACGACTGAAACCACATTCACATCAGTGCAGACATGTTGGAGAAGGTTTCACAGCAAACAGCACAACACGCGTGTGTGTGTGTGTGTGTGTGTGTGTGTGTGTGTGTGTGTGTTAGTATCCAGTGGAAATGAAATCAATGTTTATGCTAAATTACAATAATTTACTGGAATAAAATTATTTTAGAGATGTGTGTTACTTATGTAAAGTGACCTTTGACCCCTTGGTGATTATAGTTTCTTCACCTTTGCAGCCAGGTCAATAAGTTGGGGGGAGGGGGGGTATTCACGTCACATTCTGATTTTATGAGGAACAGAATATTTCTAATGACACTTTTACTGTGGTAAAACTTGTCACTGACTTTTTCAGCGCGCTCCTGTTCTCCCTCTGCTCCTCGCTCTGCACATGATGACTCACGGCGTCGATCTTCTTCTCCCAGAACGACTTGATGTGCTGCCTGTCGTGGATCAGAGCCAGGTTCATCTGCAGCAGCAGAACACGGACACTGACGAGAACTCTAATGTAGAACATGCTGTAACTTTCTGCTCGTTATGAATGTAGAACGTCGTCAGTACATTCTACCCTAATAAAATAGAACAAATACTAAACTTACCTCAGAGCTGCAGTAACTTCACAAGTTAAGCAGAATATTTAAATGTCAGACACACGTCACCGACCTGCTCAGTAGTTCTGAACTAGAGTTATTACTTACACACAGTAAAAATATATTCAAATAAAATGCTGCTCACACATTAATACCTGTCAATGACACAGTGATGAGCCTGATTATTTCTAAACTCTTTATAACATTAGAACTGTTACTGTGACTGTGAGAAAAGTGAGAATAATGTTTTAATTATACATAAAGCACATTTTAACTTTTACATTTAACTGAACTACATCAAACATTCCTTCATTTCAGACACGAAAACCAGTTTGATGACGAACAGCTGAATTCTTTCTGGTAAAAAAACGAAAAACGAACAAACCTTTGCTCAGACGTTGACTGTGTGTGTTCGCTCCTCGTCTCCGGCTCACGTCCGCGTCCTACATGTGGACTGTGGTGAGTGAAGCAGCCTGTGAATCAGTCAGTCAACCTGCAGGTCTTACAGTGAACTCTGCTCCAGGATTTATCTGGTCTGCAGGGACCGCACGGACTGAGAGACATGGACGAACAGAGAGAGAGAGAGAGAGAGAGAGAGAGAGAGCCCAGAGGTGTGAATTTTATTGCCCGTTTCAGTCCTGATCCAGGAAGAACAGGAGCTGAGGTGAGGTACAGGTGAGGTCAGGGTCCAGACCAAAGGCACCGAGACTCCAGGCAGGTAAGTGGTTCAGGTCCACCTCAGACCTGGACAAACAGGAACCTGAAGCCAGGTGCTGACCCTTACACAGTTCTTTGAGAGGACCCGACGGACCGTCTCACGGCGCTGGTTTGAAGCTCACGCTGTCACCACCCGGCTGCTCCCTGACAGCTGTCACATCCTGTGTCATTACAGACAAATCACATTTACTCAACACACACCGCAGGAGAACCGACCCGGGAACTGATCCGGTGTTAGTGATGTCATGCACAGTTCACAGCTGCATGTGTGTGTCTGTGTGTGTGTGCGCTGTACATACTGTCGACTGGTAACGTTCACGAACAGAAAACTTTATTCATCCTGCAGGAATTTTCTTACGTCACGACTGCAGCTACACAAAGACCCAGAAAACATCACGAGAACATGCTGATGAACGTGAGAAAACCTGGAATATACTGATATATATACACAGTATACTGTATATCTACACTCACGGGCCGCTTTATTAGGCACGCCGGTCCAACTGCTCGTTGATGTAACAGCCAATCAGATGGTGGCAACTCAGTGCATGTAGACGTGTTGACATGGTGAAGACGAACCGCTGCAGGTCAAACCGAGCTTCAGAACAGGGATAAAAGGTGAGTTAAGTTCATTTGAACGTGGCATCTTCTGGGACTGTCACGTACAACCATCTCTAGGGTTTACAGAGAAAAAGGGAAAACATCCAGTGAGCAGCAGTTCTGTGGGCGAAAATGTCCTGTTGATGCCAGAGGTCAGAGGAGAACGGGCAGAAAGACAACAGTAACTCACATAACCATCTCTGAACACGTCGAACCCTGGGGCAGATGGGCTACTGCAGCAGAAGACATTTGTCTCGACAGTCTGGTAAATAGTGGTCATGGTAAAACATGTGGATACTATCCGGGTTTCTGCAGCACTTGTAGAAATGTTTTGATGTATTCTAAATCTCCGTCACATGTTTACACACAGAAGCAGGTTTTTACTGAGGAACAGATCAGGAAGGAGCTGGATCCAGTGCTACACAGTAAGAGAAGAGAGACTCCATGTGGTCCAGGAGAGGGGACGGAGACAGGGACATCTGCTGGCTGAAGAGGGGACAACAGGCAACACACTACATGTTCCTTTTGTCCTAAAAACATAGACAACGTTAGAAACAGCTGTTTGTATTTATAAAAATTTATTTATTGAATTTTCATACAACACGGCCATAAGTACTCATTTTCTCAAAGAATATCACAGTACAGCTGTATGTAAAACAACACTGAACAACATTGGCTGCGCTCTGCAGTAATCACTGGCTGTCTACTGTAGTATACAGAAGTATTCTTCATATGAGAGAGAGCGTCTGTCCTTGGAACTGCAGCTTCATCAGTGGAACCCTCGGTGAAGAAATAATATACTGAGAGTCTTCACAATTATAACAAAGGTATATAGTAAAGAATAGTAACTGAGTAATAAAGCCTATATAACTAAAGTAATATAATATTATACTGTAATTGAGCACTAAGGCCTACACGACAACATATTTCCAGGATTGGACACTCCTGATATCTGTGAAGCTTCTCAAAAAGGTTTTATCCAAAGCAGCTGGACTTGTTTGGTTTCTTGACGACGTTTCACCTTCCAGTCCAGAAGACTGGGAGAAACATCGTCAAGAGACGTAACAAGTCCAGTTCAATTGGACAAAACCTTTTTGAGACACTCCTGATGTTCATTCACTCTTAATACTAGATAGTTTGGACCTAACAGGGTCAATCTGATCGTCGCCTTTAACCGCTCTAATCTACAGTGACGCTGACGTTCACTGGTACGATCCTCACTGGGTGGATATCCACAGAGTCAAAATACAGAAACATCCTCTCAGTGAACGTGTGTGAAGGTGTGTATGAGTGTGTTAGTTCCAGGATCAGAGAACGACAGTTTTCCTCTGTTCCAGTCCAGATTCACTCTGATCCTCTGGAACCTCTTAATCACCCAGAGAACAGGAGCAGAGATGGTTTCATCAAGTCCAGATTTGACATTTTCTTTGGTCTGAAGAGATTCAGGCAACACACCCAGTTCCCATCCTGAGCTTTCTCCAATGTCAACATCCCAGCTGTGAGTCCCTGAGGTAAAACCCTCAGAGCCCAGAACAGCCCAGTAATATTTACCAAACCTCTCTGGATTCTCAGGAAGCTGCTGGTTCTGTCCTCGTCTCACACTGGTCAGATCTTCAGACAGGATCAGTTCTGGATGAACAGTGTTTGGATCCGGAACCACAGGAGTGTAGGAGACCAGGTCCTTCATCTTGTTCCAGATGTTGAAGGTCAGGTTGCCCAGGTGTTTGGCCTGGTCTATCAGAGCTCCTGAGGGCAGCTGTGGATCATCCAGCAGGGGGCGCTGCTGGACTCTTTCCACTGCAGCCTTGTAGTTGAGCAGGAACGAGACGTCTTCAGCTCTCAGCTCGTCCTCTGTGGCTCTGACTGTGTCTGAAAGAGCTGCTATCTCTGTGCTCAGAGCCTCCATCTTCTCCTTCATCATCTGACTCTTCTGCTCCTCTTCCTCCCTCAGTGCAGCCATCCTGGCCTCCTCTTCCTCCTCTAGAAACTGGTGCAGCTTCTTAAACTGCTCCTTAATCTTCCTCTCTGTGTGTTGGGCCTGGACCTTAATGTGTTTCACTGTTTGATCAAACTTCCCTTTAACTTCTTCAAGAACTTTGAACTTTGTTCCTTTTCGCTGCAGCTGGAGCCAAATGATGTTTTATCGCAACTATGACGCGATTTCTGTACAGTAACGAAGTAAATGTACGTCGTTACTTGACACCTCTGCGCAGACGTGAGCGCTCCTTCCTCCATCTTGAAGGTAAACTACACCTTTCAGGAACTGCTGTGCGACAGGGACAGTCTCCCCTGTGATTGGTTGTGACTGACCATGACTCACCAATCACGTTAAGGCATCAAAACCATGTCAGAATTCGTCTGTGTGTAACTTGAGTTCCGTGTTTATAGTTTTGTCTGTACACTTAGTGATTTTTACACAGCCCCCATCACGTTTACACACAAATCTTTCTTACAAACCTAATTTACGGACAAACCTTGGTTTACGCACAAAATCTGTTTTACAAGCCGTATTTACGGACAGACGAACATCGGTTTACGCACAAATCTTTTTTACTGACAAACATCGGTTTACGCACAAATCTTTTTTACACACGCATAAAATCATTGTGGCGGTGATTTGATCCCATACACATTCTCATGTTGGCCTCTGTTTCCACCAGATCTTCAGACAGTCTCTACAGAAGCTGCATGACAGGATGACAGGATCTTGAAAGATCTCCTGACAGACTGGACAGCAGAGATCCTCCTGTGATCTGGAAGACATGAAGTTTCTGAGAGAAGCTGAAAGCAAAGTACAGTCAGTCATGACTTCTCTCCGTCCTCTAAGAACCCACTGACATTTACAGAGTTTACAGACTCACCTTCAGCGCGTGTCAGCAGGTTGAAGCAGCAGAGTTTTTCAGCGCTCTCCTGTGTCTGGACTCACTCAGAGGAAAGTGAAGCTGTTTTTCAGTCTGTGGATCTTTCGTGGTCTCACTGTTCAGTTAAATCAGTTCACTGAATCAAAACTGAAAGTGGACAGTGGAGTCTGTTAGCTGAGTGACAGCTCGAGTGGGTTCGTACGAGTTGTTGAGTTCAGTGCGTTTAACAGTGTTGAATGTTGAGTGTGGTCTGAACCTACTGTTCATGTTTTCTTTATTTATAATATAGGTTGACCTCATGAATCCTGACAGAGACGTCATTTATTTTATGTTTTTACTTGATGGCAGTTTTATACAAAGTGCATTTGTTTGTAAGTGACCCAGATAAATGTGAGCAGAGAGGTGGGCAGAGGCAGGGTGGGGGGGGGGGGCATGTGACACACACACACACATCTCTGCTGATATAAATAACACATTGAGTAACACACACAGATTACAGCTGTGTGTGTTTCCGTCTCAGTAAACAAGTGACCTGCGCTGGACGCTCACAGGTAAGAACAGTTCTGGGGGGTTTAGCTTAGCGTGTTCTCGTGCTAACATTCACAGAGTGTCCAACTCAGGCTGAGGAATGTTTTCTTTGGACTATCTGTTGATATTGAGGATGATAGTGACCTAGAACAGATCCACGTTAGACTTGATCCTGAGCTGCACACAGTGAGCTGACGGTGAGTCTGAACGAGACAAATAAATCTTCAGGAAATGTCAGAGTTCACAGGGTTTATCATCTGGAGACCACGAACGCCTGAAATCACATCACAACAGTGATGTAAGAGAGAGTCACAGACAGACTCTTCTTCTTCCTCTTGTCCCACAGAATCGGAGATGGGTCTGGAGACGAAGCTAAACGTCCCGGTCTGCGACCTGTCCCTGATCAGAGGGGTCTGGGAGGTCAGAGTGAAGAAATACAGACAGAGACAGAAGAAGGAGGTGGAGAGACTCGAGAAGAGCGCCCTCGCCAGGTAGATCCACGACTTTAGCATGTCTGATTTTCCTGTAGTTAAAACAACATACCTGTAAAATGCACCTACACTGCACCTGAATGCACCATTAGTTCTGGTGTCTTATCAGCCTGGTAGCTCAGTGGGTTAGGCGTCAGACGGGGAAGCAGGAGGTTGTGGGTTCGAATCCCGTCTGACTCCTAATCCATCCTCTACCAGATGTGTCTCTGAGCTCCTTGTAAGTCGCTTTGGATAAAAGCGTCTGCCAAGTAAAGTAAAGATAGCAGCTCTCTTCAAAGAGGATGAGACCTGAACCAGTTTCTGGTTTTCCTGCCTCTGTTATCAAGTGATAATGTTTCACATGATGTACTTTCAGATCGTTCTAATAAGTTGAAATGTTGTCTCGTCCTGTCTGACATACAGAGAACAAATTCTCTATAAACCGGAACCTGATCAGGAATAAAACTATTTAACCTCTGACAAAGATCTGGACTCACTCACAGCTGACAGTTCTTAGTCATGAACTATGAGGCTCAGGCCTGATTTTAGTAACATGAACAAACACACTGCTATTTATGTCGCTGTAGTATAACAGGGTGTCACAGTCTGGCCCGAAGGGATCAGCAGATGTTTGCATAGTGATGGGGTCCAGTCAGCTGACACCTGATGAGACCTCACGATTCATTACCGTGTCTACATGTGCAGGATCGACCAGGAGTGGCAGTACCGCATCTACTGCAAGAGTCTGAAGAGTAAGGAGCTGAACCTGCTGCAGAATTACCTGCAGAGATCTACACTGACTGATACACAGCAGCACACGGGCAGTTACGAACACGTGGCCACAGGTAAATACAGCTGGATACAGCTGTGATTCATCTGCCGAGTTTGCCCTTTGGTGCTTGTTTCATGGTCCCACTGTCCAGTAAGCATGAGCTAGCTCCTACTGTTGCTGTGTTAGCTGACACTGTGCTGCGTATTTATTTGTGTGTCTGTCAGAAACAGGCCAACAGCAGGATGAGAAAGTCCAGCAGGATCAGACAGATCCAGATCAGAACAAGCTGGTCTTCCAGCTGGACGGGGAACGCTGGATGGTACGTTACTGGTTCCAGGATATTGTAGACTATCCTGTGAGAACTACTGTGGTAACACATGAGTATTTTCCAGGATTTCCCCAGGGAGCTGCAGTGGATGTCCTACCTGAAGGAGTGGCACGTCAGGAGGACACGGATCTGTCGGCTGCCCGACTACCTGGCTCTGTTCACCATGCTCACTGTGCTGGACATACCCAAAAACACAATCGCTGAGCTGCCGCCTGAGATCGGTGAGGCTCATAAAGAGAACTGGTTATTTTTTTCCTTACATATCTAAACATATCTGTCTCCACAGGTAAACTGACTGAGTTACGAAATCTAAACGTCAGCTACAATCGCCTGTTCAAAGTTCCTCCAGAGCTTGGAAACTGCGAGAACTTAAAGAGACTGGAGCTTGCTGGGAACTACAACCTGTGTGAGCTGCCTTTTGAGGTGAGACAGAACCACAGGAACATGCAGAGAATTGTCTTCTGATGCTTTAGGACCAATTCAATTCAATTCAATTTATATAGCGCCATTTTACAACAAAAGTTATCTCAAGGCACTTTACAGTGTAAGGTTTTAGATCTTACACAATATATCACTATACAGAGAAAACCCAACAGTCCCACTTGAGCAACAGTGGAGAGGAAAAACTCCCTTTA
>JAUMTR010000027.1:21394323-21410117 GCA_032270685.1 Microctenopoma stevenorrisi | reverse complement strand
ACACACACACACACACACACACACACACACACACACACACACACACACACACACACACACACACACACACAGTGTCTAAAATCAGATGTTTTTTATGGAGTCTGGATATTTTTTATCGGCGTTTTGTTCCGTTAGCTGCTCTTTTAGCATCTATAAGCAGTATATTAACATTTAATAAATTATTTCTAGTTTACAGACTTTTAAAATAAAATAATGTAAATAAAAGCAAATGCTACATATTCTATAACGTCCAAGATAAAATCCCTCGGATCAAAGAACAGCTGCGTTAAACCACCTGGTTCATGTTTCTATGCTGCTTATCTTTGTTAAAGTCAAATGTGGACCCTGGATAACCGGACAGAACCTTTCGGATTGCTACGTTCATCCGTTCTGAATCAGTCCTGGACTTTGTTGCCCCCCCCCAAAGTCATGCTGCAGCTAATGTCTAAACCTGAAGTTAGCGTGAGCTGTTCTGGCTCGGCCCGGCGGTCCGGTCCCGGCAGGGTCTGGACTCCCCGCTCTAGTTCTTTCTAGTGTTTGTGTTCTGATGTGGATCGGTTCTGTTTGTGATCTGTTGTCCTGTATTAACCAGCCGCGCTGCCTGATCCACAGCTCGTGGCTCTTCTTCCTCGTCTCTCGGCTGATTCACGTGTCCCACGAGACACGACCTTCACGCCACATTCATCTCTAACAGCACCAGAGACCAGCACGTGGAGCTGTCTGCTGGGTCGATGGTCACCTCGGGTCCAAGTGATTTATCGATCCAAGCACAGAGTCCGGCCCAGGTGCAGAACTTCAGGTGGGACCCGTAGAAATGGACCCTGACCCGGCTCCCAAACTGTTCCAGCTGTGACGGGTTCTGTTACAGTGTCTGGGTGGGAGCGTTACCCACAATACACCTGTCCAGGCTAACATGAGGTGTTTGGACTGTACAGCCCCCCACCCCTAACCCTGTGGTGGGGGGTGGGGGGCAAGCCCGGTGTCTGGGTGGATCTTTAGACCTTTAGCCTCCATGATGTAGACGTCGTTGACCAGGAGCCGACACACATTGGTGTTTTACAGAAAACTGTTGGTCTGTGTGTGTGTGTGTGAGTGACTCCGCCCCCTTCAGAGCAGTGTTGTTTTTGCATGCCTCTATAGCTCAGTGTAAATCGATGTGAGTTGCATGTTTGTATAGTTTCAGTTGTCCGGCTGAGTTCTGTCCGTCGTGGCTTCGGGTGCCTTTTCAGTTCTCTCTTTGTTTTGGTTTTTAGCGTGTGTCCCAGATGCTGGTGATTTCTGGAGTAACTGAGCATTAAAAAGAAAAGAACCCTACAAACAGAATGGACAGTTTTTATCAGCTCAAACTGACAATGTTGTAAAAAGAAGCTGTGATGACCGGAGCGAGTTCTGTTTTTGGGCGGATTGTCCCTTTAAAGAGTGCCAACTACGGATGCCAGTGTTGTACAGCTGTGCAAAGCTCACACTATTTACTAAATAAACCATTTCTCTGTTTTTCACTGGTGTGTCTGTGGCGTCTTTCTGTTCCTGAGTAACATCTAACTAACATCACCTTCCAGAGTCCCGGAGCTTTCTTAGTGGGAACAAGAAACAGTAGTATTTGGAGTATTTTCTAGGTACTTTTACTTGTGTATGTGATACTCAGGTCATAGAGCCCCGGAGGTCCCGGACAGCCGGTCCTGGTGGATCACAGCCGGCTGCAGCTGTTCAGGCATCAGCCAACGAGGACAGAAGCACATAAATCCAGCCTCCAGCCTCTCAGACCTTTTCCTGCACCATAAACCTACATTCACCTACAGCCATTCATCCACCACTCAGTCACTTTAATCTCAAAGTGTGTATTTCTTTCTTCCATCTCATTCTTATTGCCTGTGTTTATTCTTATCTTAAACGCCACGCTGCTCTGTCGCATTTGAATTGCCCCCAGGGGATTAATGAAGTCTTCTGATTCTGATTATAAATGCATAAAGGGTTAAAATGAGCTCTGACCTGCATCAGATTCACTTGTGATTAAAATACCTGGTGGAGTACTTTCTGTATTTTACAGCGTGTACTACATCTTGAGTAAAAGTAGAGTATTAGTACCTGCCTTTTTCCTACACCACCACTTTACCTCCGGGCTCAATAAAGTTTATTTGAATGACGGTGTGTAGTTTTCTTCCAGAACACCAGGTGTCGCTGTCAAACAATTTCTGAAACATGAATTCCCACAATGCACCTCGTCGGTGTTGCCGATAAACCCTGTTCTACCACCGGCGAAGTGTCTTGAAGCCTGTAAACGAGTCGCAGACGTTGGATGTTGTTTAACGTGACATAATGTGCAGATGGAAGCTCTCTCGTGTTTCCTGGGACCTGAGACACCGTGAGTCAGAGAGGTGGGCTGGACATAGAGGCCGGGCTCCCGCCTTGGCGGAGGCCTGATCCTTCGGTTCATGAGCGTGATGATTGGTCTGTTCACGGAGTGTCCGTGAAAGGTGCAGCCCTTCAACTTGTTACGACATGCGCCTCAGCCCGTCTGATCCTGAACCAGGACCCACCAGAACCAGTAATGTAAAGATGAATCCTCCTAAAGCTGCGCAGCCAGTTAGTTCCCAAAGTGGTTTATTTCTCTCACTTCTGGCTTCATGTGCTCCCAACCCCCCCTGCTGGTCAAAGACAGTGAGGCAGGCAGGTATGTCAAAATGCATTCCTAGATATCTGAAATACAGTTACGGATATTTGAGTAAAGACTGTTAGATGTTAGAAGTGCTTACCATACTCACGTGGTGCGTCCCACAAACGACGCCTCATACGTCATCGAATCAAGGCTCAATACACGCCCTCAAGAAGTCCCATCACTAAGGACCCCACTGCAACTGAATAAGAGGTCCATGCTCTAACAGCTGAGCTGGAACCAGTCTGTGGTGAGACCCTGACTCTATATGTGAACACAGTAACAAAAAAACACAGAATACACGTGCAACACAAGTATGGAGTCCTGAAAGTGACAAGTAATTAAATAAGTAAAGTTCACTCAAGATTCAAAGTAAAATGTAAACACGTTAAACATGCAAGATGAAGACAAAGTAAACGAGCCCTGTGATAGGCCGCTACCTGTCCAGGTGTGCCCTGCCTTTCTCTCAGTAACAACTGGGATTGAGAAAAGAGAGAGTGAGAAAAGATTTCAAACCCGCAAGTCAGTGGGTAGGAATCTACGATATCCCCATCATCTGTGATCTATTTCTAAACTGTTTCATTTCTCCATTTATTTGTGTTATCAACATTCTTATTGTTTCTTACATTACAGCACATAAAAACATTAAAATTATTATTATTATGATGCATGTTCTAATTAATTCATGTAGACAATTAAATAATATTTTTGAAGAGTGTTGTTATTAATTGTAGGTAATATATATGTAGCAAATTCAAATAGTTAATTCTGTTTGTTCTTACTATGTCAAAAACCGTCAGGTGTTAATAAAGTTGGGCGGTATCGCGATATTTCGTCGCGTTTACACCGGAGGCCGAGATTTCGTCGGTCCATGCAAACAAAAATGGCTTCTCCCTGAGCGTCCATGTGGCTTCGAAGACAGAAAAACCGCATCATAACTTCACATTAACGTCTTTATTATCAGCAAGCTGAACCGTGAACCTGCCGGTGAAGCCGTGAGCAGCTCTGACACGAACCGAAAATGCAACACGACGACGTGAGTGTGATAAATCATTACGAAGCTGATAATGTGGTGTCGGAGCTCCTGATGCTAACGCTAGCTTATCTGTAACGAATAAAACAGTTAGTTCTGAGGCATCAAAGTCATTTCTCTGTCATCTTTAAGCTGTTGTTTTATCTTTACTCATTATAAACTAACAGAAACACAACGTTCAGACATTTCGCAGACACCGGTGTGAAAAGTAGTTGTGAAGTTAACGAGTTTCATCTTTATACAGAATTATACATTTTTTATAACGTATAATGAATTAATATATTAATATATAAATCCCAAACTAAATATTTGCCTTGACAAATACTCTATTACTTCTACAAGTAGAAGCACCCATTAGTGTTTCTACTCGTGTGAAAATACATATATATCTAAATAAAGCTGAATACAGATTCTGATGCTGGTGAAAAAATAAATGTTGAAGTTTAGTCCAGATTTGTTCAACAAATTGTAAAAAGAGAAAATGAAATTAATGCGTTGTTACCTACAAACGAAAGTTAATCTTTTATAATATATAATAATAATAATAATGATCAGAAGAGGTTGACTAATCAGCATTTCCTCAGTATATTAAACGGGTTATATTTCATCTTCTTTGTGCAGGTGATCTGGGACGTGATAGGAAACAAACAGTTCTGCTCCTTCAAAGTAAAGTAAGTGTTGAACTGGATTATTTGTCCTTTAACCCTGATAATACGACATTGTTTAGGTTTTGTTGGAAACAAAACGAACAGTTTTAAACGTCTGGTTAAGTAACAAAGCGGATTATATCAAACCAAAGTTTAACATAAAGAAAACGAGCTGCAGCTGTGATTCTGTCTTATTTTCTCTCTGTTCAGGACAAAGAGTCAGAACTTTTGTCGTAATGAATACAACATCACAGGGTTGTGTAACCGCTCGTCCTGTCCTCTGGCAAACAGCCAGTACGCCACCATCAGAGAGGAGAAAGGTAACGTTTCTCTGTCCACATGAAGCGAGTTTCCTGTGGTTCAGCACGTTAACAAAGAGGTTTTTTCCTCAGGTCAGTGTTTCCTCTACATGAAGGTGATCGAGAGAGCGGCGTTTCCTGCCAAGATGTGGGAGAAGGTGAGAACGGTAGCATTTATTCCACAGTCAGCCTTTGTGTTAACGTGTTGTTAAAGTAAGTGTTGATTCGCTGACGCAGGTGAAGCTCAGTAAAAACTACGAGAAAGCTCTGGAACAGATCGACGAGAACCTGATTTACTGGCCTCGCTTCATCAGACACAAGTGTAAACAGAGATTCACCAAAATCACTCAGTACCTGATCCGCATGCGCAAGCTGGTCCTCAAGAGGCAGTAAGTACCGCGTTAGAGTACAACAGAGTACTGCCTGTGACACGGTGTATTTACAGTCTGACCTTTGTCTGGTTCTAGGAGGAAGCTGGTTCCTCTCAGCAGGAAGGTTGAGCAGAGGGAGAAGAGGAAAGAGGTGAGAACTCCGCGCGGTGACGCCGTTCACCTGCTCAAACATTAAGCGTGTATTCACCTGTTTGTTTGTGTCTGCAGGAGAAAGCGTTGATCGCTGCTCAGCTGGACAACGCCATCGAGAAGGAGCTGCTCGAGAGACTCAAACAGGGAACGGTACGGCAGAACCTGTATCCAGAACCTCGCTCAGTTCTGAACGGACTCTGAAACTGAACATGTTCAAATGTGGTTGTTTGGTTTCAGTACGGAGACATCTACAACTTCCCCATCCATGCCTTCGACAGAGCCCTGGAGCAGCAGGATGAAGAGAGCGAGTCCGAGGAAGAGGAGGAGGATGACGAGGTGAGGAAGGGATCGTATTCTGCAGCATCCTACAGTGGAAAAGTACCGCGTAGAGTCTAACAGATGTGTTTGTGTGCGCAGGATGTCGGGAAGAAAGAGTTTGTAGCCGAAGACGAGGTGGACGAGAGCGACCTGAGCGACTTCGAGGTAAGAGACCGGTACCGGTACCAGACCTGATGCTTTTTCAGGATTAAACGGCAACAAAAGGTTGAAATAAGAAAAACCCTTTTGTTTCTCAGGAAATGAACAAACTGAAGACGAGCAGCGATGAGGAGGAGAATGAGGGGGACACCAGTGAAGAAGAGGAGATGGAGGAGGAAGAGGAGGTGGAGCTGCAGACAATGAAGAACTCCAGGTCGAAAGGCAAATCTCCGGCTAACGGCTCGGCCCCGAGGAAGAAGCGCGCGTACGTGGAGATTGAGTATGAGCAGGAAACAGAACCCGCCCCCAAAAGTAGAACCACGTAGTGACGTCGCAGCCCCTGAGCTGTCAAGCAGAAGACGTGTGGACGCACTGAGGACCGGGTCCTCGCAGGAGGTGTTTTACACATTAGCCAGTGAAGCAGGACGTGAGAACTGGAACCAGCTCTGACGACAAACCACCGGCGGTGACTCCGATTGTGTGTTTTGTTAAAGATGAAGCATAAATCATCAACTGGTTCGAATAAATCTGCTTCATACACGTTCCTGGTATCTGACGAGTAAAGAGATTAAAGACTTTGTTTAAAATATTCTGAGGAAAAGAGAAAATGACTTATTTCATATTAAATATTTTCTCAACGTTTCAGACAGAAGTCGCTGTTAGAGTCACGTCTGCATCGTAAACATGGAGGGGCAGAAATAGGAAACGTGGCGCTTCCAGGGTATTTCTATATGGATATACTTTATTTACAGGTAGCTGAGTCCCCGCGGCGGCACAGCGACAGAGCTGAAGAATCATCAGATTATAAATAGTCAAAGAAGCATTTTCATTACAACAGACAGAAAAGAAAATAAGTTACAGAAACCTCTGATTTATTTCTCGCCCCCTCCTGATCCGTTCCTGCCACAGACTCACTCGGGCTGAAACCTGATCCTGGGACACATTCTGGTCTTTGTTGTGGTCTCTGTTGAAGTTTGGTGAGGGGAGGCTTAAGGCTGCAGTTGTGCTCGGGGTCCGTACATCCAGGGAAACGGACTTCATCCGCTGCAGCGGTTCCTCTCGCTCAAAGAACTGAACTTCAGATATGATCCGCTGCATTAACGAGAGGAATCGTCGCAGCAGCTGAAGCCAGAGTCACCGCTCACAACAAAGCTCGACTGACACAAATCCTAAAATTCAGAAAAGTACAAACGACATCAACATATATCTCGTCTTCCTCATCAACCAAGAGTAAAACCACACAGATCTGCACTCAGTTAAAACTGGACGGGATGAAACCAGAACCTGAAGAGTCAGGACGGAGATTTTAAAGCAAACAGGGCAAGAACATCTATTTTCCTAATAACCGTCAACCATGTGGAGAATAACAGGACAATAATTTGTCCTGTTATAATTAAACACGTTTCACAAACAAATTAACAAAGTAAAAAAGGAGGGAGGACAAAGTCAAACCAGTCTGTAGAAAACCAACAGCTCAGAGAAAGTTATGAAGAATGACGTCATTTAAAGAAAAGAAGACATTAAGTTTTAAATCAGCAGATATTGTGATTTTCCTTTTTCTTCGTCACTAAATTCATTTAGGACTCAGTTTAGTCTTATTTGCCTGTCAAGACATTTGTCACACCTGGGACTCCGTTGCTGGCCCAGTGGTTTTGCTCTGTTGCAGATATTCCAGACATGAATTCTGTCTTTATTTAGTGTAAATCTATCATCAGCATTGCATCAGGTCTAAGCTACATTAAACAACACGTTTTACTCACTATTCATCTTTCCCTACTTTTATTTTTTTACCTCCAGTTAAAGCAGAATCAACCAGACTGGAATGTTTGGATCAGAAGTGAGCGATGGACGCAGGTAGAACCGCTTACTGCTGAGCGACATTTATTTTGATTCTGATTTGCTTTTCCATTTATTTAAGTTCTGTTAAACAATCCGATTCATTCCCTGAATGGTAGAATCTGTTCGTGATTCACGCTCAAACATTCCCGACTCTAAATAATCAGTTTACATAGAAGAAGCTAAGACATGCGACGCCACCAGCGCTTTATGACCGTTTCCTGTAACGAGCCGGGGACCAGAGAGAGATGCGCCATAAAGTGTAATCTAGTCCTAGAACAGGAACCGCAACACACATGTCCACTAGGGGGGGCTGTTGGGTCAGAATATACTGTATATTTGGTTTAAAACAATCAAAAACAGGAAAAAGAAGGCGATAAAAATCTCTCCTGAACGTGTGATCCTGACGGACCAGCAGTGAGATTCTGGTTCAGGTAAGTGTTTTATGTTTAAATGAAGCCGTTTACGGAGAGTAGAGCTACAAACAACTAGGTTTGGTGAGTGGGTGGAGCTTGGGTTCCTGCCAGTGAAAATGTCCACTAGGTTCCTAGAGACTTGACCCAGGAGCCAAACAGCATTCCTTTGATATAGCTTAATTTGGTTTTGATGGTGTCCGACAGCTGAACGCATGGTGGGTGGATTCGTATAGTTTCCATGGGTCCGTTCTGGATCAGTTCCACAATGGTAAACCCATAAAAACCTCAAATTCTCAACACCCTGTGTTTGGACCTGTGTGTACTGAGATCCTAGTTCATGTCTCCATTATCTGATCTTTGCCAGCCCCCCACCCCAGAAGCACTGAGGCTTCTGGGGTTGAGCTCGATTAAAGTTGGGGACTTTTCAAGAGACAAGAGAAAGACTGATCAAAACCGAAGTAAGAAAGACCAAGAGATCAGAATGGGTCCAACTCTGGACCCTGTGACTTCTGTACAGCAGCGTCTCAGTAGGACTCAGGGACTTTTGGAAAATCGGTGCGGAACAAGTGAGATGAGGACGATGAATTCCAGCAGAAAAAACAGGTTTATATTTCCAGGCCACTCTAGTGATTAAAATGTTTGACGTTCTCCGCTGTAGAATAACTGACAGGAAATCAAAGCATGTAGGTCAGAACTGCATCAGATCGTTTGGACCTTGAAATCTAGATTTGCTGCATCTTGCACCAAATATGGCAGAAATTCGAAGTGAGGGCGGTTCCGCTTGAGCCAAGTCTCTGAATCTGTCTTTGCAAGTCCAGAGCTGGAATTTGGTGAATCTTAGTGACGCATGTTCCATGACCATGACCAGTGATTGTGGATTTGGGCTGTTCTTACTTGAATCTGGTGCAACACTGGACAGGGCGCCACCTGGTGACAGGGCGCCACCAAGTTTGAGTCAAGATATTGGATCCATTTATAGCAACGTCACATGAGATTTAAATTGAGGTCGGTCATCTTTAAAGGCTTGTCAGAACACGATTGTATCCAGAGATTAGTCCGGTCTAGGAAAAAGGAGCGGTTCTGACTCTAGAGAGGACAGTGTTGGGTTGTTGGTTGGTTCCAGTCTGAACTTTGCTGATATGACTGAGCCCATCTTGATTAATCTCTGGGTGTGATAACAGCACTCTCACTGTTGGATGAGGTCCAGAGTACAGTCATGGACAAGTGGCTGCCCGGTTTGGGTTTAAGGCTGTCGTTATCTGAGGTTAGGATGTTTACAGACTGGCTGACGTTTGGGCCGTTCGTGTCTTCAGCTATGGAACAAAGGGGACACATGTTGGTGAACCGTGGGATTTGTGCCTTTATTGGTTTATACTGACAGATAATTTTTTCTAGGATCTAGTTTTGGTCTGGATGATCCTGATCTTGGAGCCACCCAACGGTGAAAATCTAGATGGTCGTGGATTTCTGGGTCTTGTTGAGGGTCCCGATTTAACCCGAATCGGCAAATGTGGAGTGGTTGAGGAGGCGGCTTGGTCCTGAACCGAGGTCCGGTTTTGACAACAGTCGGTTGGACTGTGCCAGTCCTGTGTTAAGTGAGATCCAGGTAAATACTGATTGACGCACTGTGGCTGGAAGATGCTGTAGTTAGTGTCCAGAGATGCGGGGATCCGTCTGTCTGTGTGATGGGTCTGTAGTTTCTGTCTGTGGTTAGCAACTGCAGCCGTCTTTGGCCGGCTGGCTGTCGGTGTTAAGGCGCCCCCCCTGTGGCGCGGACGGTTTGTGCTGGACTCCCGACTCAGCAGCATTTAGATCCAGGCTGCCATCCTGGATGTTCTGGTAGATCCTCTTAGCTGCCTCCAGGAAGGCCTCCTCCACGTTCTCCCCTCTAAGGGACAAATTCAGGTGAAACCAAAATCACAACTAAAAGAAGCAGCGTGTGTCTCTGTGCTGAGCTGGAACCAGGACTCTAACCCCCCGGGCTTTATGAGGGGTTACAGGTAAAACCGCGTGTACTTACGTTTTAGCGCTGGCCTCTAGAAACAGCAGACCTGATCAAATACAGGAAGCAGAGATCTGTCAGGGGAATGTCAGCGCTTCATGTTTGAACGTTCAGCTGCTCACACGGCTTCTTACCGTTCTCCTCAGCGAACTGTTTGGCTTCCTCGTACGTCACGTCTCGCTGAGCCTCCAGGTCGGCCTTGTTACCGATCAGAATGATCACCTGAAACACGTTTACTGTCTGTCATTAATCTACATCAGATTAAACGGCAATACACAGAAACAGCAGCTAATCAAACACTGGAAACACTCACCGTGTTTGGGTTGGTCAGG
Source organism: Microctenopoma stevenorrisi (assembly GCA_032270685.1). NCBI lineage: Eukaryota > Metazoa > Chordata > Actinopteri > Anabantiformes > Anabantidae > Microctenopoma > Microctenopoma stevenorrisi. The sequence goes on along the minus strand of JAUMTR010000027.1, from coordinate 21,399,898 downwards.
TTTCTGGCGTCTGTCAACCAGCTGCTCAGGTGGTTGTAAGTACTTCTCCTACACACACACACAGACACACACAGACACACACACACACGTTAGTCGTTTCCTAAAATGTAGTTTTACTGTTTGTGTAATCACAGAACAGCCCTGGTGTCTGTACCATCTCTGGACAAAGCGCCGCTCGTTCTGGGTTCAGACACCAGCTCAGTACCTGGTGATGTCGTAGACCATCAGGGCCCCGGCGGCCCCTCTGTAGTAGGACCTGGTGACGGCCCTGAAACGCTCCTGACCGGCTGTGTCCCAGATCTGAAGCTTCACCTTCTGACCATGGACCTCCATGATCCTTGTCCCAAACTCCACCCCGATGGTGTGAGGACAGTCCGCCATGACTACACACACACACACACACAGTATTTATTTACAGGAACTCAAAATGTCAATATTGACACCGACAGCACAGGAACTCTGGAGTAAAGTAGGAGCCTCCTCAGAGAAGGAGGAATTACAGCCTGACTAAGTGTGAACTTCTCCTCTGACGTTCTGTTGCAGGATCAGACAGAACGTTTGGTTCCTTGCGTCTGCGAGGAACCAACATCAGAGAAATACTCACATTTCTTCTCTGTGAACTGATGAAGGAGACAAGACTTCCCGACTCCCATGTCACCTGAAGGAAAAAACAACAGTTTGATTGATTCAGTTTTAATCTGTTGGTCCAAAAGTATGTGGACAGTCTGTAAACACTGGATGAGAAGAGAGGATGAGGTTCTAGTGCTGAGACTCTGCTTCAGTCAATAATACTTCACAAGATCTTCACACACAGAACTCCATATTTCAGTGGCTCAGAAGTATTTGGACAAATAGTTTTAACAGATTAAAGTTGTGGTTCAGAAACATCACAAGATTTCGTCCCTGTCGAAGCTCTACCAGCTCGTTACTGCAAATGATTTTACTTCCTGGTGGTTTGGGATCCATTTTGGCTTCAGTGAGTAAAATGCAGCTCAGCTGGATTCAGGTCATGTGACTGGAGAAGTCAGTCACATGACCTGAATGAGCTAAAACAGTACTACAGTAGTACTTTGAGATTTTGCTCTATTGTATTTATAACACATATCATGCTCAGTATTAACATTAAACTGTGATGTTCTTCTCTCGACCCGAGATCATCTGTTACTCACAGATACAGAAACACATAATTAAATGTCAGGTTCTGTAATGAAACCAGCCTGGAATCAGTCACACTTCCCTGCTCGGTGAGGTCAAAGGTTAACACAAACTGTCTGGGGCAAATATCTGCAATTACCTTTCCCACAAATGACCTGGTACTTTATTAATGTGTCGCATCACTGGGTTAAAAACTTTATCACCGAACAGCCACAGATGAAAATCACTGCTACAACCAGTGGACGACAGAAGTACTGTGAGTAAAAGTACTAATATCGCAATGAAGAGTGTAGCGTTATAGGATACCGAGGTGTAAGCAGCGACATATAATAATAATAATAGAAGTACTCGTTTTCTAATTAGGCTGCTGTGCCCGCGACTCGACCCAGAATAATAAAAAAAATCTTCAGGTGAGTAAACTCAAATTCCAACAAATATTACTATGTGATTCACATTTTCATTTTTACTGAAGTACTGTAACTACAGGTTCTTTGAATTAAATACTTTCTACTACTACTTTATACTATGAATCCGCTACAGTTCAGAGGGAAATCTTGCAGCGGGAAGAACTTTAAGGAAGTACTGAGTACCAATACTCATAATAAATACTCTAAACTACAAAGCAGATTTTGTCAGTTCTTCAGCTTGAGTAAAGAATTGAAAGTGGTACTTTTCCCTTTTTTTATTTTACTTTCCCGTCCCCGTACTTTTCCTGTATTTGTGTACTTGAGTCCCAGTAGTACATGTTACTCACCGATGATGATGTATTTGAAGATGTAGGAGTAGTTGTAAGGTGCTGCTGTCATCTTGATGCTGTGGGGAGATAAACACGGTTCGTTTGGAACTGAAGGAAAGACTGTGTCTGAGCTGCATCTCCTCTACACAAACCATCCACTACACAAACACACAAAAGGAAGCAGCCGGCTAAGCTCAGCTTGAACACAGCTAACGGCTAAACGCCGAGCTCAGCGTTAGCACGCAGCGTTAAGCGCCGTGACAGTCACGCAGGATAAGAGCAGTCATCTTTAGCACAAGCACTAAACCCCATCAGCTGACTTCCCTTTCTGAGAAAACCTCCCAATTCCTTATGCTAGCTTAGCTCTGTGGCTAACCGGCTAACAGCTGCAGCCCTGTCTACGCCTTGCTAACAGCTAACAGCAGGATGCCACTTTTATCAACACTCACGAAAAAAACATCTAGTAATACACCACAAAGTCAGTCTGTGTCACAAACCCAGCCTCCTTACCTTGGGTTCGGGTGTCAGTCTAAGCTGTAAATCGGATAAAAGTGCTAGTTGGTGGGTAGTTATCTTTGTTAGCTGGTTAGCCTGCTGAGCCGTCAGGAAACCTTTACCCTCTTCCGCAACTCTTCCTCACCGGCGAGAAATGCGCTAACATCGCGAGATTTGCGGGTTTCTGCCGCCCCCAGTGGACTTCTCCTACAACAATATGGTGCATTACCGCCAGCAGCCGCGGGGATGTTACTCTGTTTAAAGTTCTGTTCACTCCCGGTGTCCTGATATTATCCCACAGCCTCTGTTTGATGAAACTTCTAACTTATTAAAATGAATTCCCATGTCAGTGTTCCGTCCGCTGCCTCATTTCCATTCATCCCAGTATGTGCTGGTACTGGTACTGGTTCTACTGCAGGCAGACTCTCACAGGACGTTGGGCACAGTTTTCTGTTTTTGTAGTTTTACTGTAGTTATTCTTATTTGTGTTTGAAACTCTTTAACAGAACCATCAGAACCACTGCAGAGTGAGTTGCTGGGCCGGTCTGGGTCATGTAGACACATTAGAGGCGGTCGCGTAAAGAGTGGTTCTGGTTCTGTGTAGATGTTGTTTGTGCCTGTACATAATGAGCGCGTTGGCTCGTCCTCTGTCTCCTCCCCCGTGTTTTGGTCTCACACTGAGGCAGAGCTCAGACTCCTCCACACGGAGCAGGGACACACACACACACATACACACACACACCGAGGCGCTTTGATGCTCTGGATTCTTCAGCAGAGAAATGAGACAGAACATCCGCAGCTACTGAGACGACTGACGGACAAACATGGACCAACAGAAAGGTACCAAGCCCGTTTGACTTTACTGCAGCAAAGAGCCACATTCTCAGGCTGAGATAAAACTCTGAGAAAGAAAAAACGAGTGTTTATTAAATGTGTAGAAAATGCTCATTTATTATCGTGTTACACAGCGTTAGATAGAAATGTTCAGCACAGATCCACCAGTAATAGATTATTTCATTTGATTGGTTTGAATGTTGTTTGTTATAAATCAGACAACATGAACTGAAACAGAGCGAAAAGTCCAAAGTTTCTCTGTAGGATCCAAATATGAACAGAAAGACAGAACCAGTCCGCACAGACTGGATCCTCATGCCCGCTGCCTGGCTTACATCGCATCCAAATTAGGTTCTTAGTTCTGCTGGGTTCAACTGGGTCCAACTGGGCCCCAAACGTCAAGACCACCAGAACTCTCCAAGGTCTGGCTCAGAACAGGGTTCTTTTCTGTTTTGGGGCAGGATAGCAGTCATTTCATCTGGAGTTTTCTGAATCACTCTTAGTCTGGTTCCTCTTCTGGAATCCATTTGCTGGAGAACACAACTTCTGGGTCAGTGGGCCACAGACTGGTCCAGCATGCTGAGGTGCTTCCTCTGTGGGCAGCACCGATCGACTGCTGGACAGACCGGAGCAGAGCTGCTGCTCTCTCACATGGAGCCTCTTGAGGTGTTTTGTATCCCAGACTGGACCCAGAACATGTGTGAGACATCATATGTCTTTTGGCCTCGGAATCCTATCAGTGGATTTGGACCAGCTTGCTGAACCTGCTGCGTACTGACTGATAGCTGACCTGGTTCTTGTCACCCACCTCCAGAACACACTGAGAGCAGAGTTGTTCACTAGCTCTAGGTTCTTTTCACTCTGTACTAAAGTTCTGACCCAACAGAACCAGTGTTGGAGTCACTGTAATTATCAGTTTCCCACCGTTTCATCCGCGAGCGGGAAAGTTTGAGGTCAGAGAGCTGCTGGGGAACAGCTGTAGGAGCGAGGAACAACGTGATGGCCGCGGCAGGAGCATGAACATCAGCGTGTGTGTGTGTGTGTGTGTGTGCGCGCTGTGAGCGGACTCTTTATCACACTGATGGTATGTTAACTACAGCAGCTCGACCGTTGGAAACGCCCGTCTGTCCTCCATCATCCTGCTGCCCTCAGGAGACGCAGCTAATCGACTGTTTGGACTCAGACGTCTTCAGCATCCTGACGACTGAAGTTAGTTTTGGTTACACAACGACGTGATGCACAACATCCACACAAACGATTCCAACCTGACGATGAGAATAATGTGATTCAAACATTCACTGTCTGTAAAAATCAGCGCAGGTTTATTCAATGACTCCAATCATGGCTCAGCTCTGTGGGGGGGCGGGTCCTACATGTTCAATCAGAACCATGATCCACTTTCTGTAACTCTGCACGTTGACTTCATCTGTCTATAATTCAAACAGACACGGACGTGTGTGTGTGTGTGTGTGTGTGTGTGTGGTGCAGTTTCAAAGCCAGAGACAGGAAGTGAAGTCGATGGTCAGATAAGCGGCGTTCAGTTACACAAACTCCTTGTTTCTGTGTCCTCTTGTGTCGCTGGCGTCGTCTCTGAGCACACTGCCCCTCTGTTGTTGTGTGTGTGTGTGTGTGTGGTGGGTGTGCGAGCGACACACATATCACAGTTTAAAACAGCAGCCGGCTGATAAGCAGAAGCTGCTGGATGCTTCAAATCAGCAGAGACAAGTTAATGAGAAACGTTTAACCTTCGTCTCCCACACAGAGGCAGCGGCGCACAATCACCGACTGTCTCCTCCACATTTTTTACATTTCCTCCCCCCTCTGACGACAGGCCGCCACACTTCACCTCTCCTCTCGTCACCGTGGCAGATGTTAGGGTCCGTGACAGCAGCTGGGTTCTTTAAGGTTCTAATGAGAAATATCACAGAGAAGTTTTTCAGTTGATGAAGCAGAACGTGTCTTTATTCTGTGTTAAACATTAGCATCTTATCAGTGTTTGTCCTGTTAACGTTTGCTGGGAAAGTTTACCTGCACACACACACACACACACACTGATTGTCAGCAGGTTGACATCCCTGGCTAAAACCCTCAGAGCGATGGCGGAGGACAGTGTCCTGCTTGGCCACTTTGGGTTTGTTCTGTACTTTGTATTCCTTGTGTTCTGCGTTTTTTGTGACCCCACCTGTGTGGGCGGAGGTGTCTTGTGTTAACCTGAATGACTGACACTCTGGTGCAGTCACAACAACCTGGAGCTGAACACGCTGAAGAGATGATAGTCGACTTCAGACGACACCCCCCCATTCCACCCCCCCTCACCATACTCTGCTCTCCTGTGTCAGTGGCTGAAACCTTTAA
>JAUMTR010000027.1:21343609-21361594 GCA_032270685.1 Microctenopoma stevenorrisi | reverse complement strand
GTCCACCACCAGCTCCTTTGTTTTACTGATGTTGAGCTGGAGATGGTTTTGCTCACACCAGTCCACAAAGTTGTTGAGCACTCCTGAGTACTCTGTGGTGTCTCCACCCTAAATACAACCCACAACTGCAGAGTCATCAGAAGAGAGAAGAAGGCTTTAAGACTACATGATGACATAAATGAAGTGACTTACGGTAGGGAGAAGCTGAATCTATTTAAAAACAACATAATTTTACTCCCTGTACTGACTCCACACACGTCATGACGGTAAGTGGCGGTATGCAACTTCAAGTCGTTTTGCAATTTGTCAATAAACGGAAGAGGAAGAAGAAAAAGACCCTTCACTTCTTCGTCCGCGCGGTGGCGCCGGTGTGCCGAGTCTGCGCACTGCTGAAATGCCCGGATGTTATTGTAGCTAGCTCTTTTAGCAAATCGGCTAGCCGCTGCGACGCCGCAGACATCTGCCGCAACGGGGACTTTCGATCCTTTTCACTCCCCTAGCTCGTATAAACTGATTTTTAACATCGGTAACCCAACATTGGTCATTCATCATGGTAGAAGTTGAGTGAACAGCTCGTATTTTTGAGGTATTATAATTAATTTTCCAACCGGTTTGGCGGGACTAGATCGGGTTAACAATACGACGAGCTAAAGGCTAAAGCAGTTAGCAGTGAGCCACAGGCCAGTTTGTTTTTTCAGGTAGCTAACTTAGCTTAGCAAGCTACCGCGGCTGTCATGGAAGACAAATCTTTCACTAAAGAATTAGACCAGTGGATTGAACAGTTAAATGAGTGTAAGCAGCTATCGGAAAACCAAGTCAGGACACTCTGCGAGAAGGTAAGTAGTTTACAAAGATCTGAGTTTTATTCTGGTTTAGTCGACCTCGCTTTCTGTGTGGCCTCGATGGCAAAAGCGGATCCGGCTAATTTCTGGAGTGAGGCAACGACAAGGCGGCTATTTTCGCCCCGATTTCGACAAGTCATCCTGAGATTGTTGACGTTTTACAGTGCTGTGGCTGTTAAATTGTACTCAAATCTGATGTTCAAGCCACGTTTTCTGCTCGACTCTCCATCGAGTCTTATGTCGATGGTTATCTAACTACCGTGGTTTCTGGGCCGAGAATTCTCAATTACATCTGTAGCAGGAAGTAGACGGAGCCCATTTTACTGCCCGTTTACAAACGACTGCGTTCTGGGCAAATACCAATATTCAGTAAATGTTTCATTTCATTACGTTTTCATATGAAATTTGACGTTGACATTTGTTTTTAAACGCTTTTATTTGCACCGCACCCTCCAATTATCGATCAGATGTCTTCTTAAACCTGTCCGACCTCACACGTCACTTCAGGTGTGTTGCACCGTTTAAAAATAAGCTGTTGAGAACATTTAGTTCTTCCTCGATCTTGTCTATATCGGAACACTTTATTTCAAAAAGCACGAGCGGCGTTACCGAAGAGCTGCGCGCGCAGATCTCTTCCTGAATGTGCAGATGAATGTCGGTAAATCTGTTTCTATATTAAATAAAAGAAGAACCGCACATCTACCATTTGTTTACGACGCCACGACACTAAAAGTAATGAAGATGAATGACGTCAACAGTCTGATACTGATGCAATAAACAGGACGGGAGCAGATACTATTTGGTAACAGCTCATGTACTTAAAATTTAATAATGGCGATTAATAGTAAACTCAAGAAAGTGAATTGCATCTGATTATTTTATTTGTTGATTAGTTTATTTCTTTGATTTGTTGTTTAGTCTATATGTCTGTTCACCATACTTTACTTTACTCTGTGAACCGATAAATCATATTGTTGAAGCTCTCATGAAATGGTTATGGTGTTGGGAAAAGTGTTTTTACTTAATGTGAACCCATAACGTATCAAGATACCAGGTCTAACACTTAATCCTTGCTGTCTTATGCAGGTTAAAGTGTCTGTTAATGTCTGAAAAGATTCATTTAAACTTTAGTTTCCTGGTTGTGATCACTTCAGTATGTTAGAGGTAGTTTGTAGAAGAAAATGTCTTTAAAAAGTTTCTGATTTAGATAAAGTTTGTGCTTTTGTCTTCTCCTCCAGGCCAAGGAGATTCTGACCAAGGAGTCCAACGTTCAGGAGGTGAGATTTCCTGTCTCCAGTCTGTTCTCACCGTCGCTGCAGAAAAAGCAAACTCACTGATTGATTTCCAGCACAGCTGTGGTGCAGTAATGTCCCATTACAGAGCGAGTATTACAGGAGTTAGATTAAGGAAACGGGTGGAAACTGTTGATCGGTACAGTGTTGATCAGAAGAAGCTTTTTATGTTCTGTACTGTGGACCATCATCCAGGGTCCAACACACAGAGTACCAATGGTTTGGATAAAATCGTCAATTCTGTAATAATCTGTTAAGATGTAGGTGTCATAGTGAGAGAAACAAATAAAACAGATGAGTAATGAAACATGCAGAGACACAGCAGTGTTAGGGCTCAGATGGTGAAATCCTCAGCTGCTGGAAGTTTTCCAAACTGCTCCAGAGGGGAAAGAAAAATATAAGCTAAATTTTAAACGCATTGAAAATACAGGTTTGTGTAGGACTTCTCATTAATCTGTCAGTACACATGATCAAGCGATCAGGTAAATGCTTCATCAGAAACAGATTCCTCTGTGTAGAAGACATGTTTCTAGCACAGAACAAATGTACTGTGGATCTTCAGTGTTGCTCCCTCGGGCGTGTTTGGAACAGACCATGACTGAGCCTCCACAGTTTGAACAAAATCACACCTTGTTTACACTGCAAACTGTGTCAGCTGAGCTTCAACCTCACACTTTCCTTCTTAAATGTCAGTCTTTACAGAAACACTTCCCCATGGGAAAAATTAATAGTTTCAAAATAATAATGCAGAAAACTCATATGTGAAAGTTCAGTGAATTATACCGAGCGTGATTGTAGTGACTTTACCTCCAGTGTTAATTTTCCTAAATCTAACAGTTTGATGTTACGTGTTCATGTTTATCTGCGATGAGGAAATGGTAGTTGATTTGAGGAAGATGCCTTGTTCATGTTACTCAGACCAGTGATGGGCCGACACTTTAATATCAGTGTAATGAGGCACAGTAGACCCCACGTGCAGATTTTTCACTTGTCAGTTTTCAGTGTTTAACCAAACAAATTAAATTCAACACTGCTAAAATAAATTATGATTTATTTAGGTGAACAGAGAGAACAATAAAATATCAAAAGTGATGAAGGTAAATGTTGCATAAAAACAAACCTGCTAAACCAGGGCATGTCTGAGGAGCAGAAACTTTCCTTTTTGTAGAACCATCTCATGACCACTCAGACGGTTTCACTGAGGAACATCTGATTTGGTTTGACATGAGCCCACGATGACCTTACCTGCCTCCACAGGTGCGATGCCCGGTGACGGTGTGCGGCGACGTCCACGGTCAGTTCCACGACCTGATGGAGCTATTTAAGATCGGAGGCAAGTCTCCCGACACCAACTACCTGTTCATGGGAGACTACGTCGATAGAGGCTACTACTCCGTGGAGACCGTCACACTGCTCGTCACGTTAAAGGTGTGTAATGAGGGACCAGGTTCTGGAAGCTCTGTTAAGACCTCAGCTTGTCATATTTAATAAAAACCTTAGTGGCTTTTATGAAGTCTTTAATTTAAAGTTCTGTGACAGTAACATTACTTTACCTGCTTCAAGACATAAAGCAGCAAAGTTCCTTCTCTATGGATCATGTTGGTTAATTAAATTAACAGGCTGTTTATTAACGTTTAATAATGTTACACAGAGCAATAAAGTGTCAGAAGTATTTTATCTCTGCCTCAGTGTGAGGAACTAAAATCACCCAGCAGAACAACGCGTTCATGTGTCTCTAGGTGATCTGAGGTCACACTAAAGGAAACATTCATCAGCAAATATTAAGAGAAAAACATACAAACCAACAAACTCTTTCTAACTAGTAAAATCACGCGTGAAAGTTCCCCAACGTTGTTCTACATGAAATCAGCATAAAAGAAAATCCTAATATGGAACTTGTGTAACTACTAATTAAACACACACAGCACTTTGTATTTTTCATGACATCTTGTAGATGTCCTAATGGTTTCATGTTGTCTGTAAATGTTTTCAGCCTTTGTTCACTCCTTTGTTTGTCCTGCGAACACACACACACACACACACGTCAGTGGGACATTGGGTTATTGTATAACAGGTGTGTTTGTGAGACAGAGGAAAGTACCGACAACAATGATGTGTCTAGTGCTGACAACCAGGTTAAAACGGTAGTGTGTGTGTGTGTGTGTGTGTGGGGCCTCAAATGAGTTTAATACTAATGCAGAGTGTCTGGTTTCATACAAAGTGACAAGTGTAGAATTTATTTGATTATCAAATATTCAGATTTTATGGTTATTTTTTTTTCCTGCTAAACGTATTGAATGAAAAATCATTAATCATTTACATCCTTTCAGACCTAAATGGGGGAAAGAATTAGTCTTTGAATTTCTGTGTTTTTCCCTCAGGTCCGTTTCCAGGAGAGAATCACCATCCTGCGAGGAAACCACGAGTCACGGCAGATCACGCAGGTCTACGGCTTCTACGACGAGTGCCTGAGGAAGTATGGTAACGCCAACGTCTGGAAGTACTTCACAGACCTGTTTGACTACCTGCCGCTCACGGCACTGGTCGATGGACAGGTAGGAGGAGCAGCTGGATTACTTTGTGCTGAGAGACTCTTTCTGTCCTACAGGACTCTGAGTGTTACTGTCTTTAGTTTGACGTAATGTTTCACACTGAGGTCATAAAGCTGTCATTTCTGTCTCAGATCTTCTGTCTCCACGGAGGTTTGTCTCCCTCCATAGACACTCTGGATCACATACGAGCTCTGGACCGCCTGCAGGAAGTCCCACATGAGGTGCGCACACAATTCAGGGATGTTTGGTACAGTTTCACTGTGTGTGGTCTGTGAAATGAACGCACACATTAGACCTTCTCTCTGTGCTGAACCTGCGTTGTTGTTATTTATTATTAACTCGCTAATGTCCTGCAGGTATGTAGCACGTGTAGCTTTCAGCAGTGCGTTTGGGTCGGAGGTTTTAGTTCAGCAGGATGTCGCATCTTTCTACCTTCAGTGCTTCAACTTCCAGTTTTTACAGTTGACACAGTTCTGTTTGATTTACTAAATCACTGTGAAACAGGGGCCGATGTGTGACCTGCTGTGGTCCGACCCCGACGATCGCGGTGGATGGGGGATCTCTCCTCGAGGTGCCGGATACACCTTCGGACAGGACATCTCTGAAACCTTCAACCACGCCAACGGCCTCACCCTGGTGTCCCGTGCCCATCAGCTGGTCATGGAGGTAACGCACGCACACGCACACACGCACACACACACACACACACACACACACACACACACACACACACTAGAACCTGGCTGAAATGAAAACACTCAGATGTGATGTGCCTGTGAGGCCCACACCACCACAACGTGCATGTTAAAGGCTGAATTCTGTGTGTGTGAGAGACTTGGGTTGTGTCTGTTCTTTGAAACTCTCTGCATCATTGAGCTACATTAAAAAAACTGCTGGTTATATTTCTAACAACTAAAGTCTGATCCATGTGTGTAGTTTAAACTGGGTCATTCTGTAAACACACAGGACTGAACATGGATCCAGATCCAGATTATGCAGATCCTGTATAAATACACAGAACGGCTCCCACACACCTTATTGTAGCAGCAGTAGTGACCTACATATGTACTCTGATGCTCTTCAGACCTAAATGTTTAGAACTGAGTTTGAAGGTTATAATTTGTTCTGTGGGGTGAACGTCATCATTTCAGATGTTTAAAACTAACCACAAACTAACACAGACGACAGGTGAAGCGTTGGTCTTTGAGTATATTTTAGTCACACACACACACACACACACACACACACAGGTTGACCAAAGGGTCCTAAAATCCCAGTGTTTCCATGGCAACATAATGAAGTGCGCAGGGATCCTCTGTCCTCCCGTTTCTGCAGCACATTCCCTCCCACTGTGGGTCAGTGCTGGAGTTCACACACTTCAGGCAGCAGCTGCAGCGAATGCACACATTTCATTTGTGTTTCTACAGAGACGTGTGGTTGAAGCCAGCGTAAAATGTTTCAGTGAGCGACACTGGATCCTCTCTTAACGTTTGTCGCTCTGTAGTGTTGGGTGTTATTAGGAGTCCTGTCTACGTTCAGGTGTGATCACATGACCCTGACTCACCAGGTAACACAAACCTAACTCATCATGTGGTGTTGTTGTGTTCAGGGCTACAACTGGGGCCATGACAAGAACGTGGTGACCATCTTTAGTGCTCCAAACTACTGCTACCGCTGTGGAAACCAGGCGGCCATCATGGAACTGGACGACACTCTGAAATACTCTTTGTAAGTAACCGGGCGTTAAAGCAGGCTGAATGTAGTGGAGTAGTTATTTACACTGCAGGAGTCTGGGTTCTGTTCCCGCATCTGAGAGTCCTCTAAGAACCAGTTTATTTTGTGTGCGTAACATGCTGTTTAGATCTCGCTTGGTCTTTCACGAGGGAGCTCAGACTCCGTGTTGTCGGCTTAATGCGCTATAGAAGTCGCATGTGCCAGAGTTTTTCCTGTCAGTCGACATACAGCTGTCATTGAGGCCTGAGTTCTTCTAATAACTGGCAGAAGGTAATTCTGTTTTTTAAACCCAAAGCAGAAGGTTTGTTTCTCTAAAACCTTGTCGTGCAGCCTTAAAATCACTGTCCCTGTGTAACCGTGTGGCTCTTTTGGTTTTAGTGAGCTAACATTTGGTTTGCAGGGTGAAGACGACGCCCACAGCCCCTTCTTGTATCACAAACAGTTGTGTTTTTATGCTTCTGGTGCGCACACGAATGCTGAAACTAGTTTTTCCTTCTGTAAATGCTTCCTCTGTACACAACGGTCCAGAAGTTTGTTTATTATCACGTTTATCATCTGGCGCTGAATTCAGTGTTTTAGTTCCTGTTCTTCTGCAGCCTAACAAGGAAATGTAGGAAATATTACACTGAATATCTTTCACATGATTTGGTCCACGTCGGTTACTTCACCTCATTACTCGTGTAGATGCACGTTAGGATCGGCTCGTGGCCTGTGTGACCAGCAAGTAAAACCTCTTTCATAGATCATGTGACTCTTGTTCCTACTAAAATAAACGGTGAATCTCTCAGAACATCGTCACTAACGAACCTTTTCTCCCGCCCCAGCCTTCAGTTTGACCCTGCTCCTCGCCGCGGCGAGCCCCACGTGACCAGACGCACTCCTGACTACTTCCTGTGAATGTCCAAAGCAATCCTGTCAGTCATCCACGAAGCTCCGCCCTCCCTGCACCCCCTGCCCCACCCCGTCATTTTGGATGGAAAGAAGATATTAATAATGATGATGATGACGGTGATACTGTACCAGGAAGAATAGAAACAATTGGCTGAAATAAGATTTGAACATAAAGAGAAACTTAGAGCTGCCCCCCCTCTTCAGTCGTGTTTTCAGTATGCTGTCATTAATGCTGTGCTTCTGGGAAAACATGTACAATTCTGATCAGTTTTTCTTTTTTTTGTTTATTACATGTTTGAAGATGAGATAATAAAACTACCAACGTGGACCAAATGTGCCATATTCTGATCCTTTTACATGTACAACGCGCAATGTCTTTTCTTTTTCAGGTTTTCTTTTTTAGACCGCACTAAAACCCGACCTCCCTGACATCACAAGTCACATTTCATGGCATACAGTATGTGCTTTTTTTCTGTTGCTAAATAATTTTAAACCGAGTTTTAAAAAAAAGGAAAAAGTTTGCTTCAAGTAGAACAGCTCAGTTTAAGCTGTCCAGGCTGCAGCCGGTGGTCATCTCAAGTATATTACTGTAATTTGATTAAAGACAACAGACATATGAAATAAAATGTCGTATTGACAAACTACTGAGCTGCGTCACTGTTTTTTTCCTTTAGCTGGATTTGTGCTTTGTTCAGCAAAGAAACTTAAAAAATTAGGGCTTTAATTTAAAAGAGCCAACATGGTTTATCTCAACTAAAAAGTTGATGCTATTAATTCCTGAGATGCAGTGTGACTCGCCATGAAATCACAACAAGAATCGAGTACAGAAGCTGAAGTAAAAATGGAAAATGCAATGTTGTAACATGAAAGTTTTATTTGCAGTTATGTAAGTACAGTAAAACGTGTGGTATTTTTGGTATGTTCTCTGCCAACATTACACACAACACGTCACATAAAACATAGGTTCAGTGAAACCTTCTTGTGTTTTCACGTACATGTAAGTAGGAGCAGAAGATGGATTAACTTTATACCAACATTTGGAATTTAAACATCTAATTAGATAGTTATAATTTATCACAGTTGTTACATGGCAAGATCGTCGTATCTGGTAAGATATGTGATTATAACTGGAAAAGATTTATAAAAATGATAACACTAGATTAAACTCGCTCTTAGGTTTCACCTCAACTATCGCGATATTATCCGGGAAAAGCGCAAGAAGCCGCTTCGCTGGTAGCAGATCTGTTAGCTCGTCAGGCTAGCTACTTCCAGCTAATGAAAGGTTGGTATTCTAAGTTCTAGCGAATCTTTTTTTGTCCGGTCAGTTATGATGGAATATTTTATGTATGTTTAACTGTGGAATGAAATTCACACCATTACTGTTTATCAGTTTTTTTTCGCTGGCTTCGTTTCATGTACCAAACGATAGTTACTAGTTGTCGGCAACCTAGCAAAATAAGCTAAAAACATTAGCCACCGAACCCTCGAAACTATTTTCAGAAATAATAACATAACACACTAAACCACAATTAAACGATCACTTATTTTTTTAATTCTACTTGGTGGTATTTAACTTCATTAGCAGACAGGTTTGATTCTGTAGCAACAAGTTTTTAATTTGTTATTTAATCTTTTTTTACAGGAATCTGACTGAGGGTGAGATGCAAAGCATTTAGCTGCTGAAACTAAAGTGACGGTACTTTATAAAATAATGGCATTTATTTATCCGTAAACTACATCCAAAGTACAAATAAAATATACATGTCGCACACAAGATGTGAGTGAATATGTGATTATAATCCATGAGAGACACAAACTAGAGTTTGAAGTGACAGTTTAGTAAATCTGTTCCACGTGATGTCCCTAGGCTGCCTCTTACCCAGCAGTTCCATCTCACATTAACCTGATATAATGAGGAGGAAGAGGAGGGCAGTGCAGTCTGTCTGATCGCTGTCCGTCTGTATGGAGGATGTGGTTCTACACTATCAGCCTGGATCAGCTGCTGGGCTCAGCTCCCTGTTAGAGACAACACAGAAGCTTTTGGAGCCGTTCCCCTGTCGGACTCCTCCAGTTTTCACCCCCTGGTTCCCAACCTCTGCCACAGACGGCTGGCTGGCCATCAGACCTGCCACACCAGCTCCTGTCATCACCTCCTCAGCTGATCTGTTTATCTCTGAAAACAGCAGGCTACACACTGGTGACCTTCAAAAGCCCCAAAACCCTGTTTCTGAAAGACATTATGATTGTCCAGGATCAGAGACGATTAGAAGATCACCTGAAAAATCACCAAAAAGCAAAGATGCTGCCTACGTGTCAGAAACCCCAAACCACCTTCTCCCATTGTCCCCTTATAATAAACCAGAGAGCAGGATCTCCAGACTGTCTCCTGAGAAACAGCCACAGAAAAACCAAGATGGCTTCACAGAGTGTCCCATCAAACAGTCCTGGCGTGTCTTTACGCAGAGGGAGGTCGTACTGCAGAGCTCCTGCTCGCTGTCCAAAGAGTTCCACCACACGGTGTCCACCCACAGCCTCCATCTGCGCCAGAGGGCCAAGTGGGTCATTGGTGAGGACAACTGTGGGGAGGCGAGCAGCATCGAGCAGGTCAGTACGTAGTTCATGCATCAGGACTGAGTTTCACCACATCAAGAGTTCTTCTCTGCCGTTTTCATTTAGAGCAACAACTGACAAATATGTTCACTGTTAAATAATCTATGAGTGAATTATTCACGAGCTTTATAAATGGTGATAAACTGTTTGAAATGTTGATGATATAAAGAAAGAAGTTATTTGATGATGAAGTAATCATGAGCTGCAGTAAACACATAACAGCAGTTACACGTCAGTCCACTGATGGTGGCGCCAGAGACGTCACGTGGTCTCCCTTGTTAATTTCACATCATGAATGTATGCACAAACCTTTTAACAAACTGATGACCGTGAACGTCTCGGCTTCACAGCGGCGCTTGAGTCAAAGGTCATGTGAGACCTGACAAGTTTTTAAAACATGTTTTGCTGACAGTGTGCTCTTTATGGTAAACACTGATGTCACAGTTTGTGGTTTGTGAATTTAATCTGTCACATCAGTTATTTTTTCCACTGAGGTCAGTACCTTTATTAGAGCTCGTCACATTTACAGTACAGCAAACTCAGGAAACACGTCGTCATCATTTTTAGAAAGTATTTCTAGAGTTTTTGTCAGTTTTCAAGTAGAAAACCCCCAAACATTCTGGTTCCAGCTTCTCACATAAAAGGATTTGTGCTTCTGTGTCATTCATTCGTTGTTAGTTTTATAAGGTCCATCTGAGCGATCTGTCTCCTCCCTGCAGGTGTGGCGGACTCTGAGCCGCTTTGTCCAGAGCAGCAGGCTGCCGACATGCAACGCCAACATCCAGAGAGGGCGGGCGGAGGTCTGGGTGTTCTGTGATGTTCTCTATGCGGAGCAGGTGGGGCGTTTCCTGAAGGACGAGCTGCAGCTGACGGGAACGATTAGCCTTCGGGTGAACAGGCAGGGAAACGTCTTCAGCATGTAGAGCTGGAAACGACACTCAGGATCATCTCCATCATGTACCGTGATGAAAAGGTAATGTTTACATTCACATGAGGAATCTGGTTATTCTGCTCAGTGTGTCCAGTGCATACATCACCTGCCTGCAGGTTTGTCTCCTCGAGTCATGTACAGACACAGTTTGAGGAAAAACTGGGATTTTCTGCTCATTTTAATTATTGATTGTTTTGTTTTTGCACATCAAAATGATTTTAAGTCACAGACTTTTCTCCAGAGGAGACAAACACACATTTGTGGCAAATTAATCTTAATGTTTTAAATAAAAAAAAGTTACATTATTTAATAATTATTACATTATTATCCTGGCTGGAATATTCTTTACTGCACTACTCATCACAGCTCACTGACATTTCACTCAACTTCTCATATTTGACAATGAATCCTACGTTAATAATGTGTTTCTATTCTGGACGACCGCCCTTTCTAATTCCTGTCCCTTTGTAGGATCTATTTCTCTAAACGATAGTTCATCAGAGATGTTTGATAAAAGCAGAAGCTTTTAGAAAATGTTTAGATCATACACCATATGTTTTTTCGTTTAGTTTGTCAGCAGAGCGGAAGTAATTCAACATTAACCTTTAGAAAAACCAGTAGTTTCCTCTGTGATCCAGAGAAACTAGTTAAAGTTAAACTGTCTGCTCCTCATTTCAGTCTGTGTGAAACCACCAGGATACCTCGTGTGCATGTTCACGTGACATTTGCTCATGTATGGATTTAATTTTTAAACACATCAATCAGCAGATATAAATATTCTGTTTTTAATAATTGTGACATCTTCACTTTATGCTTCACTATTTTTCAAACTGCTGTGGTGCTATTTATATGTTACCTTCTCCTAATACTTATGTTAAAGTGCCAAATGTCTTTATCATTGAAGTAATAAATTGTAATTAAACCCACAAACAGCCTTGTGCTTTTCTGCCACCTTCCCGTCTGTGTTGTTGATTTATACTTTTGGGAACAGACATAAATATGAGATGTACATAAATAAATGTTCTGTTTTCTGTAGTGCTGAATGAATTAACAGTCTTGCATGTACAGATTGTTCTGGAAAAACAGCAGCGACAGTTATGTGATGGTGCCTTTTTCACTAACTCGCACACACGCAGCCATTTTTAACACTGTGACGCTTGTATAAGGCCTGAGTGAATGAGGACAGCACAGCCCCCATCACAGACCCCTTTGTTATCAGGATCCCATGTTTTGACAGCACTGCACACTGCATTAAAATCTGGGTTACCGGATATGACGTCACTGCCCTGCCTCCAGGCCCAGCTGGGATGTCTGGTGCCCTAAATATAAGCCTGTGGCCTCCAACCTTCCATTTTCGCAGCGTTAGGAGGCCACAGGCTTAATCATCAAAAGTGTGCTTGACTTTGTCGCCACAGCGGAATAAGACGCGTTTATGACACAACACATGTTCGCCAGACGTGTTTTATTTTGACAGCCGTCGGAACTAGTCCGTGCTGTTATATAAGGCGTTTTAAATAAGAAATGTGCAGTGAAAGTAGATTACATTATTTAGCATAAAGCAATTGTATAGAATTATCTCGCGTGACTAACGAGTTCCCTAAAACTCTGTTTGTATTTGCTTTTTCGTGCCGTTCTTACAGGATGAAGCCTCTTTTATTTTGACAGATCGTTCCGGAAGCTTGTTGTCGCGCACTTGACGCTCACGGCTCGCTGCTCAAGTCCGGACGAGTGAACAAAGACTGTGCTCATCTGGGAATTAATCCATAGAAGATCGAAATATTTCGGTTTTGGAAAACATCCGAACGTCGTTTATGCTCACTGCTCCATAATGGCGCCCGCTGTTGGCTCTGCTGGAGACGTTTGTTGGTGAAAATTAAAGAAAGGTAGGGCAGCCGCAGGGGCGACCTGGCTGAGCTAGCTGGCTAGGCTAAGCTAAGCTAGCATCGATGCTAATTCTCGTTTCGCGTTTCCTGGAGTGATTCTCTGTCTCTTTTATGTCTCAGGCTTTTATTACACTATTTTACAACTTTGAAGTGTGTTACTGGTAAATGTCAACCACTGGTCTTGAAAAACTAAACTTACTTTCCTCTAGTTTTATGACATTTTGATGCTGATTCTACATTTTTTTGAAAACCAGGGTTTTTGCTTTTTGTACGTTTTGTACTAGAAACGTTTAAAGACACTAAATGTACCGATGTCTTCTATCATAATTGTTGTTATAGCTCAATGTTGAAGTGACTGGTAACAACAATCCTACAGTTTCTTAATTTAGTGTCGGTGTGTCACAGAACTACTGTAATATTACAAATGAACAAGAGTAACACGTCATGTATGAAAGTCAGGACTGTTTAATAAACTTAAACCAGAAGATGCACCAAACCACCAGAATGGCATAAAGAGACTCGGCAGCAACACACAAAGATGCAAAACGACAAAGAGACACACAACCTTGTGTAGAAATTAAAGATACAGTTAATAATTCATCATTTAAATTTAACGTGTAAAGATCCATTTTAAACTTTGTCATTGCTTTTGATGTCTTGTAGACAAAACTACTGAATATTAGTAAAAGTGATTAGTTGAAAAAGCAACCAAAACGTGAAAGTAATGTGTACACGTCACACATCACTTTGTGTTGGTTCAGTCTGTTTAAAGCACAAACACCAGTAACTGATGAAACGAGAAAGTATAAAGACAGTTGTTTGGGGCGTGATCTGTAAACTAGAGTTACCACAAGATGCCGTGAGAACGGTCACCAGCCCCGGACAACTTCCTGGGGGAAGCCCTGCATGGAGTAGGCTTGTGACATCAATGTAACGGCACAGCTGGAAACGAAGAGACAGGAAATCGCTCGGTTTCTGAGCTACAGAAAACAGCGATGCTGGGAGAGACGTCCGGATCCCTCCCTGTCTGGTCCCTCTGTCTAAGGTGAAGGCTGCACAGTGGCGTGAGACAGAGTCCGTTTATTTAAACGGCTAATGCTCAGTTAGTCGCTCTGCCTCTTTCTGGTTTCAGCTTCAAGGAGAAATCGCTGATTCTGTCATTTTAATTTCATGGCTTGACTTTGGGTGCTGCTGGTAAATTCCTGTAAATGACCTGCTCATGGCTTTAATGTGATATTATTTCAAACCCAGTGAAGTTTGTCCAATGTAGTAAACCTCAGGACAGTTGACTTCAGACTTCTTCTCTGTGTTTCCAATGATGAAGCTTCTGAATCTTGTTTTCTAAGATGCCTGATGCTCGTTGATAAAGCTTCACCTTCACCATTTAACCTCCACGTCCTCTCGTCTCCCAGGTCGATCCGTCGCCTCCCCAGATGTGGCCGATACCTCTGCTGAGACTCCTGTTCATGAACGGCGAGGATGTTTTGATTGAGCGGCTGTGGCTCGGTTTGGAGGGATGACAGGACATTAGCAGACATGGAGACAGGGGAGACACATTTCTTTAGTGTAGAGTCTCCACACTAGCTCGTCTCAGGAGAAGAGTAGAAACTATTTTTATATTTTTTATTCAGGGCTGTTTTTGTTACTTATTGTGAAGCCATACTCAGCAGCACGCGTCAGGATGAGCTCAGAGGGTTTTCAGTACCGAGCGCTGTACGACTACAAGAAGGAGCGGGAGGAGGACATCGACCTGCACGTCGGAGACATGCTGCTGGTCACTAAAGGAGCGCTGCTGGCTCTCGGCTGCAGCAGCGGAGGAGAAGAACGACCTTCAGAAATCGGGTGGCTGCCGGGATTCAACGAGACCACGCAGGTAGAACATCACAGAGACGGGTTCCACGCGGTTTCTCTGATTGTAAAAATACACGTTTGCACAGGCTGAGATCAGGCTGCCCCCCCGGCTCTGTTTGGGGGGTTAGATAATGGTTCCTGTATTGGAAATGCTGATGGAAGAACTAAGTTCATCCGAAGGTGCTTATATTCAAAGTCGGTTGTTTAAAGGTGCCAGTTTGGAGTTTGAGCTGTGAAATGGGACGACGCCGCCTCCATGACACCTGTGACCAGTGATCACGTACATCTGGGCAGAGTGGACCCGCTTGGACATCAGCTGATGTGTGAATTTGTCACCACAGTGACACGAACAGTTGTGTAGATTCCAGCTGCTGCACACGAGCCGCCCTCGGTGACGACTGTTCCCACAAACGGTGACGTGAGCCTTCGGCCTACGTGGACGTGCCGCCGTGTGCGCGGCTGAGAACTGAGGCCGCTCTTATCTCTGGCTCCCAGATGTGAGCAGTAAAAGGCCAACACTTGTTGTTTGTGCTGCAGCATTTCAGTCTCTAATTTCTTTCATTCGTCCTGCACAGACTCGCAGAACAGGATCCAGCCACACTTTACAGCGTTTATCTTTAATTTAACTAACGTTAGAGGAACTCTGCTGTCAATATAACATTTATAGATGATTGGGTCCAGATGAGCGTTTTCATTGAGACGTGTAAACGGTCGGATGAAACACCTGCGTGTTCTTCAAAGTTTCCGTTTCACCTGCTTGGACGGAAATGTGCTGAAGCATGGAGCCCGCTGTGTCTCTGAAATAGTCCTCTGTCTTCACGCTGTGGCTTTTCAGTCTGTCTCAGCAGGTTTGAAGGTTTTCTGTCAGCAGTGACTTCACCTCCTCCTCGTGCTGGTTCAGCCAGTCGCTGTTGACTCTCAGCACTGATCTTATCACCACGAACGCCGAATGTTTCTTCAGCCGTGCACTAAAAACATTTCACCTTATCTGATGAAGGTTTCTCACACTTTGCTGAACGATGAAGAATCTTTCTGGCTCCAGTTCATATAATCACCTCTGAGAATGTAACCGATAAAAGCAGCGCTGCTGAGCGGGTTAGAGCTGCCGCGCTGTGCATCCTGACCCGTGACCCGTTTAGTAGAACTTCTGTAAAACGCGTTCACTGCAAATGTTTCTGGCCGACAGGAGAAAGGCGACTTCCCAGGGACGTACGTGGAGTTCGTCGGCAAAAAGAGGATGTCCCCGCCGACTCCAAAGCCCCGCCCACCCAGACCGCCGTCTTCAGCATCAGCGAGGGCCGACTCGGAGTCAGAGGGTGAGTAAATACAGACATAATAAAGATGTCTGCATGAATCTCTGGCTACTGTCTGTGAGAAGAGACGCTGGGTGTTGTTTGGATGAGTGTGTTGGACAACGGACACGGACACTGCTGATTACAGACACAGTGATTATGTCACGTCTTTAACATGAAACACGCAGAGTGACGGTGGAAACCGGAGCGTTTCTGTGTCAAGCACCTGCAGTGGGTCCATTCAGTGTCTCTGTTGTACTTTGAGTTTCGTTCTGTCCTGTTTCATCATCTGCGTTCCTGTTTGTAATTTCAGCTTCTCAGATATTTAGTTCCACTGCTGTTCTCTGGAAGCGGAGTCACAGCAACTTCCTTCTTGTAACTGAAACTTGTCTGTCGTCGGGGTAAAGTTCCATAGAGACCTCGAATTAATCTGCGAGGCTGGTTTTCAAACCACAGCTTTGATGTAAACAAGTGAATCCAACATGTCGCAGCTTCAGATCTGAAACACACGTCACCCAGTAAAAAAGAAAACTGTGTTCAGGGCTCAGGGCTGCTGCTTCAATTCAGCGGCCTGGATCCACGAGTCTCTGCAGACCTGGTGTGAACTGTGCGTCTGAGTGAAGCCGTGTGGGAACGGGCTCCTTGTTTCTGGCAGCAGCTGAGGCCTTTGTCTCCTGCGCTGCAGTAAAGTGAGCCACAAACCTGCTTTAATTAAAGTGCACGTTTGATGAGACATTTACGGTAATGAGGCGGCTGAGAGGACGTCTGTTTGCATTGTTTCTGCCGGTTACCTGTGCCTGACGCAGCCGTAAACCAGGAAGACGGCTTTCACCTGCATGAGACGGACCCGGAGCTGGACGTCGGTTCTTCTGGCCTCACGTGTCTCTGATCGCAGCCTCACAGAGCTGCTGCAGATGTGTGGTCGTTAGAAATGGATGCTCACGTTTATGTTGTTACTTTGGTTCCTCACTGTCTCTGTTTGCAGCTTAAAATGGTTCAGTGTGAATCACGCGCTTCAGTTTCCTTCAGCTGCAACCAGGCTGTGCTCAGTAGAAGCCTGGAAAACAACCAGTCACTGAGGCTGCTGACTAAACAGACCCCAGCTCACAGGAAGTGTGTGTGTGTGTGTGTGTGTGTGTGTGTGTGTGTTAGAGGCAGCTTTTCTTTGTTACCTTTCTGTTTCTGCTTCCTGCTGGTTTCACACCTCCACGTTAAACTGAGCTGAGACGTCGGTGAAGCTGCTGGATCCAGTCTCACTGTTTCCTTCAGACCGTTAAGGGGTGTTCATGACGGTCGGCTGGAGTAAACGCCAGGTCACACGTTTGTTGATGGTTAAAACAACGTTTGCACACAGTCAGCTGCTGCACGGAGGGAAACGTAATCTTATCAGATTAGAATCAGTGTGAAAGAAAACACTGAACTCCTTCTGTGGGAGGTTTATGTAACAGTACGTGTGAGGTGTGTCCCTACATGACGATGGTTCTGTTTGCATCAGAGACAGATCCAACCCCACGTTCCTGGTTCTCCTGGGTCTGGTTATGTGCACAACACAAAGCAACAGAATGACTGAGTTGTTAATGTCTCTCTTCACCGTCCACACGTTCTTTGTGTTATTTCAGGCTTCATGCTACCAGATCTGCCAGAACAGTTTGGACCCCCGGACTCGGCCCCTCCTCTCCTCAGCAGACTGATGGAAGCCATAGACGCCAAAGGTACCAGAGACTTTCTTTACTTTACTCTACTCTACTTGTCAGATGCTTTTATCCAAACGACTTACAGGGAGCTAGCGCTGGGTGTCTGGCTCAGGGACACACCTGGTAGTGGATGGACGAGGAGTCAGACAGGGTTCGAACCTGCGACCTTCTGCATCCCAGTCTGACTCTTAATCCATTGAGCTACCAGGCCGCTGAGACACACTGACCATGCATTCTGCATATCATTCTGACAACAGCTTCCTGTCAGAACAGTTTTACTCAGGTGTTCTGTTACTGAACCAGGACCACGGTCCTGTGCGGAACAGCTCAGGTGGTCCAGGACCACGGTCCTGTGCGGAACAGCTCAGGTGGTCCAGGACCACGGTCCTGTGCGGAACAGCTCAGGTGGTCCA
>JAUMTR010000027.1:21332792-21343509 GCA_032270685.1 Microctenopoma stevenorrisi | reverse complement strand
GGACCACGGTTCCGTACAGAACAGCCGTTCTCCCTGGCGGTGGCATCGTTGGCTCAGGTGCTGTGTTCCTGCTGTGTCCACAGGTGTGGACAGTCCCAGTGTGTACCGCAGCATGAGTGCAGGAGGTCTGGAGACCCGGCAGCTGTCCGATACTGGTGAGGAGCATGTTGGCTGCAGTAAAACCGGACTCGTCCAGTTCTACAGTCAGTGACTAAACTCGATGCTTTCTTTAGATCTGGATCAGCTGGATGTGTCCACGCTGTGTGACGGGGTGGTCCGGTTCCTGCAGGATCTCCCGGGTCCCGTGGTCCCGTCTGTGCTGCAGGGAGACATGATCCATGCAGTTCAAGGTGGGTGAAAAACCCGAGCCCACCGTTCGCCCTGCTGTGAAATGAGCGGTTGTTCATGGTCTCGGTTCTGTCTGCAGAGGTGCGGGACCTGGAGGACTGTGCCCAGGTGCTGCGGGGGGTGGCGAGCTCGCCGGCCTGCCCGGCCCAGTACGGCCTGACCCTGCTCAGCGTGGTCCGACACCTGGCCCGTCTCTGCCTGCTGTGTTCCAGGAGCCAGCTGACCCCCCGAAACCTGGCGGAGAGCTTCAGTCCTCTGCTGTTCAGACAGGCGGCGGGGTGAGAGACCGGACCCGACCCGACACTTCTTCTTCTTCTGAATAAACGAGAAACGCTTTACAACCTTCAGGGCAGAAAACTATAAAAGAGAAGCAAGTAAAACATAAAATAAATCAGAATCAAATGGAAAAGGCACAAAAAAAAGATAAAAACCAGCAGGAAACTTCTTCTCTAATAAAACGACGTCTACGTTTGTTCAGAGCAGAAAAATCGAAAGATTAAGTTTAATATGAGTTTATTAATGTTAGAAGTTGGAGTCAGATGACTTTTATTCTGAAGGTTTGGTGACATTATTGTCTTTGGTCAAACAAACTCTGTGTGTGTGTGTGTGTGTCTGCGCAGGTCCGAGTCCAGTCCGGATCCCCTGGTTCAGGTCTTGGAGGTTCTGATCACCAGTGAGCTGAACATGAACCAGGCTGCTCCAGGTAACAGACACACACACAGACACTGTGTGTGAGGGTGTTAGGGTTACGTTTCTACTGCTGCAGGAAACATGACGAGCACGAGACGCTGCCGCTGGGAGGAAGGTTTTCAGCCTGAACAAGCTAACGCCGTGAGGCTCATCGTCTCCGCTCACACACTAAATGGAATATTTCGTGGTCAGATCAGTGGAAGCTTCACCGCGCGTCGTTAACGTCCGTCTGGCTCGTTTGTTGGTCGACTAGTTGAACGTGATGCTCCTGCTCCGTCTCTGCTGCCTGCTGTTAGAATAAGAGGCAGAGGAGCGTGTGTGTGTTCAGGGCTGAGCAGCAGCTGAAACTATGACATCATCCATCCACAGAGTGAAAGATGCAGCAGGGGAGGGAGGGAGGGGAGGTGGGCGTTGCTTCTGTGTTATCGCTGCCATCACAGGATTGGCTGGGGGCACCGGTGATGTCACACATCTCCAAGCTGCTCTCCTGAGCTTTGAACCGAGGCTGGGAGACGGACGGAGGCAGAGACGGACGGAGGCAGAGACGGGAGAAAGTTGCGTCGTCTTAAATGTGCAGCAGAGTCTGGATTCATGCTGCTGGAAATGTGAGAGCTCTACCTGCAGGTGCAGCAGAGTCCAGGCGGAGACATGTAGTGGTTTTTAACATGACGTCAGGTTTTTGGCGGCGGGACTGGAGCCCTCTGTGGGCGGGTGATGATGGAGTCCAGAGTCTGAAGCCCTGTGGAGGCGGGTGAAGGTTTACGGGCCGACATGGAGCGAGACGAAGCGGGCAGAGCCAAAGCCGAGCCGGTGAGAGGACGGGAGAAGATCTGCTACATCAACATGCAGAGTCCAGGTAGGAGGTGGAGCTGGAGCTGCAGCTGCTGCAGGAGGCTCAGTCTCATAGAAACCACATGACCTGATGGATGCTCCTCTGAAGTTGCTCTAAGGCCAAACCCCCGATGCTCAAACCTCCCAGAACCCAGAGACGCGTCAGACCAGCCTGCGTTCAGCGAGCTGATCGGTTCGACTCCGGTTTAGAGGCGTTTAACTTTCTGGTGCAGCTGGAAAATAACTTTTAGACTGATGTTTGTTAGAACGGTGTGACGCTGCACGTGTTGTGTTCAAGTCATCTCCACTGTTATCTGCACTTTCCTGTCGAGAGGAACATGATTAATCAACAGTAAACTCGTCGTAGTCGTGGACAGATAAAATAACAATCTGACCCAGCGTGTGTTTCGTGTGACGTCGGCCTGTAGGGGGCGCTCGCGTGTACTTTTATTTGTTTCTAAAGAAAAGGTGAAAATGGGCAGAATTCAGAAAGAAATCTAAAGATGCAGCTGAAAACAATGAAAACATGGTGCACGTTAGCAGGCCAGCTGTTCTGTCCTGCTCCACCTGCTCCGTCACCCGTACATCCAACACCTGTGGATGTCATGTGGGGGGTGAGTCTGACCAGAGAGCAGGACGTGTGCCGTTCAAACGTCGTTCTGTCGGCTTCACTCAAGCGTGTTGGTGGTGGAGACTGTCCTCTGCTCCCGGTCCTGTTTGTCACGTGAAGCGTTTGACGGAGCAGACGAGGCTCGTTTCAGTTTAACTCCAACCGTCTTTGTCTGTGTCGCAGCATTACCCCCTAAACCGGTGAAGTCGTCGACCCCTGTCCCTTCGAGCAGCTTCAACAACAGCATGGCTCTGCAGGACGCCGAGTGGTACTGGGGAGACATTTCCAGGTGACACACACACACACACACGCAGAGTCTAAAGACTGTTGCTACAGTTGTGTGTTTTCTAGTTCTCACGCTGATAAAACGTAACGCGTCTCTTCTTCAGCTGCGGGTGAGGATGAGGAAGAGGAGCAGCTTCCTCTCCCTCACAGCGATGAGGTGTATGTGGGCATTAACGTGGTTTTGTGTGTTTGCAGAGAGGAGGTGAACGAGAAGCTCAGGGACACGGCGGACGGCACGTTTCTGGTGCGGGACGCCTCCACAAAGATGCACGGAGACTACACTCTGACTCTGAGGTAAAGCTCTCTGTTCTCCGGTCAGACCTGAACCTGGAGTCCACTCGGACCTGTGCGTGACCACTGAATGTTCTGTCTCCTGCAGGAAAGGAGGCAACAACAAACTAATAAAGATCTTCCACCGGGAGGGGAAGTACGGCTTCTCCGACCCTCTGACCTTCAGCTCCGTGGTGGAGCTCATCAACCATTACCGCCACGAGTCTCTGGCCCAGTACAACCCCAAGCTGGACGTCAAGCTGCTCTACCCGGTCTCAAAGTACCAGCAGGTGTGTAGAGGTCTGACTGCTCTGTGTCCTCCCAGGACGGAGGTTATTAAGCGCTGGCGTGTGCTCGTGTCGTTCAGGACCAGGTGGTGAAGGAGGACAGTATCGAAGCCGTGGGGAAGAAGCTGCACGAGTATCACCTGCAGTACCAGGAGAAGAACCGCGAGTACGACCGGCTGTATGAGGAGTACACCAGGACGTCGCAGGTACGACTCCGTGTCCCTCCAGGAGCTGTTCGGCCTCCATCTTTTAACGTGCATCACTCATCCTCCTCCTCCTCCTCCTCCTCCTCCCCTCAGGAGATCCAGATGAAGCGCACGGCCATCGAGGCGTTCAACGAGACCATAAAGATCTTCGAGGAGCAGTGTCAGACCCAGGAGCGCTTCAGCAAAGAGTACATCGAGAAGTTCCGCCGGGAGAGCAACGACAAGGAGATCCAGAGGTAGGCTGTTGCCACGGTAACTGTGACGCGTGTAAAAAAAGAAAGCAGAGATGTCTGGTTGCCATGACAACAGCCTCCAGGAAGAAACCACCTGCTGTTAAATGTGGTGTGACTGAGTTTTAAAAAAAGCCCAACATGCGGTTCTGAAGTTTTTGTCTGTGTCGAAGGATCATGGAAAACTACGACAAGCTCAAGTCCCGGATCAGCGAGATCGTTGACAGCAAGCGGCACCTGGAGGTGGACCTGAAGAAACAGGCTGCCGACTACAGAGAGATCGACAAGAAGATGAACAGCATCAAACCAGACCTGATCCAGCTCCGCAAGACCCGGGACCAGTATCTCATGTGAGTCCGGCGCCCAGAGCACAGTGCACGTGACGCAGGACGTGGCGCTAACGCTGTCGTGTGTTTCAGGTGGCTCACGCAGAAAGGAGTCCGTCAGAGGAAGCTGAACGAGTGGCTCGGCCTGAAGAACGAGACCACAGAGGAGTGAGTGAGACCCGGATCCTGAACCTCCCAGGTTCCTCCCAGTGGCAGCGCCTCCTGCTAACACCTGTCCTCCCTGTCTCCTCCCCTCAGCGAGTACAGCATGGTGGAGGATGAGGAGGACCTTCCTCACCACGACGAGAGGCTGTGGCGTCTGGGAAACCTGCAGCGCAGTCAGGCCGAGGCTCTGCTCCGAGGGAAGAGGGACGGAACCTTCCTGGTCCGGGACAGCAGCAAACCCGGCTGCTACGCCTGCTCCGTGGTGTAAGTCCTGCTCCGTCCTCCTGGAGTCTGATCTCCTCTCCCGTGCTCATGTGTCCCGTGTCTCTGTCTCTCTGTCTCAGGGTGGACGGCGAGGTGAAGCACTGCGTCATCAACAAGACGGGCACCGGCTACGGGTTTGCGGAGCCGTACAACCTGTACGGGTCTCTGAAGGAGCTGGTTCTGCACTACCAGCACACGTCGCTGGTCCAGCACAACGACTCGCTCAACGTCACGCTGGCGTTCCCCGTCTACAGCCAGCGCCGGTGACATCATCATGGTCTACGCAGCCGAGCCGCTCCTGTTCCATGGGGACACGAGCTGCAGCCGTTCAGGACTGATCCCGGATCAGGACTCTTCAAACTGGGGGGGGGGCATTTTGTTTTGCTGCATGTTTCTGCTTTTTCTCATCTATCGATATGTTTCACGTTTTAAACTCAACGTTGTTGCTGGTGAAATATTCACAGCGGAGCAGCAGCAGGTTCTACCCGGGTCCGGTTCTGTGGTGTTTGTTTAGTGGTTCTGTTTTTGAGTTTGCAGTTTCCTGCATCTCCTGAACGCCACAGCAGACCGCACAGAGAGAAAGTTCTGCTGAGACGTGTCAACCTGGTTCTGTGAAGCCCGGACACCAGGACGGGTCACACAACACGGGCTCACATTTATTTTGCACACAACAGGAGAAACGATGGTAAAAATAATGAGATGATGCTTTAAATTTGTACTGACCCAGAATAACGAGTGTTTCAGGGTCAGAACATTTCATTAGTTCAGTAACGAGACGTGTTTCAGAACCTTCCCGTCTTTGTTTCCTGGTGCTGGAGACACGTTTCAGCCTACAGGACCTTTCACTCGCTGCTGTGGAGCCGGGCTTTTCCCTCGCGTGTTCTGACAGGAAACCGGGTCACGTGAAAATATTCAGGTGAATTTTTGAATATTTCTTTTGGACAGAATTGAAACAGGATGTTTGCTTCTTCTTTGACGTCTCTGATGCGTAGTTACCGTGGTGACTGAAAGGTGAGACCCGGGCGGTCCACATGTTCCAGAACCATGAGCGGACCCGTGTGAGAAACTGTCCACAGACACTGTGGAGGAAACACTGTGACTCTGAACGAGGTTGAACGAGGCCGAACTGATCGGCTGTTCTTATATCAGGAGGTGAAACCAAACCCCCACCCACCCTCACCCAAAGACTCCACCCACCATCAGTGTTCAGGTTCCTGCTACTTCGGGTCTGCTCTGCTTCCTTCTGGCTTCAGCGACGACTCGAGCAGAGACGGAGATAAACGGGGAACTGGATCATTTTACTTTTTTCATTTGTGGAATGAACTCGGTGAAGTTTGATGTAATAACTTGAATCATCTTTATGGATCATTTCTGTTACAAGAGAAGTTTGTTGATGGGAACAGGAAAGAGGACCACAGGGAGGTGTGTGTGTGTGTGTGTGTGTGTGAGAGAGAGGGGGGGGGGCTGTGTGAAGGAACAAACGTGTCCGTAAAATAAATCCCAACTAAACACAAACCAAATGTGAGATGTTTGTTATTACAAGTTAAACTCCTGGAATAAAGCAGTTTGTTCTGAATACCTGGAGGCTTTTATTCTGAAATCTGGAAACCTCTGGTCTCAGGTTTATTTGAATGATGAACAGAATCATTTTGAGTGATTTTGCGTCACATTGCTCATTTTTATTGTTGAAACGTGACATTCCTACATGTGGTCCTAGAAGCAGCAGGTCACCTTCTAGCTGCGCTGCTGGATTCCTCCGCTGCACCTGCTGATGATCCTGGGGCCGTGCTCCATAAGCTCCTCCTTGGTGACCCACATCTCGCTGAAAGAGCTGAGCGAGCCCAGGATGGAGCCGCCGATCCAGGCTGCTTCATCTGGAGGTGAAGAGAAAACGGCTTCATGTCATGGATCTCTGGATCATTTCTAGACTGATGTCAGGGCCTGTGGTGTTCAGCGTTTCTCCACTAGGTGGCAGCAGAACCCGCTCAGACTTTACCTGGATCTTCGTGGAGGGTGGAGCCAGGGCTCCGATCTCCGCCTCCATGCGCTGGGTGAAGCCAGGGAACATGGAGCTGCTGCCACACAGCACGGTGTTGGCGAACAGGTCCCTGCGGAGGCCCGGGTCACACCTCATGATGCTACAGTACAAGGCCTCATGGACAGGGTCACACCAGTCCATGTCTGAGGACAGACGGGACAGGACTCGTTCAGCCTTTGTCAGCACAGAGACCACGAATCAACACTTTGTGACACATTAAAGGAAGATTCTGTGTCTCTGCTGAAGCGTGTCCCACAGGTGAGTGCTGGTGCGTCACCGACCCATGAGAGAAGGCCTGAAGAGCCCCGCCCGCTGCCCAGTGAGGACCTGTCCGTCAGGAAGCGTGTAGCTCCTCTCCAGGGGGGGGGTCTAGTCTGCTCATCTCCGCATCGAAGTCCAGAGCCACGTAGCCGAGCTTCTCCTTGACGTCACGCACCGTCTGGAGATCATCTGCAGAGAAACGTCGTTAGTTCAAACCGTAGAAACGGGGAACGAGGTGAGAAATGTTAGAAACCTTCTGGTGAAGCTGTGCCCATCTTCATCAGGTGGTCGGTCACATTTCTACCAGCCAGGTCCAAACGGCAAATAGGACAGCCGTCCTGGACCGACACAGTTTGGGTCACTCCCTCGCCTGAGTCCATCACCACACCCGTGACACGCCCGGTGGAGTACAGAGAGAGGACGGTCTGCATGCCCAGGAACAGAACTGGAGCGCGGAAGGTCTCGAACATGATCTGGACCAGAGGGAACCAGAAACCCTGCAGTGAGTCCCGTCTCTGACTGAGCCGTGTTCTGCCTGTTGGTCCGTGGGTTGGTGCAGATCTCGGTCAGCAGGATTGGGTGCTCCACAGGGGTGCAGTCGAGCTTCTGGTAGAACGTGTGGTGCCAGATCTGCAGGACAGGAGACATCAACATCAGAGCTGCTTCTCCTTTGTCTCTGAGTCCAGATGTTCGGGTGTCCTGGTCCAGAGGTCGGTCCCCCAGGTTCCTCCCTGGTCTGAGGTGGCTCAGAGTCCCCTTTCCTCAGGTGGTGTTACAGTTTGACCACTGACCACGTGTCCACCTGCCCAGGTACCGCAGCTGGAGACCAGCTGTTAGCTTAGCATGCTATCTCTACACCTGGTCTGATCACTGTCCCTGTACAGAGGGACATTAGACCGTGGTGGTTCTGGTTTTCTCACCGTCTCCATCGTGTCCCAGTCTGTGATGTCATCACTTCAAGGCCAAGATGCCTCGCTGGCTCTGGGCTTCCTCTCCGACGTAGGACTCGGGCTCCCCCAGCCCCACCTACACAGACACAGCGGTTCTGTTCACAGTACTGGTCCACACGTTAAACCCAACAGGAAATGATTCTATAGACCTTTTTCTACGTAAATGTCAGTTTGAATAAATGAATTATTATTTTTGTAATTAATTCGACAAAGGTTTTTTCAGGTTTAGTTCTTTTCTTCACTGATTTTCACTTCACTTTATTGTCTCAGGTTCTGGCCCAGGGACCGGGTTTAACGGAAGCGGATCATGTTGCCTTCAGGACATTTGGGAACTTTATACATTACAGTTTCCTTCCTCACATCAACAGTAATGTCTCATTCTACAGTTTCACAGTCACAGCTTCCTCTTCTCCGCGCGTCCGTGAACGCAGCAGTAATTAAATGTTTTATTTCCATAACGTGAACATTTTCTTCCTGTTCGACAAGACGCATCAGAAACTGTCCATCAAGTGTAAAATCTAAAAAGATTGAACTCTGTGCTCATGTGTCCTCTTCAAACACTCACACAGAGGAAGTAAATGTAAAAAGGTGTCCTGCTGCTCAGACACGAGCTGTGTTCAGTCTAGTTCTGATCCGATCGATCGCTCATCGATCAGTACCGGACGGTGTCCGTGTGTGATCTCTGATCTCCGCCTTTCATTTCACTGATCACTTTTACTTGTACCAGAGTATTTGTACTTCTACTTAAGTAGAGAATGTGAGTTTCCACAGGACCTGAAGGCAACATGTCCAGAACAGAAAACAGGTTCGTACCTTATGTGTGGGGCGACAACCCACCGAGGGGAAGACGGCTAACTCAGAAACACCGGACAGACTGTGCTGCTGCCAGTTACCTCTGCAGGTGTAGCTGCTGGTGTCTGCAGGTGTCTGCAGGTGTGGCTGCTGGTGTCTGCAGGTGTGGCTGCTGGTGGCTGCTGGTGTCTGAAGGTGTAGCTACTGGTGTCTGCAGGTGAAGTCGTGCAGCTGTTGCTGCCTCCGCTGAGTTCAGGAAATGCAGCATCAGGATCCACGCCGTCTTTAAATAGGCTGCACCCCCGCAGCCCGAAGACCCCACCTCCCTACAGGTATGAGGACAGTCCAGGTCCCTGAACCCGTCTGTGAGCGCCTGTGGTCCAGGGACATTATTTATTATTGAACCCTGCTGCTGTCCACGGTTTTCTCTCCACTTGTTTGGTTTTATTTTGTATTTTGGTTCATTCTACATTATTGAAGTTGTTTATACATTTTTTGTCAGGCGTCAG
Organism: Microctenopoma stevenorrisi; assembly: GCA_032270685.1. NCBI lineage: Eukaryota > Metazoa > Chordata > Actinopteri > Anabantiformes > Anabantidae > Microctenopoma > Microctenopoma stevenorrisi. The sequence continues at coordinate 21,334,447 of JAUMTR010000027.1, read as the reverse complement.
TTTTACTGATGAGACTAAATGAAGTCGTATCTTCTCTGAATGTGAACAAATGAAATAAATCTGCTGCACTTTCTGTGTAAATGCTCCGAGGACCCACTGGTAGGAAGCGAGGATTCTTAATCAAGTGTGAACTTAAAAACATGTGACTGTTTTTCAGTCTCTTTGCCTCCATGAGAACCAGTAAAACCAGTAAATAACCAATGATTATCATTTTTTACCAGCAGGTTCCTGTTGGAGGCGGAGCTGACACCTGTGCTCTCACCTTCAGGCTGGGGGCCCTCAGCTCCGGGGGCCCATCACACCCAGCCCGTTCGCAGCGATTCCTCCAAACCAGCTGATCACGTTAAAAAAGTTTTAAATAAATAAATATTCACCAAACTTTACTGTATTTGTAAACACGTCATTAAGAATCTGTAAAAATGCCTAAAGCAGAGAAATCACAGAGTTCTCTGTGATTAATGAGTGAAGAAAGAGGCTGTGTTCGGGTTCCACCACATTCTGTGCAGGTTCCTACAGGCAGACGTGTAAACAGACAAATGAGTGCGTCCTGCAGGGAACGAACAGCTGGTGCGAAGCAAACGTGATTATCGAGACAACATTCCAAGTGTCCTGCTCCCAACATTTCATGAGAAATCAAAGAGCACATCACAGCAGCTGCAAACTAATCTTCACACTTTATTAGATTCAGATTTTATTTGTCACGTGCACAATCATACACAGTACAATATGCAGAGAAATGCTTGTACGACTGACAGCAGCCTCTGAAATGTAGAGAAATATAAAGAAAGAAGAGGAACACAATAAATGAACGACCGTTCACAGGTTTGTGCAGTTCCTGAGCTTCAGGCGTGAAGTTGTCTCACTCGTGTCTCACACTGGACCAACTGCAGCTCTCAGGGACACTTGGTGGTGGACGACCTCGGGGCCAGATTCAGCGTAGTCCTGTCGGCTGATGCACATCTGCCCGAAGGTGTGAAAGGAGGCCAGCATGGAGCCGCCCATCCAGACCGAGGCCTTCCTGTCTGAGGGAGAGACGACCTGGAGGCGAGGAGAGGAGTCAATGAGAGACAGAGACCTGAGGACAAACACCTACTGTCAGGTTCATACTGGTCCAGGACAAGTTTCTTCAAATGAATTCATGGTCCTATCAGTGAATCAGGGAGTTAAAGTCTCTGATGTCCCAAGATGCTTTCGCTTTGTCCACTAGGGGGCAGCAGAAGCACAACCAGTGGGACCTGACACAGGCTGTAGGTGACAAACGTTCTCCACAGAACCAGAGAAGAATCCTTCACATAAGAAAACCCTGCACCTTGACTTTTACGGCGTCTGGGACCCGGGCGCTCAGCTCGTCCTGCACGCGTCCCTCGATTCCGGGGAACAGGGTGTTTCCTCCAGACAGCACAGTGTTGGCAAACAGGTTCCTCCGGATGTCAACGTTGCATTTCATGATGCTGTTGTAGGTCATCAGGTGGAGGCCGTCTGAATCCGTCCCTGAACACACAGAAGTAACAAACGTGATGTGTTTTACTGTCTCATGTTCCTCAGCAGCTACAGGGGCAGACGAGGACCAGACCTGCGGACAAACCGAGGAAGGAAGGCTGGAACAGGGCCTCGGGGCAGCGGAACCTCTCGTTCCCGATGGTGATGACCTGCCC
>JAUMTR010000027.1:21321802-21332692 GCA_032270685.1 Microctenopoma stevenorrisi | reverse complement strand
TGGGGTTGAGCGGAGCCTCGGTCAGCAGGACGGGGTGTTCCTCAGGGGCGACACGGAGCTCGTTGTAGAAGGTGTGACGCCAGATCTGCAGCACAGGAAAGACGTTAGTTTGGTGATGAAGTGTAGGAGACATCAGATCCACGTAGAACATTTCTGTTTCTCCCTCACACTTGGACAAAGCTCACAGCTCCAGCTCCTAACTCAGATGTTACTATAGGTCTCAGCTGTCCTCACCGTCTCCATGTCGTCCCAGTCGGTGATGACGCCTCTCTCGATGGGGTACCTCAGGGTCAGGACGTCTCTCCTGCTCTGAGCCTCACGTCCCACGCAGCTGTCCTCCTGTCACACACACACAGTCAAACCTCTGTCTGTGTTTTTGTGTCAAACATCTGCTGTCCTCAAACTTACATTTTGTTCATGTAGCCTGGGACGACCGACGACAGACGGGAAGACGGTACGAGGGTCGTCCTCTCCAGAAAAACCAGCCTTACATGTACTGGAGCCGTTGTCAATGACGACAACCGGGACTTCTTCCTCCATGTCTGGAAAAAACATGTTGACTCTTCATCTCCTCAAAGTATCATGAAAGAGCTTCAAACTTCTACTTTACACATCATTGTTCATGTAGTTTGGAGCTTAGAGAGGTTGGAAAGTCTCCTTTACTTTGACAGAGTTGTTATTTTTTATTTGACTAATATTTCGTTTGGTTTCTGCTGTTTCTTACCTGTCGTGTGTCTGCAGGTGAACTCTCGCAGGTGTGTCCCAGCAGCTTTAGGAGCCATGAAGAAGACTTTACCCCTGCAGCCCACTGGACTCCGCCTTCCAGCTGGTGCCATGGTAACAGCTCATGACGAGTCTGTGTTGAGTCTGGTTCCTCATGTTCCTTATTTGCTGCTACAAACCTGATTTGAACTTTTGCACAGTCTTTGAGTTTGTACCTGTGAGAACGACACAAACTAGAATAAACTGAAATGAATTTCTCAGATCCACAAAACTGATCTGACCTAATTTGGTAGTGAGACACCATCATCATCCAGTAAACCAGACCTTCGACCAGCCGTCTGATTATAATATCTGTCAATCATTAATGAGTGACGGAGGCAGATGATGATACAACTGGAATCGTCTGCGTTGCGTGATCATATCTGATCAAGATCGAGCTTTGCACTCCTCACTTCACTTTGATAAAACGAGTCAATGATGCACGGATTCGTTCTGGTGACAAACAACCACGACGTGGTGACCTCAGTCATAATAGCCAAAGTTCAAAGGTCACAGTCACCTCATGTTGTTCTGCTTGTTCTCCCACCATCTCTGCACCCACAGCTTCTGATTGGCTGAACACACCTGATCCAGCTCTAAGTGCTGGTGAGGACCAGTGAGCAGCAGTATGACTTCATACCAAAGAGGAAGACCTCAGAGGAGGCTCATGTACTGTAGGAGGACATGCAGGCAGCTGGTTGTGTAAGATGGAGGCAGAAGATCTGAGCTGAAGAAGAAGAAGAACTAGAAGTAGTTCAGGTTCTAGAAAGAATCTTTCATAGTTTTTAATGTTAAATCAACTGAAAATGTAAAAAACTATAAAAAAATGTTGTAAAAATGTTCAGTTCACCTAATGAATGATAGTATTTATTTACACTATTTTCCCAACTAATGACTTGATGCTACATCAGAACAAGGATTGTGACCCAACATTTTTTTTCCAGGATTTAAAAGTATCACTAGGTGTTTAAGGCTCTAACTGAATTCATAATTTAGTGTTTGGAAACACCCTGAACAGCTTGCTGGATATTTATCCAACATATATGTCATATAATGTTTAAATGTAGTGAAGCAAAAGAACTAAACAGTAGGAAACTGAAATATGAAGATGAACAAAGTACTTCTAAATTGTACTCTACTAACTTACTTACCATAACTTTAGCATTTCCAGGAAAAGTCAGAAGTTTTCAGGCTCAGTTGGAGGTTTCAGCTCTAGCTGTTGTTTTTTACTTAAAAACTGACTTTGAGGACGAGCAGGATGTGGATCCATGAGGTTGAGTCCTCTGAGCAGCACAAACCATTGCTAAAGCCATAACCCTCTTAAAACCTTGAATAATAATATAATAATATTAATATAAAATCACACTAGCAGCTAACATCCAGTTTCTGTAAATTCTGAGTTACTACAAACTGAGAGCCCTGATACGATCCAACTCATCAGCATAAAGCACGTATTAGGAATTTGTTAAAAGCTGGATAATCTTTAGACTCTCACCTTTTAAATCATCTTGTCCTCGCCGAGCTTGATGCCACCTCCCACAACAGAAGACCTGCAGTAGCTCGTCACACACATCCAAAGAACGCGGCTTCTTTTTTTGCATAGAGCTTCTGTATTATTTGAACAGTGCAGTTTGTTGTTGATGTGGACGCCACAATCTCCACTTTCTCTCCCAGGATCTTCCTGAAGTCCATCAACCGTCCTTTGGTTTTATTGATGTTGAGCTTTAGGCAGCGTTTTTTTACACACACACACACACAGGCCTCTAACAGACCGTGCAGTGAGAAAGTCTGTGTTGGTATAAACCTGCGTTTTCTGCAGTACAGTAAATATCAAAATGTCTTTAACTGCTGTTTATGAAACCTCAGCAGGTTCACAACAGCATGGACACATGTAGGAAAGACACTTTTCAGTAAAACTGATTCCTGTCGACATTAACACTGCTAAAAAAATCAATGCTGCTGAACGAAGCGTCACTTTTATTGATACAGTCCAACCTCACAAAGCTTAAAGCGAACAACCCCCTCCGTCCCCACAAGCCTGAACAAGCCGTGCTGCTACAGCATCACACAGAATCTAAACTAATCATACAGTGTAAAAGATTCAGCTATCAAATGTTTTGTGCTTGAATTGACTGTCAAACTGTGAATGTTCTTCAGTTTTATAGAACTATTAGTTTGTTCTTATGGGCATATTTTACGTAAACGTGATGAGATATTCTGGATAAGCCTGGATGTCGTTGAAGACGATGAACATGGTTGGGTTGGGTGAGGTGTCCGTGACGCTGTCATACAGGTCGGCAGCATTAGCAGAACCTTTGGTGGGCGGGGTGACCATGCCAGCTTTTCCCGGGGTGAAGTCTCCAACCAGAACCTTGGCCAGGTACATGGGTTTGTGTCCGCTGGCGTCAGGTTTGGCGTAGCCTCGTGCTGAGTAAGTGGGGTCAACAGCAAAGTAGGAGCCGTTACCGTACATCGCACCTGTAGGACAAAGAAAAAACGTTTAGTCACCACTTTCAGACAGACTGGACTCGACCACAGCAACAGCTGTATTTATGCTAATTTATGATATTTCACGTCAACACAAACTCGCTGGATGTGGAAGCTAACCCACATGCTAACGCTAGTTAAACACATCTAAAGTTCACTGTTGTTATTGCTATTAGATGTCAGAAAGTGTGCTCCCTTAGAAAAGCTGTCTTTATTTTCATTGTGTCGTCTCATCCACTGTTCTTAGTTAGATCTTAATTAATGTTCTGTGTGCGGTTATTTGGACTTCAGCCTCATATGATCCCAGACTCTAATAACTTTCTGTCTCTCTCCATCTGACCAACGGTTCCATCGTATGTTTCTGTATAAATGTGATGGTAGAATAAGTCATAAAACAACATAAGGGTGGGAAACAGCCAGAATCTCCAAGTTATCCTCCCACCACCAGTTCTCACAGCGTGAGGCTGTGGTTACCGTGGGCTCCAGCGTAGCTGCGGTTGAATCCCTGTCTGTTGATGAGGTCGATGGACTTTGAGTTGGTGCCGTGAAACAGACGCTTTTCGTTGTTGTTGTGTTTGTTCTTCTTCTCCATCTCCTTCTTCAGGAGCTGGTAGTTCTTCCACAGCGTCTCATTTTGAACTCTTTGAATCTACAAACACAGTTACATCAAAACATCTTTTATTCACAAACTCATTCTGCTTTTCTTTTGTTTCGCTCCCATTTTTCATGAGCTGAACTCAAACATCTGAAAATGTTACAACAAACACAAAAGACCCATGACTCTCACATATTGTTCTCAAACCTGTCTACGTGTGTTAGTGAGCATGAGATGGTCCATCCCACCTCACAGGTCAAGGTGCTGATTAGACAGCAGGAATGACGACAGGTGAGTCTTAGACGTTTTGTTCCGTGTAGATACTTGGACTGAGACATCTTTATTACAAACAGTAGTAGTAACAAACATCACATACACTGATGATGTTTAGTGTGAGACCGGTCTTCGTAAGCTCTTTCTCCACGTCGTTGTATTCCTGAGATCCTGAAGCCACAGGAAACAGCTTCACAGTGTCGCCCTTCATGTCGTCCCAGTGTGAGGGCAGAGCGTCGGCACTGTCCGCTGAGAAAAGAAATGATGCGTGTTCATGTGAAGACGTCTTAAACGTTCAGCTGCTTTAATCTGTGGAGCAGGAGAAGATAAAGCTCCCACATCCTTCTGAAAAAGGAAAACGAGTGAATGATGGCTAAGTCCACGGTAGAGGTGGGGGGTGTCACGCAGCAGGCGACTTCTGTTAAGACGTTTCTGACCGTCTCTGTAATGTGAAGGGGTGGGACAGGAGGACAGACAGTTAGACACGCCTCCTACTGCACAGCTGTCAGGTGACAGAAACCCTGCAGAGAATGGAGAAACTGGAATTCTGCCCCTGGTCATTACACCTGTACAGTCACGTGTCGACAGCCAGGCGTTAGCATGTCGCTGAGCCTCCACCCTACCCCACCCCCACTGCGTCTGACTGACCAGACTAATGGACCAGTCCACGGAGCAGAGAGATGGACATGTTGGTTTGTTAAAAGAAGAACTACATCCAGATGATTCACTCACCTTTCAGATCTTTCCTACAAAGCTCCACCTTCTTTTTCTTAAACTCTGAAAACGCCGTTTTAACCTTTAGGTTGGCAAAGTACGTCTCCTGCTTGATGCTGATCTTCACTGTTTGGTTCGTCTCCAGAGCCTCCTCCAGTTCCAGGTTGGTGTACATGTCAAATGGCACCAATGTCCCGTCACCGAGCTGAAACTGCCATTCTACCAGTCCCCTCAGGAGCTCCGCCTTCTTCTTCAAGTTCTCCGACCTCTCCACCTTCCGGACGATGTCCCTGAAACACGTGGCTCTGTGAGCATTAAAGTTTCGTTTAGGTTTGGTGTCGTGAGTAAATCTTTCCTGTGACTGACCTGACTGCAGACTCAGCAGTGAAGACGTCCCTGGTCAGACCCTCCAGGTGGATGCTGGGCTCCCGGCCCCCCCCTCCTTGGTTCAGATGGATGCTAACCGTCAGCTCCCTCTGCAGGTTCTTCAGCTGCTCCATGTCGGCGTGTGTCATCTTACTGATGTAGGCATCTGTGATGATTCTCTGGGCCTGCTCGGCCACGATCAGCTCTGAGATCCTCTTCTTGGCTTCACCCACAGCCTGTGAAGGTGAAGAGTCTGGTAACTAACGAGCTCTGAAATAATACTGACCTCCTGTGAGACGACTCAATAACTGCAGGTACAGAGGGTCAGCTGGTAGAAAACAAAGTCTCACACAACGTGGACATTAGCAGCAACACTGTCCAAAGCGTCAGACATACTAGCGCGCGTTGTGTATATTCTCTTCGTGTCTGAGTGGGTTTCCTCCGTGTACTCAGACTTCAGCTGTGAATGTGGACAGATCAGTTTCTGTGATCAGAGCTTTTCTGGAAGCCAGAACCACGAAAAATGCAACATTATGTTGCTGAACATGTCCTGAAACGGATCTAGATCAGTTTTATGAATGAGCTGGTTTATCTGGAAGCAATTCCAGTGTGATTTTTTATTTGTGCGCTTTTAAATGAGTCCCAGATGTGTGGTCACATTTAGCCCGGCCCGTGTGGGACTCTTTTCCACCACCTGACCTCACCTTAGGGTTGTTTTTACGTAAGACTTTGTCTGAGTAGATGTTCGTTCAAAGATGAGATCTGAACATAAAGTGAATAAATGTTTCTTCACCTTGATGTTTTCGGCACACAGCTGAAAAACTGCTGTTTCAAACTCCTCCTTCTCCAGGATCAAGTCTTTAATGTTGGACTGCTCGTCCCCACCTCCAAAAAATGAACTGATCGTCTCTGAAACACAAGAGAACGAGCTCGTACTTATTTTTATGGTACGTCGCCAGCGCTTGGTGGTGAACTCATGTTGTGTTTTCAGGATTGCTCATGTAACATAAATACAGCTTCTTCTTACGAGAAACCCCTTTGATCCACGTGACCACGGCGTTCTTCTCCTCCACCTCCTCCCCCTGCCTACTCTTCATGGTCTTGTGGAACTCCGCCATCATGGCCGTCTGGAAGATCAGGATCCTCACACTACGAACACACTTCGGCTGCTTCTTCCTCACAAACTCCACCACTCCTCCAACCATGGCGTCTGCCACCGCTGATGGATCAGTTCCTCCCTGACCTGACGAGCCAACGGGGACGAGAGAGGACGATGATGAAGAGGATTAATATGAGCAGACAGCACAGTTTGAAGGCTGAGACATAACACGAGGGAGCTGATGAAAACATACAACATGCAGCTGAATGAGACATTTAGGTTAATATAGGGTTTGAATAACTGCCTCAGTCTTTTCCTACGGTGCGTTAAGTGGTTTGGGTTTTTGTAGCTGGCCTTGTATTTCTCAGACCAGCTTGATGAACTGCATCACTTTACCTCTAACAGTATTATGCATGTAGTATTAGGTCATATTTGTTTTGTCTGACCAGGAATGGAACAGGAGCGTTGTCAGTTCAAACAAACACTCACAATAATTCCTCCAGGGACACGTGAAAGACTCCACGGTTCACTAAGACTCTACGGGGCTGCTCAGCCAATCAGAGAAGTGACAACATCTGTCCTGTGATGAAGAGTAGATGATGCTTGTGTTTGGACAGACCTGTTCCCAGAGCAGGGAAGGACACGGAGCTGAACTCGTTCTCCTCACAGACACTCAGAACTCCAGAAACAACCTCCCTAATCTTTGAAGGGTCATGGCCGCCGATGTGGACGATGTTTCTGCTGGGAAGCTGCCCTGCTTGTGTCACGATCAGCGGACGCCGCTGGTAACCAGGAGAACTCACTGCAGGGAGGAAACAAACACTTTTACAGGAGCGTTGACACTTGTGTGATCAGAGCGGGACAGAAATAACAAGCAATGGTTCAGCGCGCTGGAAGTTAAGACACTCGATGACTGACGTGATGAGGTGAAGGCTACCTACCGATCTGGGCACAGTCCAGTTCAACAGCTGATCCAGCGGCGTCTAAGATCGCTTTGGAAACTCCTGATATAAGACGCAGACACAGAACAGTGTCAGGAAATGATGCTGCTCATGTTTAATCGGTAAAGAAACGGTAACTTATCTCCAGTCAACGATACAAGCTTCATTCGTTGAAGATTGGATTTTAACATTTGGTAAAAATGTCATAAATAATGTTTGAATAATGTCAGAAAGGTTTTTTAAATATGTGTGAAGATGTTTACTCACCTGATTTAAGTGTAAAGTCTGGATTGGACGAGTTGACGATGACATCACTGGTCTCCTTGGTGATGTCTCCTGACGACACCTGGAGGGTGACCTGACCCATCTGCATCTGGTACACACCGAGGGAGGGGGACGACACTGGACCGAAGGAGGCTGAGACACACACACACACACACACACACACACACACACACACACAGACACAGACACACACACACACAGACACACACACACACACACACACACACACACACACACACACACATTAGCTTCACTAAAAACCACAGAGGTCTGTTACTTAGACTGAAGTTTGTCCATAAACGTCCTCATCCGTCCCCCCGTCCCCCCCACGTCCTGTTTGTTGTTCCTGGGAGGAACCACCACAGAATGATGACGTTTGCTTCACATGCTTTCAGAATCTGATGTAGTGTCCATGTACAGAGAAGGAACTTGTCTCCAGCTGATGATGCTTCTCTAGTAACTCACCGAGGAAACAGGAAAAGAAAAACAACAACACACGACGTGGATGCAGGCAGGGACAAGTGTCGTCTTACCCGAGGACTGCTGTGACTTCCTGGTTGGCGGCTGAAGTGATGGCTCATCAGACTGCCGTGTTACATGTGGGACGTGTCTCTCCGTGTCGCGCTGACCTTTGAACTCCCTCGTGAAACACTGACAAACATTTTGACAAATGAAATAATGCAGCTCAAACAGAATGAGTCCAACCTTCATGCATTCACAGTGTTGTCTTCCTTTACTTTCTTCTTCTTCTGGTTATGCTGCACGTTTTACGCTTAATAACTTATTCACTGCCATTCAAATCTCTGTCCACATCACATCTGCAGCCTCTTTTAAAACTGCAACTACGCCTTCATTCATCTGGACAAACAAACATGTCGGGTGTTTGTTGACGACTGCTACTGCTGCATGAAGTAAGTTTGTGGATAAATCTTCCTGTTTTTGTGCATTAAACCTTCTGTAAGGTGAGTTTCTGACTTGTTCTCTTGTTCTGTTCTGTGTAGAGAAACATTACCGAGCTCCAGGTCTGTGTGTGTGTTGCTCGCCCTGCCTCCTCTCTCTCTCTCTCTCTGTGTATAGTTTCTGACTGATAGTATTGGTAATTCAAGATTCAAGATACTAGTGTTTCTAGTAGTACGGTTTATACTAGGGATTCAGGAGGTAGTACAGTCATCTGCCAGTCATAGGATTGGGGGTTTAACACCCGGCTCCTCCTAGATTTTGATGCTTCACAGAGAATTCAGATATTTTTGAGCCACTTTCAGCATTTACGCGTTTACAGCGGATTTTCTTCAGGAAATGCTTTTTCTAGTTTCTCTTTGAATTTGAAAGGTAAAAATGTGTCATGTTAAAGCTGCAGTGAAACATCTCCAGCTTCTCTCTGAACCTTCTGTGACACTTTCCCTGTTAATTATTAACCTGTTCATTTACCTACAAAATCAAACAAGTTGTTCAGTGAAAATACTCTTCAAGCTAATTAACTAATTCCTTTTTCTCCTATAAACACCAAACATGTTGTAGGAAATGTTCCACACTCAGAACTGTTGGGACTGAGTCACATTTAACCTTGTTCAGACACACTTACGTCCACGGTTCGCGTGTCGCTGGGATGAACAACAATGGCCACTTCCTTCAGGTGGCGAGGAGTTCTGCTGGAGCTGTAGAAGTGGATCTCTGTCAGCAGGATTTTGGACACCAGGTCTCTGGGGAAGCCCAGGTTTCCAGTACCAATGGCTGGAAATGACAGCGAGGTCATCTTCAGCTTCTCAGCCTGCTCCAGACAACGTCTGATGATGCATATTAACGCCTGAGTAAGAAGAAGACACAGGGAACAAGTGAGACTGGAGAGTAAACAAGCTGCAGCGCAGGGAGGAAAGCTCCTGCAGTCCTCAGCACTCCGGACATAAACCTAAGGTCAGGGGACGCAGCTCTGGGCATTAACGGAGCCAGACCGACCCGGCAGGGTTTCCACAGTATCACAAACCACAAAGGCAGCAGCAGAACTTATTACTGGCTCCTGTGTAGTGACCACGGGGACACGAGGTGAGAGACACGCTCACAACACTGAACTCAGGGAGGGCTGACGCTCCTGGCTGAGTTCTAGAGAGTCAACCTTACCGGGGGCAGTTACTTCTCTTCTCACGCGATGATTGGACGATGAGAATGTTCACAGAACCTAATTTAAATATTTTTATTTTATGGTATCAAAGGCTTACTGGTAAATGGAGAGGGACCAGTCTGTGTCACGCTGACTGAACCTGGTGGTTTCTACTCTGTGATAAAACCCCTCACCTCCCCCGCTTTGCCTTTTCCTTCGTCCCAAACAGGGCAAACGGTGTGAAAGACTTTCCGACATGACAGACCGAAGCCTTTGGTGATGATGACATCACAGGGCTCCAGAACAGAGGTTTTGGCTTCAGAGCGAACTGCTGCCTGCAGTTTGGACCCGGCTGCCTGCAGCAGCGCTTTGGAAACAGCTCCCTGGGTCAGGTTCATGTTGTCTCCCATGGTGTTGACGATGACGTCGGTCTGGAGGAGAAAATGAAAGTGAACAAAGCTGTAAAAACAGTTTCCTGACTTCTCACTTCTGCTACTTGGTTTCAGGGAGGAAATGTCACAGAGATGCAGACTCTGCATTTAAATCAGGTTCATAGGTCACATGGTGCCTTGGTTGTTTTAGCGCTGAATGAGAGGCGAGTGTGTGCCGTGTCCCTGGGAACGACGGGCTCAGTACTCACGGTCTGATCCTGAATGTTTCCTCTGCAGAGAACAATCTTCAGACCCTCAGCTGTGCTCTGCTCCATCCTCCCAGACCTACAGTCAGTTAAGAACAAACAAAGGACTGTTGCTCTGAGATCACAGTAAATACCTGGGAGGAGATAAGAAGGTGAAAAAGAGGAGAAGAGCCTCACCTTCTGGCCTCCTCCGGTCCAACGTGTCCCCGGGTTCTCTGGTCTCCCCTGTTACCTGGCTGGCCTCCCTGAAAGCCAGTTTCCTTTTTCCCAGCTCCTTTCCATCGTCCTCCACCCTCTTCTCTGGCTCTGGGAGAATAGTTCTGACCTCGATCCAGTTCGTGTCCACTACCATATGAAACAAAAGTCATTATATAAATGTACCTTCCAACAGGTCTGTCTGATGTGTGTGTTCACTGAGCGGTAGAAACACCATGTAATCATGTTTGTTTTGGCATTCCTTCATTTATGGTTAGATGTTTATGTCTATTAATCATTAATTAATTAATGATTCATTATCATTAATCATTAATCATCAATATCTTCCTACATAAAAGAAATATCCAGAACTGCCTTCTTCCACCTTAGGAATATTTCTAAGATTAGGAGCATCCTGTCTCAGAGTGATGCTGAAAAACT
>JAUMTR010000027.1:21243557-21282196 GCA_032270685.1 Microctenopoma stevenorrisi | reverse complement strand
TCTGTGCGGGGGCAGCGGTTTGTGCTGTTTGTGTCCAACATTTCGACACAGCTCCAGTGGCTGTAACATTGTGAAATCACACACACACACACACACACACACACAGACTAACCCCCCATCCTGCGGTGCTCGTGGGAAACAGCTTGAATCCAGCAAACACTCAGAAATGTCCCATTGTCCTCCAGAAATGTTGGAGCTCTCAGAATCACAATGACAGGAAGTGAGTCCGGATCAGAACCATAACCTGCTCTCAGCACAGTTTGAATGTTACAACTCTCTCTCTCTCTCTCTCTCTCTCTCTCTCTCTCTCTCTCTCTCTCTCTCAGAGATGTAGCGTATGTGCTGGTGTGATCGGCGGACCATCATGCACCTCTTCCTGCTGCTGCTCCTTCAAGCCACAGCAGCCTTGGGACAGATCGACCCTGGTACACACACACACAGACACATGCACACACAGACACACACACAGACACAGACAGACACACACTCTGCAACAACTCGTTCTGTGTGTTTCCAGCACACTGTCGCTATGCTTTGGGGATGGAGGACAAACGGATTAAAGATGAAGACATTACAGCGTCCAGCCAATGGTACGAGACCACAGGACCCCAGTACGCCAGGTGAGCGGGACGTTAACAGTCCATCAGACACGTACTCTGCTGTTTTCTGTTCGTTGGCACAAAGAGGGAAATAATGTGTGTGTGTGTGTGTGTGTGTGTGCGTGCTGCAGGTTTAATCGTGAGGAAGGGGACGGCGCCTGGTGTCCTAAAGGACAGCTGGAGCCCTCTGACACTCAGTACCTGCAGGTTTGTACGTCACATGTTGAGGCGTGAGCCAATCGAGCTGCAGGAAACACAACAACAACAACACAGCTCCATTAATTACCAGCGTGTGAATAGAACCTGGGTTCTGAGGTTCTGGTGACGTGTGACAGAACCCTGACTGATTCCTCAGGTGGACCTGGGCCGGCTGACCTTCCTGACGGTGGTCGGGACTCAGGGACGCTACGCCAGGAACTCTGGGAACGAGTACGCCCGAGCCTACCGCCTCAACTACAGCAGGGACGGCGTCCTGTGGAAGTCCTGGAGGAACCGGCTCGGAAACGCGGTGAGTCCAGAATATTCTACGTCAACACAGAAACCTCCGCTGACGTAGGGGCACACACTCAACTCAGCCTCCTCCTGTCTGTCGTCAGGTGATGGAGGGAAACAAAAACGCCTACCAGTCCATCATCAACGACGTCCACCCCCCCATCATCGCCCGCTTCATCCGGGTCATCCCCGTCACCAAGCTCTCCACCACCGTGTGCATGAGGGTGGAGCTGTACGGCTGCTTGTGGGACGGTACGGCGTGTGTCTGTTCTTTGTCCCTGCTGATTCTAGGTGTTGCTGATTCCGTAGACCTGGACCCGCTCAGACACCTCAGAACCATCTCACTCACAAACCCTCGAGCTCCTGTTGTGACTCATCTACAGGAACGCGTAACAGAACTCTCTCAGAACCAGCTGAGTGATGATGTCGTATCCGGACCTGACCGGGTTCTGATCACTGATACAGGAAGCTCTTATTATTGATTCTCTAACCCCTCCCCCTCCTCCGCAGAGGGCCTGATCTCCTACAGCGCTCCGGAGGGTCAGCTCCTGCAGCAGCCCGGTTCTCCCGTCGCCAACTTCAGCGACTCCACGTATGACGGCGTGAACGACAGGAGGCGAGTCACACTCACTCGGCTCGCGCTCTGTTTCCCGTGTCCCCCGTCTCTCTCCGTGACTGACACACCTCTCGTCCAACAGGAGGCTGTGGGGCGGCATGGGTCAGCTGACAGACGGCGTGATCGGCCTGGACAACTTCCTCCAGACCCGTCAGTACCACGTGTGGCCGGGCTACGACTATCTGGGCTGGAGGAACGACTCTCTGGGGACTCAGGGACACGTGGAGATGGAGTTTGTGTTTGACAGGCAGAGGAACTTCACGTCCATGAAGGTTCACAGTCATTAAACACGTTTTATTTTGAAGGATAGTTGAATGATGTCCAACCACTCCCCATCTACTGATGTGTGACGGTCCACGTCTTCCTGACGGGCTGGATTCTGTGAGGATGAAGGTTCTGGACACATGTGTTTCCTCTCCTCCCTCCAGGTTCACAGTAACAACATGTTCTCCCAGGGTGTGAAGATCTTCTCCTCCGTCTCCTGCTGGTTTAAGCCCCGCCTCCTCTCTGCCTGGGAGCCGGAGCCCGTGACGTTTGTGACGGTGCTGGACGACAGGAACCCGAGCGCCCGCTACGTCACGGTTCCGCTCAACCGCCGCACGGCCAAATACCTCCGCTGCCGCTTTTACTTCGCAGACACGTGGATGATGTTCAGCGAGGTCTCATTTCAGTCAGGTAACACACACACACACACGCAGAGACACACACACACACACGCAGAGACACACACACACACACACACACACACACACGCAGAGACACACACACACACACACACACACACACACGCAGAGACACACACACACGCAGAGACACACACACACACACACAGAGAGACACACACACACACGCAGAGAGACACACACACACATTTATGTCTGAGCAGCACATAACTCGTTTTTTTGTCCCTCAGAGGACACCGTACTCCCAACGCTGGTGCCGCCGTCTGTCTCAGCCAGTGAGGAGACCACCGTCACAGCCCCACCGCTGATAACCAGTAAGACTTTCTGTCCTAGAAGCTGCTCTGCTCACAGTCCCAGCTTTAGACTTCACCCTTCCTCTCCCTCCCCCTCCTCCTCCTCCTCCTCCCCCTCCTCCTCCTCCTCCTCCTCCTCCTTTGCAGCAGTAACTCCATCAGCCAGTGAACCGCCCGACGACGGGAACACCCCCGTCCTGATTGGCTGCCTGGTGACCATCATCCTGCTGTTAGTCGTCATCATCTTCCTCATCCTCTGGTGCCAGTGTGTCTGCAAGGTGCTCGAGAAGGTGACGACACACACCACATGTTACCCTGGTTACTGTACTTTGGTCAAGATAACGTTTGGAGACACGTGGTGGTTCCAGGAACATGAAGCTGCTTCTTCTCCTAATGAAAGACTCTCGCTCCAGGCTCCACGCCGGATCCTAGACGAAGATGTGACGGTCCGACTTTCCTCCTGCAGCGACACCATCGTCCTCCAGACTCCCCCCGTCCCCCCGCGCTCTGGACACGCCCCCACAGGTGCAGTTTTCTTCCTAACTGAACCCGCTCACTCCTCCACATGTATGTATTTAAAGTGAAGAAGGGAGAAGGTCACAGCCCAGAATCAGGTTCAACAGCACAAACGTAGGAAACACGGGACAATGGAAGGACGACAACACCCAGTCCTCCTCCAGGAGCAGCATCGCACTCCAGCTGCTGATGTGCTGCTCGGACTCGTCTCTGCCCTGTTTGTGTGTCTCATTTGTGTTGTGTTGCTTCTTCAGGTCCTGCCAACGCTGACCCTCACTACGAGAGAGTTTTCTTGCTGGATCCACAGTACCAGAACCCGGCAGCGCTGAGAAACAAGCTGCCGGAGCTGTCGCAGAGCGCCGAGGCCTCAGGTAGCTCACTGTTAGCCAGTCACAGGCTCCGCCCACCCTGCGTGCCAGCTTGATTTAGCTCCGCCTCCCGAGGTGGTCTTCAGAAACATCTTAACTGTTTATCATCCCCTCTGAGTTTCCTGAAAGGACAGAACCTGCGCCGCGGGGAACGGGGAGCGTTCCTGCAGCGTGTGAAACACGACGCTCTCACCGTGTCGATGTTGAGCAGCTGAACCTGAAGTGTTTTTACGAGCAGCGCGTCGCGTTCCTGCTTCACCGACCACGCGTGGAGCTTCTGTGGAAGTTGACTAAGAACATGTTTATACCCGCCTGCTCCAGCTGTCAGTAGCACACAGTGCTGCCCCCTACTGGCCGTTGCTCAGGTTCTGTCCTTCAGTGTGTCTTTTCTCCTCCGTCTGTCCTGTTTGTCCTTTAATGTCTTTCTGCTGTGTAAATCACTCCGCATGCTCTCTTCTCTCTTCCTCTCTGTCCATGCTTCCTCCTCCTCTCTCTCCAGCTCTGCTCCTCGGTAACCCTCTCTATGACCTCCTCCTGCTGACTTCCTGTCACATGGCGTCGGGGTGGTTGCGTGGTAAGAGCTGAAAGGTGTGACTCCAGACATTTAAACGTCAGAGACCCTCCGTCTCACTTTTCATTCTCCAGCATGTTGACTCTAACGTTGTCCGTGACTGGACCACAAACGTAAACAGACTGCGCCGTGTCTTCATCAGCGTGCGGCGGAGGCTACGCCGAGCCCGACATCACCCAGTGCACACCCCACCAGTGTTTCCATAGCAACGCGCCGCACTACGCTGAGACGGACATCGTGCGGCTGCAGGGTGTCACGGGCAGCAACATGTACGCCGTCCCCGCCCTCACAGTGGACTCTCTCACCAGGAAGGACATCTCCGCCGCAGAGTTCCCACGGCAACAGCTCATCTTCAGGGAGAAGCTGGGGGAGGGGCAGTTTGGAGAGGTGAGGTGTTAGCTTTAAGCTTCTGGAGAAGGTGGAGCAGAAGACACTGAACCTGACTCCTATTGTCCTCCAGGTCCACCTGTGTGAGGCGGAGGGACTCCCAGAATTCCTTGGCGAGGGGTCGCCCCTCCCTGACAGGGACGGTCACTCGGTGCTGGTAGCTGTGAAGCAGCTGAGGGCCGACGCCACCACCCAGGCCAGGTGCAGCTCCGCCCCCCGCTAACAGCACGCTGCTCTGCTTGGTAACGTGTTGCTTTAAAATCCTCTCTCCGTCCACCAGGAGCGACTTCCTGAAGGAAATAAAGATCATGTCTCGCCTGAACGACCCGAACATCATCCGGCTGCTCTGCGTGTGCGTGTCGTCCGACCCGCTGTGCATGGTCACCGAGTACATGGAGAACGGAGACCTCAACATGTTCCTGTCGCAGAGGGAGATCGAGAGCACCCTGACCCACGCCAACAACATCCCGTCAGTCAGGTGAGTCCCGCGACCAGACGCTTCACCAGTCACACGAGCGCTTTCTCTAAACTCTTCCCCCTCCCACCCCCAGCCTGTCCGACCTCCTCCACATGTCGGTGCAGATCGCCTCAGGCATGAAATACCTGGCGTCTCTGAACTTCGTGCACCGCGACCTGGCCACCAGGAACTGCCTGCTGGACCGGCGCCTTACCATCAAGATCGCCGACTTCGGGATGAGCCGGAACCTGTACAGCAGCGACTACTACCGCATCCAGGGCCGCGCGGTGCTGCCCATACGGTGGATGGCCTGGGAGAGCATCCTGCTGGTGAGGGTGGAGTTCATGTGGTGCTCCGGTGGGGGGATCAGTGAGAAATGTGCTGGCTCACGCCTCTGCTGCCTGTCCTGCCTGCTCCGCAGGGGAAGTTCACCACCGCCAGTGACGTGTGGGCGTTCGGCGTGACGCTGTGGGAGATCTTCACCCTGTGTAAGGAGCAGCCGTACAGCCTGCTGTCCGACGAGCAGGTCATCGATAACACTGGCGAGTTCTTCAGGAACCAGGGCAGACAGGTGAGGGAGGCGACACCAGCTCCTGCTGTTTCTAAACGTCTGACATCATCACACGTGACCTTCTCTTCTTCCTCCAGATCTTCCTCTACGCTCCCCCGCTCTGCCCTCCCTCTCTCTTCGAGCTCATGATGTGCTGTTGGCGCCGCGACATCGCCGACCGGCCCACCTTCGAGGGACTGTACCAAGCCCTGAGGCCCCACGTCAGCCAGTGAGCCGCGGCTGCTGGGAGGTGTCCCGCTGCTGTCCCCGAGGCTCTGACTCGTTCAGGACACAGAAGGACAAAGGACTGGACTTGTGTTAGAAGAGCGAGGACACCTGGCAGCGCTGCGGTCGCAGCAGCTATCCCGTGAGACGAGGTGGAGGTGGAAACGTTTGACAGCTCCACCCGACACTTCTGAGCTTCCTGTCCCTCAGCTTCATCTCTTCTGACAGCTTCTTCTAACTGGACAGACTCGTCCCTCCGTGTAAAGCACTGTGTCTGTTTCTCTGTTGTTCATATTTTAGCCCACACTGGAGCCCGGGTCAACGTGTAGTGTAGGATTTATTGTTTGTCTCTACTTGTTTTGCTTTGTTAGTGGAAGCGAATGTTCAGCTGAGGGTTAGATCAGGGTGTGAAACCTGTGAGGTGAACAGTGAACAGTTAAACCAAAGAGGAGTGGACTCTCAGAGGATCCAGGATCACTTTAGAAATGTCTGTGTCTGTGCTGTGGCCTGAGAACCGTGTCTGTGTCTGTTGGAGCTCTTCGAGTTCGTAGGTGAGTTTGTTTTGTCTCCGTTAAACCTGTGGAGCCACAGACCAAGCACACGTCTCCGTGTCTCAGGATGTCTCCAGTTCAAACGGACTGATGGGAAGTCCAGTCGCCATGACTCGACTTTCAGACACCTGCTGCTGGACGGTTCAGCGTCGCTCTAAAAACACGTCACAGCTGTTCATCAGGCCACAGCGAGGAGGTTTGTGCAGGCGACTGAGAGTGGACGTCACTGACGCCGCCGAGAACGAGAGCAAGAACGCGTTTCTTCTTCTGGCATCAGACGTTTTCCAGGAGTGGTGTTCACAGAACCAACACGGGCGCTGGACCTCACAGTGGTTACAGATGTGGAGGAAGAGGCGGTGATGATGATGATGATGACGATGTCAGGATGACTCGGGGGGGTGTGTAACATTCCTTTAAGCACTGGGAGCGAGCTGAGACTCACGTGGCCGAGACGGTAAGAGAGAGGAAGGAAACCACTAAACTCACTCTCCCAGAGTCCTTTGCTGCAGTGAGCCTGCGTGTTTAGTTCTGGTTCCGTTTGTGCAGTATTTAGATCTCAGTGTGTGAATGCAGATCAGCTGTGATTATTGATTATCTACCGTAGCTTGTTTGTCCTCCCGCTGTGTCCTCGCTGGTTTTCACCCACACCGTTCCATCTTCTGTCTCCGACATTGTCTCACACGTTTATTGTACATAGAGCAGTAGCTGTGTATATTAATATAAGAGACGGGACGTCGGTCTCACTTTGTACCTTCTCATGTGTCACTTTGATTTCTTACAATAAACAGTAAAAACTTCCAAACAGAGGAGTTCAGCTCGTTTTATCATAAAGTTGATGCTGTGTATTAATGAACATACACTATTTATTTCTTCATTACGTAAGTGTCTGTAATCTACGGTGGCCCCTAAGGAGAAAAAGCATTTTTATTGTATTTATATTGCACCAAATCAAAGCATTTTACAGTGTTTAAAAACCTTAAACTTGCAAACATCAGCGTCAGACTTTATGAATTTATCTTTTTATTTTTATATATATGACATATTTGAGTGTTCTGACTCACCTAAGAGTCAGTGCAGTGTGGTGAATCAGCAGGGGGCAGCACAGAGACAGAAACTCTTCACACTGACCTTCATCGTTCAGTTTCACTGCCTGAAGCTACTTGATGCATTTGGGATTTTCCACTGGAGCTTGTAGCTGAAACTATATCTTATGTCTAATAAAACTTCTCTCTCTCTCTCTCCTTGCTCGGCCTCTTCTCTCGACCGACACTGTTTGATTCTCCACTCTCTCTCTGTGTCTGCAGCTTGGTTCTGATCACACTGGTGCACAGCTGCTCTGTGTGTCAGAGCTTGTTTAATGAACGGAGCTGACTTAACAATACACGAACTGTCAAATGCAAAAGTCGCGTCTCAAGCTTCACAGAAAAGAACACCGGTAACAAGTAGACGTTTGCACATTTCCGTTGTGAAGATAGAAAGACATGAGCACCGTTTCTTTTCAAACCACTTCTTTGAAAGGAAGCTGATGCTAATGAGAGTGAGATATTTAAACCGAGCCTCTCTTCACCTTCACGAGAACCTCCCTCACTGTGATTGTCGGTGGTGAAACTGAGGCCGTAAAGAAACCAAAAGCAGAGGTTTGTTTGCAGATGTGGCTCCGAGGCTGCAGCTTTAATAAAGATGGTTCAACCATAAAACCGGTTCTGGACAAACAATACCTACTTTGATAGAAGTAAAAAGTTCAGAGCTCAGGTATGAAAAATGAAAGACTCCTTGTTGGCTGGTAAAGGTCTAAACGTACGCACCACAGTGAGTTCTGGGCAGAAACCTTAATTCTCCAGATGTGTGACGGTTTGCACAAAGCTGGACGAGCTGTTGCAGCTCCTATAAAAGCGGTGGCGTGATGCTAGAGCGGACCCAGCCAAACCCAACCTGGCTGTAATTGCTGGTGCAGCTCTGCGTGAGGAGGTTTGGTCAAGACGTGGATTATTTTTATCTCCTCGACGTGAGATCTGTCACGTCCACAGACCAGGAGGGTTATCAGAGAGCACATCAGACCGGAGAGACAGGAAGGGTTTTCAGTCCGGGACAGACGGAGTCTTTGACTGAGAATCCTCCCACAGAATAGATGTGAGACACACACACACACACAGCTGGAACACTGGAGCAGAGTAATGTCTTTCTGGGTGGCTGGTCCCTCCATATGTCTTATCTACCTTTTACCTTTTAGCTCCTTAATGAGCATCCAGCTGGAAACAGTGTGAGGGGTCAGACACAGGAAATCTACAGCCGGAGCCACACGTGTGCTACGATATGTGAGAAGGACGAGTTTAAGAAAATGATCTGAGCCACGCTCCACTGTAGGTGGTTGCACTGTAGGGGGCGCTGATGCAACCAAAGTGCTTAAACCCTAAAGAAGACGAAGAAGAAGAAGAAGTCTTCCTGCAGTATGAAACACACAGAAGGATTTACATCCAAACCCTGAACAATTTGAAAAATGTGTGCTACACATTTCTATCGCAGTTTATTCAGTTAACTGGTGTTTGAGGAAGAGGAAGAAGAGCTGTGACTGTAGGATGCATGTTTGTTTGAAGTAATAATTTGATAGTTTAGGTTTTGTTGTGATGAACCCTTCACACTCTGGTGATAGTACCTTGTTAGAAACTCTAACCCCTCTGAGCTCCATGCATGTCCGTGATTCTGCTGTTTGCTGGAGGTGAGTGAACATCTACAGACACGTTTCATTCACCGGCTTTAGTCCACAAGAGTTTGGTGAAATGCTACATGGACTTTATGTCCCTGGGTAAATTAGTTTCATGACAAATGTTGGGAAAACTGAGCGAGTGTAGCAGTGAATCATGGGAAAGAAACAGAGGAAAGGGTTAAAGAGAGCTTAGATAAAATATATCTAGTTCAACATCTGCCTCAAAAGAAAATGTCTGTGTTTTGTCTCTCGTGGCTTTATTAATACAGTATGTGGAGTTATGCTGTTGACTAAACCCTGGGGGTAGGAATAGATGAGAGAACGAGCAGTGCAGCCGTTCAAAGACCAGAGTTACTCACCTGTAATCGAAGTTTACAAAACTGATGCATTCAGTTAAAATGCAGTACGACTAAAGCAGGTTTGTCCTGTGCCTGACTCCTGACTGAGGAGGGAGTCTTTCTCTGTGTTTAGTCACCATGTCTGAGGTCTAACTCAAACCTGCTGGAGGACTGGTTTGGCTCAGGTTCATTCTTAACGGGAGAAACGTTGCTTAGTGAATTTGTGATGTTGGAGCTAATTAACCTTTTAGTCGGGGAGTCAGATGTCAGCTGGCGCGGATCGTTGGGTTCTGTTGTGGTTTATAGTGTTTTTATTGGGCCTGGATTCGATTAGGTTCTATTACAGCAGCTCTACAGATCAGCAGGGATGAGGTGTGGCGTTCTTACCCCGAGTGATGTATGGATGACCCCCATCTGCATTTTCGTGAACCTCCAACATGCCCGCTGCTTGTATTCATTAATGTGGAGGCCTGTAACCACGAGTATCAGCAGGAATCTTTGAAGGTGTGTTTGAAAAGTCAGTTTGTCGACCTAAAAAGATTTTCACACATTGTTAAACTAGACAAAGGGAACTTTGAGGTTTTAAAAAGGCAGTAGCGCGTCATCGTTCAAACACTTGGACCTTAGTAAATGTGTTGGTGCTCACCAGGTTAGAACGCGTAACTAAACAATATCCAAGTGCTCTGCAGAAGGACTACTACTAAGATCACACCGGGATCAAGATGTGTAACAGTCCAGGAGGTCACAGAGAAACATCTGGGAAACAAAAGGCCTCTCTTGAAGTGGCTAATTTGGGTCCACCATCACTATCTACTGGTTCTGTGGGCTTCCAACACATAAGGAGCGAGTTACTGGCCATCTGCTGCTCACAACCACCTCCCAGCACCTGAACAAAAGCATCCACCAAAAAAGAGAAGTTAACTTAGCTTAGCCTATCTTAACTTAGCCTAACTTAGCTTGGCCTAACTTAGCTTGGCCTAACTTAGCGTATCCTAACTTAGCGTATCCTAACTTAGCGTATCCTAACTTAGCGTGGCCTAACTTAGCGTGGCCTAACTTAGCGTGGACTAACTTAGCGTATCCTAACTTAGCGTAGCCTAACTTAGCGTAGCCTAACTTAGCGTAGCCTAACTTAGCTTGGCCTAACTTAGCTTGGCCTAACTTAGCGTAGCCTAACTTAGCGTAGCCTAACTTAGCGTAGCCTAACTTAGCGTGGCCTAACTTAGCTTGGCCTAACTTAGCTTGGCCTAACTTAGCGTAGCCTAACTTAACTTAGCCTAACTTAGCGTGGCCTAACTTAGCGTGGCCTAACTTAGCGTGGCCTAACTTAGCGTAGCCTAACTTAGCGTAGCCTAACTTAGCGTATCCTAACTTAGCGTATCCTAACTTAGCGTAGCCTAACTTAGCGTAGCCTAACTTAACTTAGCCTAACTTAGCTTGGCCTAACTTAGCGTATCCTAACTTAGCGTATCCTAACTTAGCGTATCCTAACTTAGCGTATCCTAACTTAGCGTAGCCTAACTTAGCGTAGCCTAACTTAACTTGGCCTAACTTAGCTTGGCCTAACTTAGCGTAGCCTAACTTAGCGTATCCTAACTTAGCGTATCCTAACTTAGCGTATCCTAACTTAGCGTAGCCTAACTTAGCGTGGCCTAACTTAGCGTAGCCTAACTTAGCTTAGAGTAGTTCTGTAGCATTCACACATGGATCCAGGTTCAGTCACGTAGCTCACGTGTCTAATTTCCTAAATGCAGATGTGATATTCATCAAGTCTTTTTTTTTTTTACACGCCAGACTCCATTTCTCTTTTATCATTACAAATCTTTTTTCCTCTGTTGTCTTTACACACACTAAATATTATGATCATGATGTTAGTGAAGATAAAGACCATGTTGTTTGGTGTTTTCGTGGCTCTTTTTGTCCCCCCCTCCAGGCGACCGGCGCTCGCTATGAAGCAGCTTAAACCGCTCACATCACACCTGCTTCCCATTGGAAACAGCAGCCTCTGCTACCTGGTGTTCCTGAGAGGGAAGTTTGGAGTGCGGCAATAAAGTCAGCTTTCCTTTGATCTCCGCGCAGAGATCATAAAAAACGAGCTTGATCGCTTTTTCCTTCGACAGCGGAGGAATCTGTTAAAGTGTGCACACGTGTTTAGCTTGCTAGCTGCTTCGTGGCCGCACACTCTTAGGGAACTGTGTAGCGTTAGCATTTGTCATTTAGCACGGTGATTAGCACTGCATGTGATATGAATGTGGCCTCAGCCCTTAATGGCGACCTGAATTACAAAATTCAGTTCACAAAATTACAACCGAGCTCAATACAGTGACAGATGTGTAGATGCCGTTCAACAGGTATGAAGCAGATGTTTCCTCAGGGGACTGCGAACAGGTTCAGAAATGTGTTCTTTACGTCGAGCCACTGAACAACAAGGACAACAGACCAGGACCATGCCCACGGTCTGACAGGAAGCTTGCGTCGGTCGGTGTCTTCGCGCTGCAGCAGCATCTCGGTTCCTAATAATTGTTGGATAACGGTCGAGGAGTCATTTAACGCTGACCTGTGTGGTTCCCACTGTCCTGCAGCGATGTGTCAGTGTGTTGTGACATCGAGTGGCGTGCAGCGTGTGGGTGGCACGTTGTTGTGTGTTAACAGTGTTTTTTTAAAGCATCCTCAGTGCTCAGCAGGAGAGAGACTGTTTCTGCAATAAAACCTAACGAAGGGCTCGTGAATGAACAGTGCACTTACAGTAACTGCAAAGATTCCAGCCTTTAATAAAAAAACGAGTTGGCTCAGGCTGTTTTCTCTGAGTTATAATTCAGTATTTTCACTTGTCAGTGTAAAAGCAGCTCCGACCACAGAGATGATGAGACTGAGACAAAGACTCGCTCTAATTACACCTCGTCCTGTGGAGACGAGACAATGGGCCAGAACCTACAGTCGATTTAAAGAGGGGGAAACGTGCTTCAGCTGCAGACTGTGACGAGTCCTGCTGACAACAAGTCCTGCAAAAAAGACTTCCAACATCTTTTCACTTCATATCCAGATAAAGTCATTTATCACACCAGGTTTTTAACATTCTACATGTTGGTGCCTTTAAGGGCCTCTGACGTGGGAAAGTCCAACATCCCTGTCTTAAACTGAAACTCTACAGTCAGTCAGTCTGGTGTTCCTGAGCTGCAGACGGGGTTTGGCTCATTGCACGAGGCCTGAAGAGACACAAAACTAAATGATAGGCTCGGTGATAAGAAGAAGTTCTAAGGAACAAGTGTGAAACCCTCTGGTCTTTTTTCTTAAATCCACAACAGAGAATCTACAGGGAGTCATGTGTTTCCTAATTTTGTTTCCCAGACTCAGACACGTCACACATGGTCACTTTAGTTTAGTCCATGAGACAAGTTTGAAATCGCTGTTGAATCGCTGAATCAGAGTTGAGCTCACATCCATTAAGGTCCTGCAGCTTAGAAAACAGACTCCTCCTCCTCCTCTTCGTCGTCTCTCTGTCTGTTGGCAGCTCTGTGTCAGCAGCAACAGGAGCAGCTCAGCTCCTGCGCAGAAGAAACTCCACAGAACTCAGAACTATTTTTCAGCATGAAGGAACTTTCCCCTGAAGCCCTGCTGCTGTCTTTTGCGCATTTGTGTTTCCTCTGTAGTTTTCTGGATGAAGCCCGCGCGCAGGATGGTGGTGATGATGAGGCGCTGCGCCGGGGGTTGACATGGCAACATAACGGGCAGGTTTTCAGCATCCGCAGCCGGGGGCCTGAGTACCGGCCGCCCAGCAGGAGGGGCACGGGGTCACGTAGCCACCGAAACCCCGTTGTCGTCGTCAGCAGCGGTAATGACACGGTCTCCGGCGCGTCCCGGGGCGCCCCGCGCGTCCCCGCATCAAGCAACTTGGCGCAGTTACGCGCGACGGCGCGTCAGCACCAGCAGCGACCCGGCAGAGACGGGGAGTCTGCCCCGGGCAGACGGGAGGATGTGATGGTCGGAGATGATCCATACGACCCCTACAAGGCCTCCAACTATTATCCTTATTATAACTACTACAACTCGTACTACAGACCCAGACCGAGGACCTCTACCCGGAACGGATACGGCACCAGCTACCACCAGAACGGTACGAAAACCTCATCCCTTCATCTCTGACTGAAAATAGATAGTCGGTTGTTTTTCATTAAACATTTTCACAAAGACAAAAGAACAACAACAAAAAACAACAGTGTTTGATTCTTAACAATAAAACGAACCTAAATCCAAACCTGGTGCTGAAACGGCTTTTCACTGTGTGTGTGCGTGCGTGTGTGTGTGCGTGTGTGTGTGTGCGTGTGTGTGTGTGCGTGTGTGTCACAGGCTCATTAATGATCACACTTTATGATTTATATTTACTTCTGACTCTGTTTTCAGTCACTGAGCTAAAGACCTTCACCAGCTTCGAACTACCACGAATCACCAGGAGGGGGCAGCAGATTCACTAGTTTGATCTTATTCCCACTAATCGGAATGTTCCCTGATTGCAGGTCTCCCAGATCTGGTTCCTGACCCCTACTACATCCAGATCGCCACCTACGTCCAGAGAATGCCCATGTACAACCTCCGCTGTGCTGCCGAGGAGAACTGCCTCGCCTCGTGAGTCCTCAGTGTGTCGCACGTAAAGACTCGTTGGTGTAAACTCAGCTGTAACTGCATCAGTTTGTGAGGCTGAGGAAGGAAAACAACACAATGAGCAAAGAGATCTGATCCTTTCACCAGCAGCATAAATACAGAGGAAATCACTCACCACCTCCTCTCCTCTCCTCCTTCACCTCTCTTCTCCTCTCATTCACCTCTCCTCCCCTCCTCTCCCGCTCCTCTCCTCTCCTCTCCTCTACTGCTCCTCTCCTCTCCTTCTCCTCTCCTCACCTCAACTCACCTGACCTGCTCTCCTCTCTCCTCTCCTCTCCTCCCCTCCACTCCTCTCCTCTCTCCTCTCCCGCTCCTCTCCTCTCCTCACCTGACCTCCTCTCCTCTCCCGCTCCTCTCCTCTCCTCTCCTCTCTCCTCACCTCAACTCACCTGACCTCCTCTCCTCTCCTCTCCTCCTCCAGCTCCGCTGCTTACACTCCGGACTACGACACCCGAGTGTTGTTGCGGTTTCCTCAGAGGGTGAAGAACCAGGGAACGGGCGACTTCCTGCCCAGTAAACCCCGGTACGCCTGGGAGTGGCACAGCTGTCACAAGTAGGTATCAGGAAGAAGCAGCTTGATGCAGGTTGCGATGTGAGAACTGACGGTGCTGATGTCTCCGCCCAGTCACTACCACAGCATGGACGAGTTCAGCCTGTACGAGCTGCTGGACGCCTACACCCAGAGCCAAGTGGCTGAGGGACACAAGGCCAGCTTCTGTCTGGAGGACACCTCCTGTGACCCGGGCTACTACCGCCGCTACGCCTGCACCTCACACACGCAGGTAAAACAGCCTCACACACGTTACATGGAGACGTTTCCATCACACATTCAGGAGTGTGTGTTCTGCGTCTAGGGTTTGAGTCCGGGTTGTTACGACACCTACAACGCTGACATCGACTGTCAGTGGATCGACATCACCGACGTCTCACCTGGAAAATACATCCTCAAGGTTTGTTCACAGAAGTAATTTTCAGTTTCCTCATGAACACCAGTGTTGTTGCTGTAATCAGCTGTGCCCCCCCCCAGGTGACGGTAAACCCCAGGCAGCAGGTTCCAGAGTCCAACTTCAACAACAACGTGGTCCGCTGCGACGTCCAGTACACCGGCACCGCCGCGCACATCTCGGGCTGCAGCATGTCAGCGTAAGACGCTCTCCTCTTCCTCCTCGGTTTGAGTTATTAAGGCGCTTCAGCTGGTACATTATGTGCATCTCTGACCTGACAGCGCCCTTACGACTGGAGCTCGCTCTGAACCTGCTGATATTAGAATTAAAGTTAATTATGGTGTTTCTCTGTTTCACGGCAGCTACTGAGATGATTCTGCCAGAGGAGGACGAACACGGGCGGAGGAGACGGGCCAGAACACAGAGGAATGAAGCTTAACGTCACAGGCGATCCAGGCTGGTCCACTCACAGCAGCTCTACACCCACGAGGACTTTTAGTATGCCCCCCCCACCCCCTTTAAAACCTGTCTAATGACTGATGATGATTCTCATTGTCTCAGCTGTGCTTCATGTGTAAAAGTAAAGAGGCCTGATCAGCACAGGTGAGTCTAACGAGTCTAACGAACCTTGGTGAGTGTCTGTCTGTAGTAAGGGGGGGGGGGTAACATGTTCATCTTTTCCAGTATTATCACTTTTTCGCTCACTGCA
Source organism: Microctenopoma stevenorrisi (assembly GCA_032270685.1). NCBI lineage: Eukaryota > Metazoa > Chordata > Actinopteri > Anabantiformes > Anabantidae > Microctenopoma > Microctenopoma stevenorrisi. Next base: position 21,266,534 of record JAUMTR010000027.1, on the reverse strand, counting down.
GATGGGGGGGGGGCATCTTTTCTTTTAGAAATTGTCTGTAATAAAGAAAATACTATTTTTCATTATACTGCTGCATCCTGCTAAAACATTTCTAACCATTTTATTTTATTATTTTATTTGTGTTTACTGAATGCATGTTCCTTCTGGGCTTCCGTACAGCTCCTTTATACCACACGTCATAGAACTTTTTATCTTTAATGCTAATTTAATATTTGAAAGTTTAGATAATCCAGCAACGACTTCGTACAAACTATTATCAGTAACTTCCTGTAAGTCTTTTTTCACTTTTATTACTGGTGCTGTAGAGTAGATCGTTTTGGTGCTGAAGCTGGTTTCGTGATCACAGAACGAGCAGCTGGAGAAAACGTATGATAAGTGTGTGTCTGTGTGTGTGTGTGTGTGTGTGTGTGTGTGCACATGACAACCTGTATACAGACGACCTCGACCTGTGTTACTGATTCATACAACAATAAAGTTTGCTTGAAGGTAAAACCTGTTGTGGTGACTCGTTGTAGGAGAACGTGAAGTTAAACGTTAATGTGTCCATCAAATCACATCCTGCTTCCGACTCTCTCCATGTGTCGGTAAAAAGAAAACCACGACAGGCCACATTAGGCTGAGCCTGGTTTTATTTGGTGAAATAAATGTGCGTGGATGTGAAATTCTGCGCCTGCATCACACAAACCGTTTGTCTAACTAACTAATGCCACAGTTCATCTCTGGACTCGGTGTACGGCGCTGATGCTTCCGTTTCTCCTCGGAGACGTCAGCACAGGGTTTCACGAGGTGTTGTTCAGCAGTCCGCTGTTTGAAAGCCCGTCTGTAGCCGGAGATGTGATGTAGTCGAAGGCATCGGCCATGCGTTCCAGACTCTTGCTGATGGAGCGCAGCAGAGGGACCATGCGGCTCTCCATGCGGCCGATGCTCCGACGGAGAACCACCAGGTCCCCGTGCAGCACGTCAAACTGCGACCGCTCCATGTTCATTGACTCCTGCTGCTTCCGTGGCCGACCACGTTTCCGCCGCAGAGGTCAGGCGACCACGGGTGGTGGTGCTGGTTCAGTCTGTCCTGATGCATCCATCCTCTCTACCTCTGTAGCTGCTGACTGAGAAGCTGAGAAGTGGAAGATTCACTGGGTTAGTTCCCGTTCCTTGTGTACACACTGATGCTTTATGAGAATTATAAGGTGCAGAGAACAGATCACTGGTGTTTGACAGGGACACAAGTTTAAGGGCGGCGTGACAGATTGGTGGGTGGTCTTTAAACCCAAGGGTGAGCGAGTTCGATTCCCAGTCCCACCAGTTACATGTGGAAGTGTCTTTGGACAAGACACCGATACCCTGTAGTAGCACAGACACACATCTAGCAGCTGTCCACACAACATTTTCCCAAAGACGATCAATAAAGTATCATTATTATCATTAAGATTCAGTTTCATTCTCCTACAAACTATGTGTCGGTGGTAAGTTTAGACCCCGGAGGGTTGAGGTTCAGCTGTCGGGTAGTTTTTTTAAGACTCATAATCACAATCTATTCTTTGGGCAGCTACAGCTTCTCCTTCCCGTCTCAAACCAGCCTCCGGCTCTGGCCGTGCTGAATCCTTCCTCTAGGTGACAGAGTTGAGTTATTCTAGAATCACACACAGACTCTTATCTGACTTGGCTGGTGGAGCGCTGCTGGGGGGGGCTCGCTGCTGGCGCTGGGGTGGAGGGCTGCGGGGGCTGGGAGCTCCTGGTTCCCCGCGGGCTGCTGGCTCTCCGCGAAGTGCTTCGCGTTGAGATGATACTTGAGGCTGGACGAGCTGCGGTGGTAGGAGAACTCCTTCCTGCAGAACCTGCAGATGACGACGCTCTTATCCACGGTTCCATCCGCGAGCCGTTTGAACCCAAACGCTCCGTTTAGCACCGTGATCTGTCCGGACTCCCTCATGTCACAGGGACTCCGCGGCCGGACCGTTTTCGCTGACGGACCGGATCAGCGAGATTAATCTGCGTTAACGTTTTGTTGTTTAACATTTAAAACTTTTTTTCAATTGTTAATCAATTTAGATTAACGCGTTATCTCTGCCCTAAATTTATTTTCCATATTGTCCCTTTAATTACTGTGTATAACTATGTGTGTTTAGCCTTAATATAAGACTCAGGAAATGACGTCATATGTGCCCAGACCTTTTTTTTACTTACTGTTTGATTTTTTCATTAATTTCTAATTTTCTAATAGAAGAAAGGGAAAGTTACCATGTGACAGAAAACTCGTTAACATTAAAGCAGCATGTACGGAAAGACAAAGACATTTGAAGGGACTGTGTCCGAGGTGGTCCGACGCCCACTACAGCACTGGTGAACATCTGGGGCTCTTAAGTACCTGGGTGTTAAACAACAATAAGCTGGACTGGACTACACATACAGACGTCCTGTACAAGAAGGGCCAGAGTCCACTCCACCAGCTGAGGAGACTGAGGTCCTGAGGACCAGCGCTTTAACAGACCCTGTAGTAGCGCAGAGGTGTTCAAGGACACAACGACATGTCACTGGTGGGACTGGGAATCAAACTCGCTCACCTTTTGGCTTAAAGACGACTGCTCCACCCACTGAGCTATCATGCCGCCCAAAATAATACAGCAGTTACTCTATAACTCCTCAATCAGTCACTCTGATTTTTACCCCCACAGTATGAATGTGTGTGTACATGTCTATATTTATAGAGAGATGTGTATTCACTGGAATATTATTTCACAACCCTCTATCCACAATACATCTCGTACATAGAACCCACATGTACTGTTGTCTAGTGTCTAATTTTATTTTTGTATTTCTTGATCTCTCTGTCCCTGAGATGTTTTAGTGCAGCTGCTGTGGGATTTGTTCAGTCTTAGGTTATCTTAACATTCACTCCCCGCGGTTCATTATAAGTAGATTAATTCTGATGAAGGGAAAACAGAAGAAGATGTCTGGATGGGGCAGGGCAGTTTGTGTAACTTTACTTTACTTTGGCAGATGCTTTTATCCAAAGCGACGTACAGGGAGAAGACTCCAGCAGTTACCATTAGGCTTCTGTATGAGATCAGAGGTAAACGATAAATGTTCTATGTTGATAAAGCGCTTTCTTTCCTTACTCGTACTCAAAGCACTTTACACTGCTCCTCATTCAGCCACTCACACACACACACACACACACACTGATGCAGCTGACCTGACACACACACAATGTCTGAACAGTGTCTGAAGGTGCTTCAAAATATGAATATGACCTGTAGTTTGAGTTCTATTATATAATTCATCGTTTTAATCCAGACATACAGTGATGTTACTGTGTCGATCACTAACATGGCAACAAGCAAAAATGTATGTCTGGAAAAACTAATTTATTATCTTAATTAAAACCTATGGGTCATATTTTATATGTTTTATGTTTGTGGTAATTATTTTGTAATATAATGTTTAAAATAAGAACACATTTCAGCCATAGGATGTAGAGGCTGTATTTACTTCTGATGTGTTTAGTAGAGAAACGGCTGAAAAGGGAAATACAAGCACAAAATAGCCGTTTCTGTATTTTACAATAATCACAGTAAATGTAGGTTTTACTCGCTGAACTCCCTGAAAGTCTGTAGATAAAAACAGACATTTATTTTTATAGCCTATTATTTTCAACGTTTTTTATTCTAAGAAATAACGGACCCTGCTTCCTCTCCAGAGATCGTCTTTAGAAAGGATGACTCACCAGTTGGGAAAAAAACTAACGAACTGTTTTCTGTTTGTGACGATAGAGGAGGTTCAGAAAAAAATACTAACTTTATTTTTTAGATTGGAGTGAATATAGGTAAATAATATATCATTTAATAAAATACTGTTAGAAACAAATACTATACTTATATATATACTCAGCACCAAAATTAAAAAAGATATTCATTACTTTTCACTAAAAGTCAGCTGTGTATTACATATATAATTGGATGATATTGATGTGAGAACATTTCAGATATTCTCTGTATGTGCAGAATATCCTGTATAATACTTCATCATTTTATTTGTTGATGTTATTTTGTAGTAGGATCTGTATCTGCAGAGTAAGGTGCTCTCAGATGGGTGAAAATAAAACGAAATCACTGTGTTTAGTTGTGCAGTGAAACTCAAACATCAGCAGAGCCACAGAAATGAACGTGAAAGAGTGAAAGTGTTGGTCTGCGTGGTGCTCAGAGGACTGGTCAGAGTGAGGCCTCCTGTCTGTTCGCCCTCTCTCTGACGCCCATATGTCAAAGTCTTTGTGCTTTTCAAGACTCGGAGGCGACAGAAGGAAAAAACAGCTGGATCCCAGGATTGCAGCTAGCGGCTCCGCTAGCTCCTCCGACCCGACGTCCCCCTCGGCTGCCTCGCCTCGATAAGGTACCGTGTCCTGAACCCCCGGGGACCAGGAACACGCCGCTCTTTGTTCCAGCCTGGGGTCTTTTTTTGGTCTGAGCCCGTTTCTGTTTAGTTTTGAGCTAATTTTCCAACTGGCTGCCAGGCTAGTCGGTTAGCTTCCACATTAGCTGGATGCTGATTAGCTTAGCTAGCTTAGCCTCTCAGAGCGGCTGTGAGCGGATTAAAAGAGCAGCGAGCAGGACTGAGGAGAGAGTGGCCGACACTTTCCATGGCTGTACATGGAAAACTGACCAGCACACCTGGTGTTTCTACCTGGAAACACCAGGTGTGCTGCTCCGTCAGCCTCTGCAGGTGTGTGTACTGCGGACTATAACACGGCACAGTGTCAAAGAGTCGAATCAGAAAAGGAGTCAAACACATGTTCTGTTGCAGGTATTTTCCTTTCTTGTGTAATGAAGCACGTTCATCTGAGTGAGAAGCCAGTTTGTCCTCAGTGAGTTTCCTGAGTTCACCTGATGTTTTTATGTGAGTTGTGCTCACGTGTTGTTTTCTGTCAGTCCTTCATCACGTCGTCAAACCTCTTCATCACGTCTTCAGCCAGTCAGTAGCCTCACAAACCGTAATATTCGCCAAATGTTTGGCACGAAGCTGAAACATTTGGATCTAAATTACAGCCTCCAGCACGAAGTTGGAGCGAGAGTCGAGTTTTATTTGCTTTATTAGCAGATCATTTTCTGTTGGACATGAGTTATTTTCCCAACATAAATCATCAGTCGTATTCAGCTCGACACCAGCTCGGATAGTTTGGCATCTTACTCTCCGTCCACTAAAGTAGTTTTCTCTGAGGATTTAAGATTCATCAGCATAGTATCACCCACAGACACGGTGACTTCAGATGGGAGAAGGTCCTTTTCACGTCGGCTTTGTTTAAAGCGGATCATAGACCTGGATCTTCATCTGAGTAACAACGTTAGACAACCATCCGAGTCCTGCTCATGTCAGAGAAACAAGGATTTTAACCAAACCAGACATAAACAATGATTAAAAAAACAAAAGCAGATGATTTCCTGATGATTTTCAATGGAAGGATCTGAACAGAAGCTGCAGGAATGATTTTGCTTTGAAACGTGGACGAAGTCGTTTAACGAGATGACAAAACCTCAGGAAGCAGTTTGACCAAGGTGGAGGTTTATCAGATAGATCCCACAGAGTGTGTGTGTGTGTGTGTGTGTGTCTCTCAGCTCCTCTCTGATCTCTTTCTCTTCCGCTTCGCTGAGTTTGACGTGTTTCCGTCACAAACGTTTGTTCGTGCTGTCGCCCTGCTGACGTTGGCCTGGACGTTTCCTCCTGTGGCGTTTTTAAGCTGCAGGAGTCTAAAACCTGTTTGGTGTCATCACGTCATTACGGCGTTGGAAACGCAGCAGCCTTTAATGATTCGTGGTCATAACGGAGGCTCCGGGGCTCCTAATGAGACGGACTTTCTCCGAGCTGAGAACACGATTACACGTGTTTACACTGACTAATCTAATTCCTGCTGAAAACCCCCGTCCCACTCACTCCACGTTTCTCCAAAACAACCTTTCATCGCTCCGATTGTTTTGAGCCTCGCTGCCTGGAAGGGTTTGGACTCCTCAGCTGTTCACATAAACACTGACATCAGACGCCCTTCTCTCCGTTTGATGCCGCCCTATTCCTGACGTCGGGTTTCAGGCTGAAACTGCTGCTATCAAGGATGTTGGACCGAGCGTTTCTCTAAGCTGCAATCAGAGGTTTGGCTCTGCGGCCGCTGCCACACGCTCTGAGAGCAGCTGCGCTCCCACGTGGAGACGCTCTGAACTCGCTGGTGTGCGCGGTGGAAGCTTGTTCACAGAAGCGGCTCACGCTTCAGCAACGCCGCCCTGTAGAGCACGTCCCATTAGAGCTGCTGACCTCTGACCTCACAGAGTTCAGAGCAGCTTCACTGAGTCTGTTCTCAGTCTCTACGTTGGCGTGTTTTAAAAACAGCATCCTCTCCTGTGGCGTCTCTCGCCTGGAAAGAGCAGGTCACTGTGTGCGTTCAGGGAGTCGACGGACCTCGTGTCACCAGCTGAAACATCACTGCAGACGTCTTTAACCTGATGGTCCGTGTGATTAGTGCTAATCGTCCTGCTGCTTGTGGCCTTTGATCACCACAGCTCAGCACATGCTTGGAGCTTTAATCACGGTTCAACTCTCAGTAAGTCCTGAGCAGAACGGGCCTTGATCCCTCGCTCCTCCGTGGTCCGACACGTTTCACATTCAGAAGGAAAATCCCCTAAAATAGACGTGACCATTGTTTCCTTCAGCTTCTTCCTGTGTTTGATCCACGTCTCGTCTCGTCTGCTTCTCTCTGCAGCTGCCTGTGAGCCCGATGATGTGGTGTGAGGATGGAGGCTCCTGAATACCTGGACCTGGATGAGATCGACTTCTCAGATGATTCAGTGGTGAGTGTGACGCAGAGACGTCTGAGAGACATCGCGCCTCGGTCTGTGGTGGAGGAGTCTAAATATGCCTGCTGCTTTCTCTCTCTGCAGTACTCTGTGACGTCCCTGAAGAGCATCCCGGAGCTGTCCCGGCGGAGCGATGGCCCGGCCGAGGAGAGACCCGGTAACGTGCTGAGACAGCACTTCTCTTCTCTTTGTGGAGCGGTTTGTAGAGTCGTTGGTTTCAGCTGCGTCTCCTTCTCCTGCAGCTCCCGCCATCAACTGGAGCCGCGGCGTTTCCTCCCACGGCAGCGGGGGAATCAAACCCACGGGGCTCGCCGAGGTGCACAGTAAGTTCAGGCCCGTGAAGAGAGTCTCGCCCCTCAAACACCAACCCGAGACCACGGACCCCGAGACGGACGATAAGGTCCAGGGTCCGGGCCTGAGTGTGGCAGAACCAGGGGAGGACAGCAAGGATGAGCCCAGCTCTGACAAGGCGACTCCAGCCTGCGGCTCGTCCTCCGGGCAGGCGGCGAAGGCGAAGGGCCTGAGCGGCGGCGCCGGGGGGAGCAGCGCTTCGGGCCTGTTCGGGGAGCTGGAGCACTATGACCTGGACATGGACGAGATCCTGGACGTGCCTTACATCAAGTCCAGCCAGCAGATGTCCACGCTGCCTCGCGTCCCCCACGACAAGCGCTCGGTGACGGGGAGCAACCTGGGGGGGGGGACCCTGGAGAGGAACCGGGGGGGGGGGCTGAAGACCCACAACGAGCCCCTGAGTCTGGGCAGCGGCAGCTCGCAGACGCAGGTGGAGTCACTGGTTCTGACGTTTATTAATTTATAACAGAATCCATCGAACCGGGTCTGAAACATCTGATGATTCATTATCTTCCCCTCTCTGCTCCAGTACTGTGTTCTGTCCCCAGTGAAGTGGTCGGACCTCAGGAAGTCCAAGTCCATGGATCCAGACCTCCACCTCCTGCACCGCCCCCCGGCGGATGGAGGTTACCCGGCTGAGCTGCTGCCCTCCGCCCACCTCAGCTGCTCCTCCTCCGTCTCGTCCTTCTCCGATGCAGGTGTGTAGGCGCAGACACGAGCAAACAGAACCTCTGTGATGTGATGTGTTATGAGTTGTCTGACTGATTCCAGACAAGCTGCTGTCAGCCCGGGTCTACTCGGACCCCCAGAACCAGAACCAGAGGCCGGGGGCGGAGCCTCCAGGGGCCCAGGGGCTGATGTTCCCCCTGCCAGGGTGCAGCATAGGCAGGCAGGACAGCGCCAAGTCCTGGACGTCTGGGACAGGTGGAGGAGGGATCAGTGGGCCAAGGGGGTTTGGAGGAGGTGGAGGGGAGGTGGACGAGGAGACCAAGAAGAACCAGAACATCATCAACATTGTGAGGGAGGGACAGATCTCCCTGCTGGTAGGTGGGAGGTCAACGGTGCTGCCCCCTGTCCTCTGACTACGCAGCATCTAATGTCCACTTCTCCTCCGCATCTTTGTCCTCCCTAAACTCTCCCTGCTCCTCCTCCTCCTCCACCCTGTACTTCTGCTCCTCTTCCTGAATTTCTCTCTGTCCTTCACCTCCTACTTATTCCTCACCCCCCTCTCTACTCCCTCTGCCACCTGTTCCACGTCTCCTTCCTCCTCCTCCTCCACCTCCCCCTCTCCTCCTCCTCCTGCAGCCCCACCTGGCAGCAGATAACCTGGAGCTGATCCGAGATGAGGATGGAAACAACCTGTTGCACATCTCCGCCTCTCAGGGTCACGCAGACTGTCTGCAGCACCTCACCTCCCTGATGGGTGAGGACGGCCTCAACGAACGCAACAACCAGCAGCTCACCCCCGCCGGGCTCGGGGTGAAGGTGGGTCTGTGTTCACACGTTCACTCCTCCCTGACAGCAGCTGACTCACAGCTGAAGCTAACGTCTGTGCTGTGGACGGGCTGTGTGCCCTGCGTCCTGATTGGCTCAGATTCGCCATCATCTGAAGCACTGACTGTTCGTTCTGTTGCAGAACGGTCATCTGGAGTGTGTGAGGTGGATGGTGAGTGAAACCGAGGCCATCGCAGAGCTTAGCTGCACCAGAGAGCATCCCAGTCTGATCCACTACGCTGCTCGCCACGGACAGGTAGCGCACACACACGCGCACGCACGCACGCACACACACACACACACACACACAGACAAACACACACAGACACGCAGACACACACACACACACACACACACACACACACAGACACACGCAGACGCGCACGCACACACACGCACGCACGCACACAGACACGCAGACACACACACACACACACACACACACACACAGACACACACACAGACACACACAGACACGCAGACGCACGCACACAGACACGCACACACACGCACACACACAGACACACACAGACACGCACACAGACACACACAGACACGCAGACGCACACACACACACACGCGCACAGACACGCACACACACGCACACAGACACACGCACACAGACACACACACACACACACGCACACACACACACACCATGCACAGGTGCTTGCGCTGTAGCCTGACGTCTCTGACGTGCCCCCCCCTCTGCCCGTCTCCCCAGGAGAAGGTGTTGCTGTGGTTGCTTCAGTTCATGCAGGAACAGGCGATCTCTCTGGATGAAGTGGACCAGAATGGAAACACTGCCGTCCACGTGGCAGCTCAGTACGGACACCTCACCTGCATACAGGTGTGTGCTGCTGTTAACTCTGCTGGGAATGTCAGTACCGCCGGGCTGAGAGTTGCTGAGTGGAAGCTGGGTGTTGCTTTTGTTCCCGGCGGGTGGCACGCCCTGCTGGACGGAGGCAGATGTTATCAGTCCTGCCTGCTTCCTGACGGCCCGCCGGGCCAACGGAGATCTGCTTTTCTCTGCAGAGCGCAGTCACGAGAACGTCCGGTTTAATCCCGGCTTCTCTGCTGCAGCCTCAGACCTGAGATTGTTTTACGTCTGTTTCCAGACTCTGGTGGAGTACGGATCCAACGTCACGGTCCAGAACCAGCAGGGGGAGCGGCCGTCCCAGAGCGCCGAGCGGCAGGGACACACCACCTGCGCTCGTTACCTGGTCGTCGTGGAAACCTGCATGTCGTTGGCCTCGCAGGTTGTTAAACTGACCAAACAGCTGAATGAGTAAGTTCCAGTGTGTCTGTCCGTCCCCGGCGTGGACACGGTGTCACCCCCAGCGTCCTGCAGCTGCTGGTGTCATCGTCATCCTCACAGCTGATGTTGAGTCACTGTCCCTCCGGCTGACTGTGGGTTTGTGTCCTGCAGGCAGGCGACGGAGAGGATGGTCCTACAGAAGCAGCTGCAGAGACTGATGGAGTCCAACAAAGTTGACGGGACGCCGTCCAGGTCGCCGAGGTAATGCGCTCGCGCACACACACACGCATGCACACGCACACAGTGAAGGAAGCAGCACGGAGTTTGTTCATTAACTAACACTCACTGTTTCTTCAGCTCCCATCAGTCCTCACAGGAGGCGTGGCCAGAGATGATGCTGACAGCAGAGGGGACTCCGGGGGAGGGTCACTGGTTGGTTCGTCAGGGGGGCATCGGCCCGGACTCTGTGCTGCGCCAGTTGCTGGGGAAGGACGTGACAGAGACACTGTGTCCAAGGGATAGGCTGCCTCTGGCAGGTGGCCTGAACAGGGACGGCCCCTGTGGGCCCGTGGCCCCTGGAGCCCGCAGAACCGGGCTGGTGGAGAGGAGGGAACTCAAACTAGCAAGACTGAAACAGATCATGCAGCGCTCGCTCAGCGAATCGGACTCAGACGTTTATCCGCCTGAGGAAGGTAAAAGTCAAGGAGCCCCACCCACAAACGCACTGCGCCCTGAAAGGCCGTCCCACCTGCCAATCACAGAGGAGGAGCCAGTGTCAAATCACCCCGGTCTGATGATGCAGGGTCACCTCCCCTCCTCAGCGGAGAAGAAGCTGGCGTTCTCTCTCAGCGGGTCAAAGTCTGTGGACCGTGTCGGTTACAACCCCTCCCCGACCTCCAGCGACCCCGAGGCCGCAGACGCTAAAACACCGGACGCTCCCGGCGACCTCCAGGATCCTGCTAACGGGCAGAAGGTCGCCACCAGTCCCAAGAGCGCCCTGAAGTCTCCATCGTCTCGCAGGAAGACATCCCAGAACCTCAAACTTAGGGTCACCTTTGACGAGCAGGTCCACAAGAGCTCCAACCAGGAGCCAGAAACAACCAAAGGGCATCATGGGAAGGAGAGGACTTCCACGGGCTCCGAGGGCAAACGGCCTTTTGGGACGTTCCGCTCCATCATGGAGACGCTGAGCGGAAACACGAACCATAACAACAACAGCAGCACCTGTCAGAGCTCACCGGGCAGGAAGAGCAGCCCAGGGGGCGGAGCCAAGAGCAAGAGCAAAACCAGCAACGTCTGACCAACCAGCGCCACCTGGAGGCCGTAGACAGACCAACACGGGGGGCGTGTCTGCAGTGTCCATGACATAAATTCATACAGTTTTTACTGTGTCACTGATTATTTTCCAGTTTTTTATTAATGTCTTGTGTTCTTTTGACTCCACATGTTTTTAATGCAGTTCATGGACTCGGTGAGTGAGAAGAAGCTGCTGCATTAATGCGTGTGCAGCTTTCATGCCTGTTGTTCTGCACATTTATCTGATGTGTGATGTGTCCACACGGTAATATTTAATGTTTGTTTTTGTGACTATACTCATCACCTTTTGTTTCCATGGTTACTATCTATGCAGTATTTTGGGCATGAAGTAGACGTTAGTCGTGTGACGTGTCTTTGAGACGGGGAGGTTCACTTCCTAAGATCACACGTGTTCCTCAGCTTCTGAACTCCTGCAGGAGCAGGAGCAGGAGCACCACCTCTTTGTTTATATAGACATTTACAAATCGTCTGGAAGCTGGAAACTGAGACGGAGGCTGGAAGAGTGAGTGAGACGGCTTCAGGTTCAACCCTAACCCTAACCCACGTCACAGAAGTTGGTCTGTTAGTAGCAGCTAAACTCTCTCTCCGGGCGTGTCTAGCTCCCCCAAGTGGCTGCTTTGTTGTTTACACCCTGTGATACAGCGGCAGGATGATGTCGTGACGCGCTGAGCCTCCAGCTGCAGTTCTCTGCTTTAGAGCTTCAACACAAACTGGATCATGTCTGTTGTGTTTTAACGCATGTTTACGTCTGTGATGTTTCTGTTACGTGGGACGTTCTGAAACCTTTTGGATCAGTTGTGCTGTGCAGTGTACTCACAACATGTCAGCACCAGCTGCTCTCCCAGATGATGTCAGGCTTTGGAACCAGTTTAAATTCCAGTGAGCACTTAGTTATTTGTCTCTGTGTCTCCCTCCTGCACATACAGAACGCTAACACGCAGCTGCTTTGAAACGTTTCAAAGCCCTCGTGTTCTGGTTCTGGTTTGTGACGGCCGCTCGTTCAGGACGAGGGGAAGACGAACCGTCTGGAGTTCTGTGATGCAACAGCAGCAGAACCTGTTGTTTTTTACTAAGCTGCTCTGTCCTGTCCTTTAAACTGTGGGTGAAGACGAACTGAAATAAACTGTTACCTTCTTTGCACATGATGTCATGTTTTAAATCGGCCTCTGAATTACAGGATGTGCAGAGGGACTGTCCCCTCCTCAGGACCCAGACAGGACTCAGCATCGGCAGGAACCTGTCATGACAGGTTGACATGAGGTGCCAGAGACCAGCATGAGAGAGAGAGAGCGATGACCCGAACAGTCACATGACCCCGGGGATGAAAATGTCTAGAATCCGTTACTTTAGAGTTTAATAAGGAGGAGTTTAACCCGTTTACTGGTTCTGTTTGGGTTTTCTTCCTTCTGAAGAACTAAAGATGCTGCAGATTCATGTTTTCTGTAGATAATATGAACATTAGAGGTGAATTTCTGAGACCTCCTCCAGGTCCCCGGACCCTACCTTTGGCCACCGCTGAGATGGCGATGGATGGCGCGTGTGGATTGTGCTCTGTGGTATTTAATGGACGATTCATACCCGCGTGTGTTTATGTGCCTCCGCGGCATCAGAAACAGTCACTTAACGCTGCAGGATTTATGGTGTTTGGGAAGCAAATTGGCCTTTGATGGTTCCCACGCAGGGCGGCGCCTTCCCCGCGGAGCCTAATGGGCTTTGGTGTAATAGCCCCCCTCAATCATCCCCCTGAATATGAAACATGAGCTGGAGAATGACAATTAGCAGAGCAGCGCGGGGGGAGAGGCGAGGACGCGGGGTGTGGACATCACAGGGTTTCTCTGAACGCTCTGCAACATAAAACCAGCCATTTGTTTTGTCCCCCCCCCCCTTTTCTTTTAAGGAGGGTGAGGCGGGTGAAGTTAAACTGATAAATTAGACCTCATTTATTGGACAACAGTTGGAGTCGATACCCAGGGGCCTCCGCGCTGCAGGCTCCAGGCTCCACAGCAGCTAATTGGTTGGCTCTGTGTTGGGTGAGGTGGTGGGGGGTGGATGGGGCGGGACGAGCGGTGCATTTGGCTGGTGCCGACGCACGCACACACACACAGGAGCTGTGCTGCAGCGTACGCCGCGAAAATGAACGAGACAAGCGCTTGATTTGACAGCTGGGGTGGGGCGGGGGGCTGCTGGAGTCACGTATAGATTTTTGTGTCTGTTGTTTTGGCTTATTTGTGTGCTTCTTTTACTCAGTCAATCACATTTAATTGACACCGCTGGGCTGGGGCCAGGGGCCCCGCAACGCGCTGGGATGACAGGCCCTTAATGCCAGAGAGAGGAGAGGAGGTTCTTCTGCCTGTGAAGGGTGGAGGGGGGGGGCGAGGGTGACAATTCCTCACCCCGTCAACAGCATTAATTGATGTAATGACAGTGATGATGGATACTAATAAACCCAACCTTTAAGAAAAAAGCTAATTAGACGCCGCGTGTGTGTGTGTGAGTGTGTGTGTGTGTGTGTGTGTCTGGATCAACACCATTCGTCTTCAGGGGCCTTCACACCGACACCCGACGTCATTTACATGCGGCTCAAACTCAGCATTTGCATTTTGGAGACGAGGGAGCGCTGGCAGAACAAACAAAGTCAAAGCCCTCTTCACCACCAGGCCTCCTGGGCCAGCGTCACCTTCAGCGGCCTCCTGCTCCTGCGGCTCCGCTGGTTCCCAGAGTTGGGTCAGAGCTGCTTTCTGTGCTGCTGCTGAACCAGTAACGTGCAGATGTTAAATTCTGACTGTTAAGATGCTGAGTTTCCTCCTGCTCAGTGTGAGCTCCGGTCTGGTTCCGTCGTCGCTCTCGGGAATGATTCTGATCCTGTGAGCAGGTCTGGAGCCGTGGAAGCTCTCAGCCCTGCAGATTCTCTGGGAATCATCCATTTCTCGGCAGCTGTGATGTCTGCGGGCGAAGGAACAGTTCTTCATAATTCAGCGGGATTATTGGCATTTGAGCAGATAACGCTGAGAACGACCATCTGTTGTCTGGATGAAGCTGTGACCCAGAAAACGAAAGGAACACAGATGTTGCTCAGTGACGTCCTGAAGGTCTCTGATGAAAACAGTTCTTTACGTTTATCCCTGACGCTGGGAGCTGCTGGTCTGCAGTGACCCTGCGGGGTCAACAGAGGGCGCCGCTGCAGCAGAAACAAACAGCCCTCCAGCAGCAGCGTTGCTCTTTAGCAGCGCTCTGGCATTTAGCTGCTCTGTCACGCAGTCGATTTCGTTGATTCTGAGCACGAGAGCAGCAGCGGCGCCTTGTTAAAGTGTTTGTTCGGCCTCAGGCTGTTTGTCCCCCGAGGACGGGCTCACTGAGAGCACGTATCATGAATAACCTGCAGTAAACTGGTGTCTTATTGTAATTTTCCTGTCTCTGTAATTGACAGCGGCGCAGTTTCTCTCAGAGAAACAGTTTGTGACCCCGGAGACGAGGCCGATCGCTGATGATGTTCTGTAAAATGTCAGAAATACGCGAGTGTTACACGCAAGGAGATGATTGATTTCCCCCCAATTCCTCCAAAGTTGGAGTGTGTGTGTGTGCGTGTGTGTGTGTGTGTGCTGACATGTTCCTTAATAAACGGCAGAGCTGGAAGAACAACCTATGAAATGATGTTAACAAGTAGGAGGGAAACTGGAAACAGGAGTCTCTGGGGCCGAGTCCAGGCGAGTCTCTGGGGCCGAGTCCAGGCGAGTCTCAGGGGCCGAGTCCAGGCGAGTCTCAGCCCCTCATGAAGACGTCACCGTCTAGAATCCAGAGAGTTCGTTCAGATCTCAGTAAAACGAAGTGATTTTCAACAGTTTAACACTAAAGTTTGTCAAAAAAGACCCAAAGGACTCAATTACAGAGACACGAGTGCAGGACAATGACGTCTGTGTAAATGGACTTCAGTGTCCACAGCAGCTGTTTCTGAAGCAGCGTGTTGAGGGTTTTATGGTGGATTTGTCCTTTAAGTAGACGACAGAACGACGGCAGAGACTCAAACCTCTGATCGCTCGTTCTATCTCGCTCCGTTCTCTCCTCCGGAAGGAAGTAATGGACAAATAAAACTCGTGTTTGGCTAAGGGGTCCATCGGGAGTCTCCTGGGGGCCCCTGAGGGTCCCCAGGACCCACTTTGGGAGCTGCCCGTGTTTCCAGGCTGCGGTAATGATGCTTGTTTGTCGGGTGGTCTGTAAATCACGCCGACATTAGAGCTGTGACAGGATCCACTGGAGACACAGCAGACGTCACTAATGCCCCCGAACTGCAGAGACGTCCGTCCCGGGATCCATAACCAGCGCAGCCGGGCCCCGAGCAGACAAAAGTAGTTTTAAACCCTCGCACACCATCTTTAACGGGAGCCTCCGGGGGCCCAACACAACATCATCTTCCTGTTTCAAACTAACTAAACACACTTTATTCATCCGTTTTTATCTGTGGGCTGCTGCGCGGGAGACGGCGAGACGAGCGGGAGATTAGGAGACGTTTAAAGTTTGTTCAGTGCTGACGACACTTTGTTTCTCGTGCACAGACAGACGATGTGTGTGATACTTTTGGGAAGCAACAGCTCCTTTAACCCCAGCACTCCCACTGAGCCTGACTGGGACGTCCACAGGGAGAGAGAAAGGGCGTGTGTGATTGTAATTTGTATCTTGAGCCTCCTGATATCGCCAGGTCTCACGTTAGAGGAAGTACGGCGCTGGACAGTTCGACGTCACGTGTACAGAGACTTAATCTCCCCTGTGAGAATGGAATTAAAGGGACAAACCGCCAAAACAACCCGATGTCACTTTTTAATGCAGCGTCTCACACGGTAAAATCCATTCAGAGTTTTCTTTTCTGATCAACGCTTTATTGATGAGTGATTTCACACAGGAACACACACACTGAGCAGTGGACGTGAGCAGGAAACACATTTGGACCCGTTTCGGTTCGGGCTGCTGGCAGTGAAGTAACACTGAGGAACTGCTTTTAACTCAGGTCTGAACATGAATCAGAAGCGATCCGGGTCCTGGTCTGGTCTGGTTTTCACTTTGTGGGGCAGAAGGGGCACGAGTTGTTCTTGCTGGCCTGCAGCCACACCCGGATGCAGTCTCTGTGGATGATGTGGGAGCAGCTCAGCGGGTGCCGGCTCTCCGGATCCACGTGTTTCTGACACATCAGGCAGAGTTTCCGGGTCGCGGCAGCTTGACCCCCCGTCGGCGCCACTGCTGCTGCCGCCCTCTGCGGCGGCGCGCTGAGTCGCTGAATGGGGCTGGAGGACATGGGTCGGCTTATGGGCCCCGGGGCCACCCTCTCGTTCTGTGCCAGCTTGGCGCCCACCTGCTCCACGACCTCCTCCATCGTCATGCCGGCCAACGTGCCCCGCGAGCTCTTCACCTGCTGCAGCAGGGACGTCAGCTGAGCCCGGTCGCACTGCGGGAACTTCTTCTTCAGCTTCTCCAGGACTTTGTCCAGTTTGTCGGTGGGGGCAGAGGAGGCGCTAGCTGCTGCTGTGGCGGGTGGTGGCGTAGAAGGAGCCACTGGGTGGAGAGGTTGAAAAGGAGGGGAGGGGGACAGGCTGGGGGAGGGAGTCAACCTCACTGGTGGTCTGACCAGAGTCTGGAGCTGAGGCTCGGACAGGTGCACAGGCTGGAACTGTGTCAGTGGGCGGAGCTGCTGGAGTTCAGATGGCGGGTGGTGCTGCGGGTAGTTGTAGCGCTGATGGTACTGGGGGCGGTGAGGAGGGTGGTGGTGGTATGGGTCCTGGTAGTGTGGGTGTCTGTGGGGGTGGAGGGGCCGGTTCAGCGAGCTTGGAGGTGGAGGGGGGGGGACTGTCTGAATCAGCTGATTGAACCTGAGGTCGGCCTGTGGGCGAGAAGAAGCACAGCTGTTAAGGTTCAGTCCAGCTGTGGCGTGAACAGCAGCTGATCAATCACATGACGTGTGTGAGGAAGGTTTAGCGACATCTAGTGGTGACGCTGTAGATTACAGCGCTCTGCGAGCTCCGGGCCGTGTCTGTTCTCAGGTTCTGAAGTTGTCTGATTAATTGGTGGTGTAGTGGTTCTGGTGGACTGCGACCCGTCTTACCATCGGGACCTGAGGCAGAGATGGCACGTTGATCCTGGGGAGGGACTCCAGCTCTCGACCCTGCTGGAGCTGCAGCAGGACGTCCTGGAAGCGGCCCTGCAGCTCGGCCTGGTTCCTGCGGACCAGACCTTCCTTCTTCTCCCACTCCCGCCTCTCGTGAGGATACTGCTGCGGGAGCTCGGCCCTGAGCGCGCTCAGGTACTGTTGGACCTGCGACGGGAGGAGATCAGCGTCAGAGCGGCTGCGTACAGACACGAGTCTCAGCTCAGACTCTCAGTGAGTCGGTACCTCTCTCATCCAGGCCTCGATGCGCGCCATGGCAACGCCTCTCTGCTTCTCCACCGCGGCGATCTCGTCCTGCAGGGCCGTGAACTCGGCCTCTTCCGCCTCCTCCCTCACTCGCTCCATCTCCTGCCTCAGCTCTTCCAGCTCATTCTGCCACCTCCGCTGCTCCTCGCTCTGCTCCGCTGTGAGCTCCGTCAGCTTCTTCTCGCTCTCCTCCAGCTCCTTGGCCATCCTGATCAGAGGAGGTGACACAGACAGTTTCCTCTGGTCTCTCTGAACAAACACGTGCAGGCTCGTTTACCTGTTCCTCTCCTCCTCCGCTTTGCTCCTCTCCGCTGTTAGTTCTTGGTGTTTCACTGAGAAGTTCTTCCTCGCGGACTTCGAGTTGTTCAGCTGCAGTTTGACTCGCACAGAATCGAGTTTTTCCAGAAGGGCCTGAAAACAGAGCCACAGTTTAGAGACGCTGGCCCTCGGTGGCTCGGTGGCGTGTGCGCCGCTCTCACCTGGTGCTGGTGGATGGCCTCCTCCTTCTTCCTCTGCAGCTGCTGCACCTGCTTCTCGTGCGCCACCACCTCCTCGCCCTGCGTCTTCCTCAGGCCGTCGTACTGCTCCGTCAGGCTGCGGCCGTACTCCAGCATGGCCTCCGCCTGGCTCTCCCAGTCCGTGTCCGTGTTGACGCCCAGGTCCTGGCTCATGGTGTCGGTCTGCACCGCCTGACCCTTCAGCAGCGTGTCTGAGGACAGGACGGAGCAACAGAAGAACAAGCAGCTGTTACTCCGCCTGAACACATCTGTTATTCATGTCCACATCTGATCTGGATCATTCACACTGTACATAACTCGGCACCATCGATGCTCTTGGGTACTGTGGGTTTAAGACAGAGTAACTTTCACTAAACTAACACAACGTGTAGTTTGTGTGTCTGTGCTCTTCCCATCCATCTTTTCTGTTGTTTCCTTCAGCCTTGTTTCGGCCGCGTGTAAGTTTCACTTCCTGTTCTGGATCCAGTTCTCGGGTCTCTGTGTGAGGACGGAGTCGGGTTTCTTGTAAACAAAGCTGATTCACATTTTACCTTCCACTGTCATGTCCGCCGCCTCCACATCCTCCTGCTGCTGCTGCTGCCGTGTTAAAATTCCACCTTTGTACTCCACCTCTCCAGAGGCCATGCTAGCTGCTAGCTGCTAACAACCACGATGACACCTAAAGGTTCCGTCCAGTTCCGGCTCGAGACAAACAGCGTGTCCGCTACGACAACTCTGTCTCTCCGCTCCCGTAAAGTGATGATTTTACCGTTTTAGCTGCTGTGCTAACACCAGTACAACGCTAGTTAGCTACACGGACACGATACTGTGCATCGCTAAATATAATCCGACTGAAACAATCGGTTCGAGCTTGACAGTGGTTCCTATAAAATATCCAGAGCAGCGACGCAAAGATCGTCTACAGAAAGAAAATGCCTTAGAAACAACAAACTTTATTAAATGTTGCTGAAAACCTATAGAAATATAGGATAAAATAATGACAGTGAGAATAATGTATACAGTTTAGAAATAGACAAAGATTTCCTCACTTTAAGGAATGAATGAATATTCAAAAAAAGGTTTTTCTATGTCAACTGAACTTGTTTTAATTCCTGGTGACTTTCTCAGGTCCCACCCCCCTGGAGTAAAGGGTGAAACATCAAGGAACAAAAACAAGTCCAGCTGCCGTTGAAAAACCTTTTTTGAGAGAACCATGACCTGGAATAATGAGAGTCTTTATTACATCTTTAAACTTTATTGAAAGGTATTCTATGATTGTGTTCATTTTTTCTCTCTTTATTTTTGTGTATAGATTCACACATTCTCAGTTTGAATTTGTTATTTTTTTTCCATGTGATATTACATTTTAGCAGCATGACAGAAATATGTATTGTTTATGTATATATGTTTGAATAAAACAACATAGTTGTTGTCATTTTTAACCTAATTAACCTTCAGTTTAATAAAACTGAAAAAAGCACAAGTACAGCACTTTTTTCTGATCATTTGTATGTTCTTGACTTTCCGGAGAAATATTTCTCCATAGAAATCAGACACCAGGAAATTAGCGGCGGAGTGGGCGCTCTTCCCTTTCTCCTCCTCTCTGGCTCCCAGCAGGACTCCCTGAGTCACATGACTGCTGGGTAAACCTCCTGACTCCCCGCTCCGCTCCTCCTGCCGTCGCTCCGTCACTCGGCTGTTCGCTCGCTGCCTGTCGGTGTGTGTGTCTCCGTTAGCCGTTAGCCGTCGTCACGTCCAGCCGCTGGAACCACGCGAACATGGCGGACACGTCTCCACCGCTGCACACGGACTTCCAGGAGCTGGAGGACGGGGAGGACCTGTTCCCGGAGCCGACCGCCACACAGGAGGTGAGGAGGAGGAGGAGGAGGTGGAGGAGGGAGGCCGAGGGGAGCTGTGGCGGGCAGGGCGTGATGCCTCCAGCTGACAGCAGATGGAAACTTAGAGGGGGGGGGGGCGGGGAGCAGACCCTTAAAACCGTGAAAACGTGAACGAGGTTTGGTTCGTGCGCGTCATCGCTCAGAAACCCGGAGGACAGAAGGCACGACACGTTGGTGACGGTGGCTACAAGAGCCGAGGAGGGTCATATCTGCGGAGTGGGCGTGTGCAGCCCGCCGTCAGGTGACAGTCACACAGGTGTGCGTGATGCGTTCAGGACAGGCCGGGAAAACAAAGCAACGCCACAGAAGTCCCGCGAAGCGTCTGTAGCCTGTGTTTTAGTGTTTACAGGTTTGTGAAGTGGAACTGTTGAGCAGCACATTTTAAAGTAGTCGAGGTGTATGTGTCGTGATAGACGTGGATTCCTCTGGACTCAGCCAGAAGCCGTTTCCTTGTCGCTCAGGTTGTATTTGTCATGTAAAAGCTGAGGCGGTCAGAAAGACAGGAAGCTGTTTCTGCTGTTTCCTGTTGGACATGAGGGCAGCAGGACGCTCTGGGGGGACGACCTGCAGCTACGGGCCACCTGGAAATAAAATACATTCACAGAAACAGTTGGATGCTCTGCACACAGAATCTAAGCTGCTGATTAGCTTAGCACAAAGTTTGGATACAGGTAGTGAACAAACACTTTTTCAGCTGCCGAATCGGTTCAAAAAGTCGACTTCTGCACATTTACATGTCTTTAAATGCTGTGTATGTGTTTTAATGTGCGTGTACCGCCCACGTGCAGACTGCTGATACCGTTTTTATCTTTTCATATTCGATTAAAAAATAACTAAATATACATATATGTGGATAAAAGTCTGTGTTGATGGACTAAATATTTAAATCAAATATTAACTGAGTACTTTCTGTCTCCGACCAACACTGAGGCTGAAATTCTCCTTGGGTCATCTCTGAAGGTTTGTGTGTTTAACCCAGAGCACGGTGGAGTGAGATGTCTGTCTGTGTACAACATATCTCTGATCAACACTTTATAACACTTTCACAATTTTATATTTTTTTTTCTTTAACTGTGCCGTAAGTTCAGTTTAGACACAGACATCTCAGGCTGCAGCGCGCGCACTCACACACAGAGACACACACACACACACACACACAGAGACACACACTGAGGCCTGTCTTTCTCTTTTTATCGTGTCAGCACTCTGGATTTCATTCCTGGTGATGATTGTCTTCCGTGACTGTCACAACAGCTTTAATGGTGTGTGTGTGTGTGTGTGTGTGTGTCATCCACTTCCTTGTGAGCAACACAATCTGTCAGGGTGTGTTTTCTGCAGCAATAAGCAGGTGAATGTTAGAGTCCGTGTTTTAAGGTGGACTTGTTTATCTCGCTCTGAAACATGTGCTGTCGACGTGCATCCTTTAATAAATGCTGTTTTCTGACCTCTGACCTCTACGCTTCTTTATTTAGTCGTGAATTTGACGACACTGAAGCTGCAGCACCAGTGTTGCTGTCAGAACAACGACAGCGTGTGAGAGTGAGGCGTGTTTCCGGCTGTGTGCCGAACACACGCTGCAGCCGCGTCCACAGGTCGGGATGAAGGCGGAGCTGTTCCTTCCTCAGAGTTAGAACGCCGAGCCGAGGTCGTCCTCGTCGCCGTGGACACGACTCCTCGCTGTGCAGGTGGAGACGGGGGTGCTGGTGTTTCCTCTCGTCTCAGATCATAATACGGGCCGCGCTGCTGGAACGCATGCGTCACGTGTTTACGCAACACTGGGTCCACAGGATCATTAGAAACACAGGTCCTGGTGAAACAGCCTGGTGTGTGTGTGTGTGAGAGAGAGAGAGAGTGTGTGTGTGTGTGTGTGTGAGAGAGAGAGTGTGTTTGTGTGTGAGTGTGTGTGTGTGTGAGTGTGTTTGTGAGAGAGAGTGTGTGTGTGTGTGTGTGAGAGAGAGAGTGTGTTTGTGTGTGAGTGTGTGTGTGTGTGATTGAGTGTGTTTGTGAGAGAGAGTGTGTGTGTGTGTGTGTGTGAGAGAGAGAGAGTGTGTTTGTGTGTGAGTGTGTGTGTGTGTGATTGAGTGTGTTTGTGAGAGAGAGAGTGTGTGTGTGTGTGATTGAGTGTGTTTGTGAGAGAGAGAGAGTGTGTGTGTGTATGTGTATTTGTGAGAGAGAGTGTGTGTGTGTGTGTGATTGAGTGTGTTTGTGAGAGAGAGAGAGTGTGTGTGTGTGTGTGTGAGAGTATTTCCTCTCGCTGTGCGCCTGCTGAGTAAGGAGGGAGGAAGCTCCTCGTTATCATCACTCATTTCCTCTTCTGTTTCTGTCCTCTCAGCTAAAATGTCTCCGTCTTCATTTCCTGAACCCCGCCTGTGGGGGGGCGGGGCTAACGTACGTTCAGGTTTTATCACCTGGTGATTGTTTGTTCGCTGCAGGTTCTCTTCTTCACGCTGACGAAGATTCAGCCTCAGAACTGGGGAAATGTTTGTCTCCCACCTGCTCTCTGAGTCTCCTCCTCCTCCTCCTCCTCCTCCTCCTCCTCCTCCTCCTCCTCCTCTTCATCAGCTTCACCCGGACACACGCACTCATTTTTCTGTCTGTTGCCGTCCAGCGCGTGACGTTTCAGTAATGATGTGTCTGATAAACAGATGACACGGGCCGCTCTGTGCGGAGCAGGAGGAGGAGCAGGAGGAGCAGGAGGAGGAGGCATGAAGTCAGAAATAAACCAACGTGTGTCTCTTCTGTCTGTTCTGTGTGTCACAGTCTGGACCTGCCAGTCTCCCTGCTGAAGACATCAGCACCAACTCAAACGGACCCAAACAAGACTCACTGTTTGATGACGACCCCGAGGACCTGTTCGCAGGTACACACACACACACACACACACACACACACACACACACACACACACACACACACACACACACACACACAC
>JAUMTR010000027.1:21221269-21234075 GCA_032270685.1 Microctenopoma stevenorrisi | reverse complement strand
TGTGTGTGTGTCTGACTGTCTGTGTGTGTGTGTGTGTGTGTGTGTCTGACTCTGTCTGTGTGTGTGTGTGTGTGTGTGTCTGACTCTCTGTGTGTGTGCGTGTGTGTCCACCTGCCTGCTTCACACCTTTTTATTTGCCTCATCGTAACCATTGTGTAGTTTAGTTGTGTAGTTATTACTGACGTTTTCTCCCGTGTTGTGTTACATTGCTGCTGCTTAACTCTTCAGTCACATGAATCAGTTTCAGTGTGGATCAGAATAAATTTCTCTTTTTGATCAATAATCAAACTTCAGACAAACCCTCTGACGTGACGCCTTAGATCATTGAGTCAAACTAAATCCTCCTCTGACACATTCAACCAGGAAGTTCTTCAGTAAATAAACCGCCGCTGTTCATTACAGGGATAAATACCAAATACGTTTTTTACTGTAACACATTCTCACTGAATAAGAGAAGAGAAACCTTCAGACCAGACCCTGGTTGTAGCTGCACGTTTCCCGTCGACTCCTGCAGGTTCTGAGTCTGTTCCTCTGGTGGACTTATTTCACGGGAGGTCGTTCAAAGCGTATTTTAAGCTTCATTTGATGCTGTGTGAATTTAGATTTATTAAAGGTGATTCATGTGTTTTTTTGATCTGATATTAAAATGGACCAGAAACCAGAAAATACAGATTTAAATCCTAATGATAAAAGTTGTGTTTTTGTGTGTGTGTTTCAGCTGGAGATGAAAGTTCAGCAGGGAGAGAGAGACTTTGAACAAATCTCTAAAACCATCCGCAAAGAAGTCAGCAGGTTTGAGGTGAGGAGGTGTGAGGGGTTGTTGGGTAGACGTGGCTTTAAGGAAACGGGCTGACGCCATGAGAACAGTGGACACATGAATGTTCATCTACCTGACGTGTTCGTCGTGTGATTCTTCTACAGAAAGAGAGAGTGAAGGACTTTAAAACCATCATAATCAAATACCTGGAGTCGTTGGTTCAGACACAACAGCAGGTAAAACATTTCTAACATGTTTAATTAATGCAGCTCAAGCTAAAACTCTGCCAAAGTTATAATTAACAATTTAGTTACATTTATGAAGGAACATTGTTTTTTAATTTTAAATAATTTTTTTAATCAGTTTTGAAATTGCAGTAATTGTGCTAAAACTTTATTTAGGAAAATAGAATAGAAATGTTGAAATACTGGCAGACCGAGACCTCCATACACTCTGGAAAAACCAGGCTACTGCTGATATATTAATGGACTTCTTTCTTCCTCCTCCTGCAGCTGATAAAGTACTGGGACGCCTTCTTACCTGAGGCCAAAGCTATCTCATAGAATTCAAATATACACAACAGACAGTCCTGACTGGCTCCGCGCAAACTACACTACCCATAATGCACCTGTCGTCCTGGGTCTCCCACCTCACCCTGTTTATTCTCAGAGGAGAAGAAGAAAAGTGTGAAAGTTAAATCAGCTCAAAGTGACTTAACCACAACATTTACAGTTCAGTGATGTGTTTAAGTCCTATGGGATCATTGCTATGAATGATTTAAAAGTTGTCCACATCAATCTATTCAGTATAATATTATCAACTGCATCTTACTACTACACAAAAATTTATTGAGGTAGGTAAGTGAAATATTTTCCTCAGGCTCATAATCTTGTGTGACATGAACGCAGCACGACTCAGACCCTTCTTCTTTTCACAAACAGATTTTAATATGGTGTCGGTTTTTACCTTCACAACACTATTTGTTTTTTTAGCGCCGTGTACAATGTGAATGCTTTTATTTGTATCAGTTTGTTTTGTCAGGAAGCACATTCCTGCCAAAAAGGAAAAAAAAAACAAATAAAATGGGTAAAAAAGTGAATCCAATAAGTAACGGTTTGAATTTTAGATTTCTGATATACAATTAGCAGTGACTGCTGTTCAATAAATAATATATTTAAAATTTAATAGCTTTAAGAATTTAAGGTTTTTTTGTTTCAGCAGGTTTTAATCAATTTATTAAATTTTTCTAAAATAAATTCTAAATATGGAATTTAGTCAATGCTTTTTTAATTATTTCTACATTTTTGGCAAGAAAATGCTTCCATACACTTCCTGTAAATACTACATTACCCAGAGTAGAGGTGGAGTCTTCAGGACCCGTCAAACATCAAAGTGAGTTGACTTCAGTTTATAAATGTCCAACGTCACTTGAACTATTTCCTGTCCGGAAACTGAAGGCCAATGATTGGATGATGTTATAAAACAGTGGCCTCTGGGAAACGTAGTTGACTCATCTCCTGACGCACTCTTGAATCTTTTCATTTTGAAACCCACAATGTGAAAATCCTGCAGAGGACATGTCATGAACTTTATTCACGAGTAACATTTTTACATTATGAGAAATTTTCCCTTTACGCAGCACAATCGTATGTTTTCACTGCCGTATGCTAACGTGCTAACGCTGCAGCGAGCGGCCGTCCACGCAGAATATCTGCGGTAGAACTGTAGAGTCTGGAACCTGAGCTGTGAACCGCACCCGGAGACGACTTATTTTGTGTCTTGTACTTCCGTCACCTGTCCTGTCCTCTCACTTCCCTTCACGCCTTTCAAAACAAGAGCGCCCGTTTTTGTTGCTGCATGATCGCAAGTGAAGGCAACATTTTCAGTTTCTGACCTCATCAAGGCCACGAGCACAGAAAAGAAAGGTTCAGTTTACTTTATTATCAGTTTTAATGTGATATTAATATACACAAGTAAATAAGAACAGAAGATGGTGAGATATTCATCATGTGGGAACATCTAGATTCAGACATTTTGTTTGTGGCGCTGACTCGCTGGTGTTGCTCCAGCTGAGGGTTTTTTTTGTTGAAGGGTCTGAAGTGAAGCAGAAGTTTGAGCGTGTGTCAGGTGGCGGAGTGTGTGTCCGTCCTGAGAGCAGCCGCAGCCGGCTGTCTCTCTTCCCGTTGATCCCAGTGAGGCGTGCAGCTAGTTAAATGTTTAACTGCTAATTTGACAGAATCTCTCTTGATTTCTATTTTTGGTGAATTCAAAGCACATTTAATTTCCTGAGTTGAATCCAACATCTGTCGGGAGAAACTGCACATGTGGAATTTCGTTGGTTGATTTTAAAAATCTGGCCCACATCATCTAAATCTGTGTTGATTGCTTCCTTTTTCTTTTTGGTTCCAACATTCTCACAGTGCAATGGTTGAATTTGAAGAATTTTCAGTTGGTTTTTTTTATTTTAATGAAAATCTGCATTTTTTTAAGAACTATTTTGGTTTTGATTTGACATTCCTGCAGCTCGGCCTGCAGACGTTTGATTACAATAAACGAATGTATCTCATCTACAGCTGCTCTGGTTTCTAATTATTTCATGGTCTTTTATTTTGTAGAAGAATGGATCCAAGCATTTTCTATCACAGTGGATGTAACATTTCTCCTTATCTTCCCCCGCTGGCGTTTCTACAGTGCTCAGCTTCACTTTCTAGATGCATTTAAGAAATCTGACATTTGTCTGCATGTGGTGCGAAACGTGTCAGAACATGCATCAAAGGACGTTTGGACCAACTCTTCTTCATGAATGGCCTGTCGCAGCATCTCTCTTTGATCAGGCTGCTGCTCTGAGCTCCGTTAGGAAGCACGAGTCTGCTCTGTGTGCAGCCTCACTAACAGCCTTGTGCTGGATTCCTAGATATTGGGAATAAATGATGAGGTTTTCTGACTGGTAACAGGCAGCGGCTCCTGTTCGCCTGCAGACGGGCCTGAGACTGCAGAGAATAATGTAGGTAAAGCTGCCTCCTTAACCTCCACTATCACTTTAGCTCAGGAGTAATGGTTCATCCGCTTTTCCAGCTTCACCTCCACCTCTGAAATTTTCCCTCTGACTCCGGGATAATGTGCCTGCATCTGTTTTTCTCCGCGCTCATGCTAACCTCCCGCTCTCGCATGACTTCAGAATAATGTAGACGTATTTATTTCCGCAGCTTCTGCCTCGACCCCGGTCGCTATCAATCTGCCTTCAGAATAATGTAGGCGCATCTGTTCTGCTCACCCCGCTAACCCCATAATGTAGCTGCATCTATTATCTCACCTGCTTCTGCAGTGATGTAGCTGCGTGTTCAAGCACCATCACGCCATCACTTCACGGGAGGAAATGAATGGCACGCAGCACACGTGAGCTCAGAGTGACATTAAATCTGTACGTTCATGCACAGGCGTCCATCAGCTGCAGGAAACGAGCCGCTCTGCTGTGCAGGGACACGGACGAGGTGCAGGAAGCAGAAAGCAGCAGATAACAGTGTTGTTGCTGCTTTTATTTATCATATCTCCACATGGTGGTGTAGCTGTTGTGCTGTGGTCAGGATACAGTGACCTTAGTTGATCAACTACCCTCTCAGCAGCCTGATAAGAGGCTAATATAACAGCGAGCGGGGGGGAGGCTGTACTGTAATTATTTCTGCGCTGTCAGAGGGGGAGCGGACCACAGCCGATTCAAATCTGAGGGCAAAGGAAAACGAGGAGCGCCGAACAACAACAGCTGCTGAGACAAATATCAGCCGGCCGCCGAGACATGCCTGAAATTGGACCGGTTTGTCATGCACGGGGCTGAAGCCCCCCCACACTCACAGACACACACACACACAGAGACTTAATTCAAACTTTACTGGCTGCACCAACTGGATCCTCGCAGGTCGATGTGTGAGCAGTGAAACATCAGTGAATCACATGATTCAAATGTTTTCCAGCTGGTGCCGTAAGAACGCATCAGTTATTCTTATTAATATTATCAGAGTTAAAAGAGAGGCTGTTTATTAGCAGCCCTGTGTGTCTGTTTCTCCTTCAGAATGATAATCACACGTTTCCAGTTCCGTGTGAGTGAAGAGCGCTGCACCGTTCTCTTCCTCCATTGTTCCCATGCTCTGGCGTCGTTCTGTGCAGGTTTCAGCAGCTGTCCGTCTCGTCTCCACATCTTCAGCCTCCTCTCATCGTTTTCTCATTCGATGCATCAGAAACGGTTTAAGTTTGTTTGACCTTGAAACACGATGAACAAACTACGCTTTGCAGCTTTTCCAGCACAGTGTAATTGTTAAGAAGCAACAAAAGTGTCAATTGTGGCTTTTATTGTGAAGCTGGGAGGATGTATGAGCCGGCGCCGCCCGGTGATCGATGACGCGATACCCAGCTTTCCTGATTTCACAAATTTCTATGAAATGTGTTCACGGAGCAGGGCAGATAAGAGGCTGGAACAGCCAATAGGATTCATCCATTTCTGCCTCTTATCTGCTGATAGAGAAGCCGCCCCCCCGTCCCCGTCCCCCACTCCTCTGCTCCTGCCTGCTCCTCGTTCCCTCCTCTCCTTTCAGCTCCTTTTCTTGGTTTTTCATCACTTTCTTTTCCATCTTGTCTCCTCGCTCCTTTTTTCATCTCCCTCTTCTCGTCTCTTTTCTTCTGGTTTCCTCTTTCTTGTCCTCAGCGCTCTGAGACGCAGTTAAAATCTTTTTTAAGGAAAACCACATTTTCACTCAGCGTCATCTGTTCAGACAAAATAAAACTGTTCAAAGTTTGTAGCTTTTCAGCTTCTCAGTCTGTCTGTGTGCAGCGAGTGTCCGTGTTTGTGTCTGTGTTCGTGTCTGTGTCCGTGTTCGTGTCTGTGTCCGTGTTTGTGTCTGTGTTCGTGTCTGTGTCCGTGTTCGTGTCTGTGTCCGTGTTCGTGTCTGTGTGCAGCAAGTGTCCGTGTCTGTGTCTGTGTGCAGTGAGTGTCCGTGTTTGTGTCTGTGTTTGTGTCTGTGTCTGTGTCTGTGTCTGTGTCTGTGTGCAGCGAGTGTCCGTGTCCGTGTCTGTGTCCGTGTCCGTGTCCGTGTTTGTGTCTGTGTTCGTGTCTGTGTCCGTGTTCGTGTCTGTGTGCAGCGAGTGTCCGTGTTTGTGTCTGTGCTTGTGTCTGTGTCTGTGTCTGTGTATGTGTGCATGTCTTATTCGTGTCTGTGTCCGTGTCAGTGAAATCCAGGCATAGTGCATGTGACTGCACGTGTTTACTCTGGGAGCTGCTTCTATAACCTACCCAAGTTTAATGTCACGTTTTTATGAAACAGCATATTTCTGGAGAGAGATGATGATGGTTTGATCTCAGGTGATTGTTAAAGATAAAACGTGAAAATAAGGACCTGGCTGACGTTTAGGGGACGGTTTTATTGGACAGTGGGATCAGATTCATGACACTAAACAGTTTTTATTCCTCATAGTACTGACGTGCAGCGTTTCTTTGCTTCTCCACACATTCACTGAAATCAGGGTGAAACTGTTTCTCCGGTAAAACTGCCGGCGCTGCCGTTCGTCGTGCGGAGACACTAGATCTTCTTTAAGACACTTGAAGCCTTTTTTTCTGTCTTTTTGTTTTTTTAAGAGTCCTTAAAACAACATTGATTGTTTCCCACAATGACTTTCTGTCGCCGCGGTAATGATTATGCAGATGTGGCACAACCTTTCCGTTTGACGGGCAGTTCCCACGGGGGAGGTGGGAACGCCTCGGCCGACATGCTCCCCTCTTCTCCACCCCACCGACCTCTCTCCTTGTGCTTCGTCCGGACTTTTCTCGGATGGTTGAAGAGCTGGTGAAGTTGAAGGAAGCTGAAGATGCTAAAATTAAAATACCTGCAGCGCTGAAGCATCATCATCATCATCATCAAAATGACTAAACTTAATTCAGATAATAGATTTAGATGGTTTCAGCTCCAGTTAAATTCACGCAGAGAAGAATGAGTTTGGACTGAGACCAGAAGGAGTGCAGTGGTCCGTTTATTTGGTCTCGCTGCCGATCTAAACCAGGAACGTTTGTTTTGTTGCTTGTTGTCTGGATCCACAGTAACTACAAGCATCTGTGTGACGTCCTGGAACAGGAGCAAACTTCTGCCTGTGTCTGGGTGAAGTCCCGCCCCCGCGCTGATTTATTCTCTCATTGACAGAAAGGCTTCTTCATCATATTTCCACTTTTGCTCTCTTCCATCTCTTCTTCTCCGATTAATTGTTCCTTTCACACAAAGTTTTTCCGCTCCCTCTGCTCTGGCTTTGACAGGAAATATTCCAGGCGCTGTGGTGTGGTTGTAGATCTCTGTGTGGCAGACGTATCGATCGGGCTGATCTGCATACATAAATCTATTGGCTATCTGACACTTGCCAATACTCTGGGCAGCAGGGAGCGGCGGTGCTGAGTCGGCCGGGTCACATTATCATTGGTGATGGAGCTTTGATGAAGTGTGACAGCGCTGCACAGCTGCTGAATGACCGGCTGCACGGAAAAAAAAAAAGAGCGTCACATGAGCAGCACGTGTTTCAGGAGATATTTGGGTTTGTGAGAAAGAATCAGTCCGACAGGTGAAACTGCTCCGAAAGAATAAAGATTTAAAACAAGGACGGAGACGAACACTTAACACTAGACCTTCCTCACACACTGAGCTCCTCCCCTCCTCTCTCTCTCCTCTGTCCACCCGCCCCACCCGGTGGAGGCAGATGGCCGCCCCCCCCCTCTGTCCTGATATGTGAAGCGCCGTGAGATTAGCTGTGTTATGATTTATGATCCATACAGAGAAAGGTGAAATGAAATAATCATTTTCAGCACGACGTGATTCTTGGTTCAGGTTCAACTGAACCTGCTGCAGCGTTTTCTGGGCTCAGTGCGTCAGTGGTTTGTTCTTGTTCAGCACATTTCTACAGCTGATGTTAGCGTGAGGGCCGTGAACCATCCTCAGCAACCTGTGGACAGGTGCCGGGTCCTGCTGGGAAAGGGAAACGCCGTCTCCATCCAGATGCAAGTTCTGTAGAAGCTCCTAAAATAAAAAGGTAAAATTCATTTCAACTGTTTTACAGCATAAAAACAAAGAATGTTTTATTGTGGCTGTAAAAATGATTCTGGACCAAATAAAGAGTTTTTCTTTTCTACACTGAACACTTAGTGATTCTGTGAGCTGGTTCTGGTGTGTTTGTGTGTGTGTGTGTGTGTGTGTGTGTGTGTGTGCGTGTGTGTGTGTGAGTATAAAACAGTTTCTTTGTTTCAGTCGGAGGAAAAGGTCAAAGCAGCAGAGAGAATTAATTGAAGAGTGAGAGAGGACAGCTGGCTCTGTCAGCTCAACCGGGCGCGCAGCGCGCGTGTGTGTGTGTGTGTCTGTGTGTGTCTGTGTGTGTGTGTCTATGTGTGTGTGTGTGTCTACGCCCTCGAAAAAAGAAAAGATGTTTTATATCTACACACAAAACATGTTTTCAGCTTCTGCAGCCATAGACTGAGGTGAACTATTGTGTCTTTGTGTGTGTCTGTGTGTGTCTGTGTGTGTCTGTGCGTGTGTGTGAGGTGTCGTGGGAGCGCGCTGTGACAACCTGCTGCTTTCGTATGCAGGGGAACAACACTGATGCTGGAGCAGAGTTAATAGCTCTTCTGTGGCGAAGCCCTGGACCTTTAACACCCCCACGTTCACATCAGCAGCCCTCACACCGTCCACGCCGTGATACAAACACCATGTGGCAAAATTTAATGAAGTTCTGTTCTTTAAAGCCTGTGGCGTGCGGCGGGGACGGAGGGAGGTTCGAGGACCTCTCTGCTCCTTCAGCTCATCTGTTTCTTTGAATAGTTTCCACGGGCCGATCGATGCGCCGGTTCTCTCCTGGCCTTTCAGCGCTGTCACCATCATTGAGAGATGCAAATTCACGTCAGAAACTGGCCTGACACTTCTCCTGTCAGGGACGGCTCTCAGAAACGCCGCGGCTCAGCAATAAATAGGGTGAAGGCCTCGTTTCTCCGAAGGCCGTCAGAAAGGGAGGGAGGGAGGGAGACCTTTTCCATCAAAGTTTTCTCTCTCCATCCTGACAAGACCACGATGTGAAAGGACACTTGGTAAAGTTCACCTCTTCCCTGACGGAGAAGCACCAGAGTCAGGAGAGAGGAAATCAGCGCCCTGATAGTTGGTGTCGAGAACCAGAACCAGAACAATCAGAGAGCTCCACCTGCGACTCCATCAGTGGGAACGTGTTGGTGGGACGCCGCTTAATCACCGCACATGTTGTGTGAGTAACTATGACTCTGCTGCAGCTGTCACGCGCAGATATAGAGCAGAGGCAGGATGAAGACGTCGTCATGCAGTCTCATATCGACGCCTGTGTCCCGTGGCGGGTTGGGACCGATTCCAACGTGAAGCTCTCTAATTGAGAATTTCCTGCATCCCTGCAGAGATGAGAGGCAGAGACGAGCGAGGAAGACCTTTTCTAGGACGTGTGATCCGTTGATTCTGGCAGAATAAGAATCTCGCTAAAGTTCACCAACATCTGCTGAGCGGAAAAACTCAGAGGTAACAAAGTAGGAAGAAGAGGAGGAGCATGAGGAAGACCTGAGTAGGGGAGATGTTTCATTTCATGGGATTTAAATCGTTAAAACCTGCAGACGTCTCCGCACCAGCAGGTGGCAGCACCCTTCATGCACCAGCCCAACACTGTCAAGTTCTTCTTCTGTGTTTAGGCTCACACAGTGTCTAAGACGAGTGTCACCTCTCAGAGGCCGCCGGCGTCTTCTTCTTCTGGCCCAGTTGTTTGTGCAGGAAGTCGTCAGCGGGTCCTGATGAGGCTCCGTGTCCCGCTCCTCCTCTCCTCTCCTCTTTTTCTTTTTCTCGCCTCCTCTCCACTTCTTACTTCTCATTACTCCCCCTCCCTCCGGCTCCCCCTCTCCCCCTTCGGCTTATTAAGATTTCAAAGATACAAATGGCGCGCGGCTGATTGCTTTTAGGGAATCTGCCTTTAATAATTACAGTTGGAGAAGCTCGGGGTAATGTTGACGGGAAAGAGACTAATGGAAAACTAGATTTTTTCACTGAATTAGAGCGAGGAGGGCGGGATCCATATATTGACAAGCCATCAGCGGGCTGCGGATCAGGAGAAGTGCTTCGGACTCGTTTGAGAGGACGACAGCAAACTGGCTGTGATGCTCCGTGGCACCTCACAGTCACCGTCGGGCTGCGAGGAGGATCAAACCCACCTTCATCTCCAGGATCGGCCTGCGCGGGGAGGGCGGGGTGGAGGAGGGGAGTTGAAAGGCTGCAGAGTTAACCTTTTTTGTGAGCACTCTCTGCTCCTCTCATCAGGAACCTGAATCAAAATGTAAATGCTGGAGCCTCTGAGGGGAGCAGGGCTCTGGGATCTGCTGCTATTGATTATATGAAGTGAGTCGGAGTCGCTCTGCTCAACAACCAAATGTGTTTTCCCCCTGACGCTCTGTGACAGGAATTACCCAGAGTTCAGCTGGCCGCGGGCAGCACTTGTGATTTCAGAGCACACACTCTCACTTGGGTTTTAAATTCATGCAGCGTTAATGATTTTCTACAACCTATTCACTTCAAAATTAACATTTTTTAAAACGTGATGTGACGCTGGCCAAAGACTCTTCATGAATGTTTCAGCAGCTGAGTTTTGCTGTAAAGGGACGGCCGAACCAGAGAAAAACTAAAATCACTGCAAATACAGAAACTAAATATGTGTCAGACACAAGGTAAAATGAATGAATCAAAGATAAAATTCTTATTCAGCCCTGTGGTAAAAACAAAAAGAAAGTTTGTCCAGGTGAAAAGTTATTTAAAGCGAGTTCTATTTGAATGAAGTTCTTATTATTTTCATCGAGTTTCAACACGTCACAGGTTTTAGTTTGTTGAAAGACTCGCGCTGCTAATGCTAATGCTAATGCTAACGCTGCGGCAGGGGGCCTGACCTGCCCCGGAGGTAAAGCTCCACTCTACGTGTTTGTCGGGGGAACTTTTGGTTTCCCATGAAGCCAGCACATACCGGACCCCGTGTGTGTGTGTGTGTGTGTGTGTGTGTTTTCTAATGTTGTGGGTGGTGTGATGTGTTGTGCGCTGTAGCGAGGCGGCACAGCTGACTGACCCATCCATCATCAGCTTATAGTCTCTCTGCTCTTGCTCCTCAAACTCTGTTTTTGTTTGGAGACCATCCATCATCTTCCTGAGCACGACACCCCGGCCCAAAGACATCCCAACCTCCGCTCTCTCTCTCTGTGTGTGTGTGTGTGGTATGCTTTAAAACAGCTCTGTACCCGCTTAACAAGAAGCAGCCGTGTGATCGTTCTCAGGGCGTTTTCACACGAAGGAACGAACCCGTTCTCTGTGTTTAGTCTGACGTCTCGGCGCTGAAGCTGCTGATGAGACGACTCCTTGAATTCTGTGTTTTTAACATCTTGATCCCAAGAGAAAGGTCAGAAACATCTGGGCTTCATTGTAGGTTTTAGAGGAACCACTAGAATAGTGTGTGTGTGTGTGTGTGTGTGTGATGGGGAATCAGATCTGTTCTCCACAGAAGCTTGATTTGAAACTTTCTAATTTGCTCTCTGAGAAATGGAGCAAGAATTCGGACGCTGCGATGAGTTTGAGTCCTCTTTTACCTGCAGACAGAGCAGAGCTCTTTATCTAGGTCTCTCCCCTCGCTCTCCGACTCTGGCCTCCTTCCAGTACATCTGTGGACTCAAAGCTACAAATGACGTGATTATGATATATCATGTAACAGAGAAAGTCTCTTTGTTTCTGCTGCAAAGGAGGGAAATCAATACTGGGGCGGCGCGGAGCCTTGAGGGGCCGCAGCGTCTCCCCCTCAACTGACCAGGTAAGGGTTAGGCCCAGCCGGGGGTTTGGCGGGCTCAGGAATGCTGATTCTACATTTAGCCTGACAGTGATGCATGGACGGGCCTCGCTGTCCGGTTAGCCCGGTACCTGAGGGTCCGGCAGAGGAAGATCAGCTGCAGACCAGGACGGGGTTAAGGATGGAGGATGGAGGAGGAACAGAGGGGGGGGGGGCAGAAACCTGGGACTTATTTTTAGAACCAGCAAAGTCTGGGAGGGAGGAAAGATGGAGGAAAGGGAGCAATTTTTATGAGGGTGGGAGACGAGGGAGTTGGAGAGAGAGAGAGAGAAAGACTTTTAGTTAGTCTGGATCATCTGCTGATATAAGCTCGCCTCCCTCCACCACCCACACGCTCTGACGCTGACCTGCGACCTCTGACCCTACATCGGAGCGCGTGGAGGGTCATCGTTAGGCCGGCGTGCAGCCTGTGGGAGCCGCTCCGGCTCCACACAGGAACACGCGATGGATTACCAGTTTTCCACACTGGGTTTGATTCGCGGTGAGATGCTTCCACCGCTGCATGAAGGGTAACGCTGATGCCAGGTGGGTTCTGGACCGATTTGGTTAAAAACATTTGCCTCTGCGTCGTTACGTCGGTTTGATAGCACGCTAGCGCTGTGAGAACAATTATTATTCACATCTGCTCTCAGGTTGGAGTGACGTCGTCGAACGAAGGGTCCAGACACAGATCTGTTTCCAGCACAGAGCACAAAGAAGCCAAAACGCTGGCAGCCGGTGCAGCTGGCCAGAAGTTAAAAATAAGTGGAGGTCCCAGCAGAGAGCGTGTAAATCCTCAGACAGGATGGATGGAGCTGTCGCTATTGCTGTTGTTGTTGTTGAATCCACCATTCCTTACAGAGACAATGGTGTTAATGAGCCTCACATATCACACAGCACAAGCACACTCCACCCTCCGAGTGCGTGTGTGTTGGTCGGGGGCTGTATATCTCGGAGTGAAGGCTCGGTTTGGCTCGTATTTATCTTCAGGCGCTGCTCAGTCTGAAAAACGGATCCACGCTCATTCTGGCTGGGTCACTGACTCGTAGCTTAGCATCGGAGCAGCTAGCAGCTAGCATCGTACGTAGAACCACCAACTCTCAGTCTCTGACATCTTCCTGCTCACCTGTACCTGCAGTCATCGGGGGGGGGGGGGGGGGGGTGGGGGGGT
>JAUMTR010000027.1:21180642-21218569 GCA_032270685.1 Microctenopoma stevenorrisi | reverse complement strand
CAGCCTCCACCACAGGCTGCACCTACAGCCTCCACCACAGCCTCCACCACAGGCTGCACCTACAGCCTCCACCACAGGCTGCACCACAGCCTCCACCACAGGCTAAGTGTGTTTGTGCTTTTCAGGCTTTAATGTTGGTGAAACGACTGGATGAAGTTACGCGGTGTAACAACAGGTAACGATTCATAAAACCGTGTTCAGCTCCTCGTTGTTTAACAGCTTTGTAAAAGCAATATGAGAAACTTCTATGAGTCTCTCTTAGTCCAGTTTTCCAGACGTGAGGATTGACTTTATGTCACTGTAACTAAAATATTTTATGATTTATGATAAATGACAACAAAAGTAAAGGTTTAATAAAATATTCAGTTCCCTAAAACATCTGCAGGAGAATAAAGAAACCAAGTTCACCCCCCTGTTAATCAAATGTGGCACGATGAGGAAGTATAAATGACTGTGGCCTCCGCTGCCAACTCTTTGTGCAGAGAAGAGGACACAGGTGAGGACAGGTGAGGACAGGTGGGGACGAACTCTTTGAAGAGCAGAACACATGTCATCGTGAGTCAGCGAGGTCCACCATGTTTTTCATACACACACGTCGTCTGAGCTGAGCTCCATCACGGACAACCCCCCCACCGCCTGCGTGAGGCTGTGCGAGCACCGAGCAGCTCGTTTGACACCCGCAGAGCAGGAAGGAGCGCTACAGGTCACATAACTGACTCTAACTCACTCACTGCCTGAACCTCTGTGAACATTCACACTGAAATTCCACCTCCAAACACTAGTTGGCGACGGGGGGTTCGTGTCACTGTTTCCGTGGCTCAACCTGTGCGGATCAGTCACGGTCTGCTTCAGCGGGTCGTGAAAACCAACGGACACAAACTGAGACTCTTTCCTGAAACTAACATGAAGAACAAAACTGTGTTTAACTACAAGTGTTGGAGCACATGTGCGTGAGAAGTGTGTGTCCTGACACACGCTCTCCGTTTGCAGCGAGGCAGCAGGAAGCAGACGTTCCACTTTTTCTTCTTCATTAGTGTTCGTGCCTGCAGGTGTTAAATAATATTAATGACCTCCAGCGTCATTGCTTACCTCTGTGCTCGGCCTCGCCTCAAGTGATTCTATCGACTGCTGAGTCCTCGGCCGGCGCGTGCGCGTGTGTTGGAGATTATTCTGCGGTGATATCATCAGGAACTTTAATAAGTTGATTAGCGACACTGCGCTATCTGCTAACTGGATCTAGATGATGATGTTGATTGGACGGAGCGCGGTGCCATCCATCTTTCTGATTGGCTAATAACTGAAATCCATCACTGTTTGGCTTAGTTTGGCCCGGCCACAGTGTGTGTGTGTGTGTGTGTGTGTGTGTGTGTGTGTGTGTTTCCTCCATTTTATCTGCTCTAGTTCATTTTATTCCTTTTTCTCTTCTTTCCTTCTTCCACTTTTGTTCATTTCACCTTCCTCTCTCTCTCTCTTCCAGTCTGTCTAGTCTCTCGCTCTCTTTTTACCTCCTCTCTCTCCCTCCACCATTGTTTTCATTCTCTCTCTGCTCTGTCTTTCCTTTTTCTCTTCCTCTGGAGAGCAGGACTTTGTGCCTTTGCAGCCCTGAACTTCAGTGAGAAACGAACCACAGCAGAGGAACGTTAAAGAGTAAAATAAAATCCAAGCAGGGGGATGATCAGAACTAGAAAACACGGGAAGAAGAAACATGGAGGGTGTAGGGAGCACGGATAATCTGAGTGGACACTAAAATGAGATCTGACAGTAATTTCACTCTTTTGTGAAGGAATAGAAATGCGTCACTGCACATACGTCTAAGAATACTGTAGTAGAATGAAATGTAAATCAAATATCTTTTAGATTATATTAATATATTTACTATTACTAAAGTTAAAGAAACTTCTATAAACTGTTTTTGTAATATTTAGAGTATTTGACTTTGATTTTCTCTGAACCAGATGTGTTCACTAACGGGCTTCTTTGATACCTGAATGGTTTAAATTCCTTGTCACTTCAAAACAGGGGCCTCCAAAATGATCTTGCACAGGGCCCCCAGAGTCCTAGAAACGGCCCTGTGCTGGTGGAGTTACCATTATAGAGCTGGTGTCAGCGCATTAACTGGATAGTTTAGTAAAAAGAATCATCAAACTGCCCCGGTTAGGTTCTTACTAACGAAGAGGAGCAGGGCAGGGACAGTGAATATATCGGATAAAGATGGAGCTGCAAGGCAGCAGGGCAAGAGGAAGCCCTCAGAGGAGGCTCATGGACGACAGGATGGGAAGAAAAGGGTGAGGCGGGGGCAGATGATCCACTGTGGGAGCAGCAGAAAGCAGATGTAACCAGGTTACTGACGTTAGCATGTCGGCTGCAGGCAGGAGAGTCCACCGTAAAACCCAATGATGAATGTATGCAGGCTGTAAAAGAAGATGATCATGTTGTAGCGTCACCAGCTGCAGGGGTGAAACTCTATTTCAGTCACTTTATTTCAGTGTCTGATGAACACACAAAAACAACGTACTGTATTTAAAAAAAAGACAAAAGACTACACACACACACACACACACACACACACAACTAACTCTAATTAACTCCCTCTTACTTTTCTCTGCTGTAATGTTGTCTGACACACCTGTTGACTGTGGCTGTGTGTGTGTGTGTGTGTGTGTGTGTGTCTGTGTGTGTGTCCGTGTGTGTGTGTGTGCAGCCCCGTCACTCTGAGTAATTAGTCTTTGGGCTGAGCAGAGAGCCAATACACGGTTTCTGCAGCAGCCAAAACTCCTGAGACTCGCCAACACACACACAGATGCAGCAGTAGCAGGTTAGATTAATGTGTGTTGTGTTTGTCGTCCCGGAGGAAAGCAGCTCACTTAATAAAGAAAAATAATTCCTTTTCTCTTCCTCTGGATTCCCTCTCACTCTCTGCAGCGCGCGCGTGTGTGTGTGTGTGTTCACCTGTTTGAAAAATGCTCTCGTTAATATTTTGGATCAACATGTATTATACTACTTGGGTTTTACTCTGCTTTTCATATGTTACTTTACTGAGGAGATGAACACAGTAAGGTTCATAAATATTGGAACACAGTGTCGTTCTCCCTTTGTCCACCACAACAGGTTCCTTTGACGTGAGCCTGGTGCTAACCCTTCAGGGACTACAGCGCGGTGTGGCCCGTTCCCACATGCACAGAGGTGGTTCTGACGGTCGACACGAGGTCCAACGACTTGTGTACGACAGACAGTGGAAACGGTACGATTCTGTCTCTGGTGAAGAAGAAAACTGCTTTAGTTCATCAAGATCAAATCATTTGTTTTCTGTAGGAGAAATATTTGTTTTTCACACAAATGATTGAACATTTGAAACTGTAAAGAAACTAACTGGAAACTGAACATTGGAGTGAAACAGCCAGGTGTGCTGAAACACACACACACGCACACACACAGGGTCTAGTTGAAGGAGAGTTGTATCATCATTTAGCCTTGTTTTATTTCCTCTGTTTCCTCATTAGAAGCAGCAGATTAAAGCTGCACAGCCATTGGTCTTCATTTGGACCTGCACACACTGCTAATGGACCTCCGTGTGTGTGTGTGTGTGTGTGAGTGCCTTTGTTCTGGTTAAACTGTGAAAAGCTTGTATGGACAATTTGTTATTGCATGTTCAAGTGTGTGTGTGTGTGTGTGTGTGTGTGTCGGTTGACTGGCTGTGTAATTAGTCGGGTCAGTCTAATTGACCTTGTGGCGTGGGGGCGAGTTAGCCGCAGATTGCTAACGTTAGCGGAGCTGCGACTGTGAGCAGTGATGGATGTGTCTGAGAGCTCGTTACACACACCAACAGAAAAACCAACAAAACCCCGTGAACCTCAGAGAACAGGCAGGACTTTCCTCATTTTTAGTTGTGAGTGATTGTCCGGGTCAGACCACCACTGTTCACGAGTGGAAGACCATTGGATTAGGTTTTTACGGAAGTTTAAAATCAGTAGATAAAAAACA
This sequence comes from Microctenopoma stevenorrisi, assembly GCA_032270685.1. Classification (NCBI taxonomy): domain Eukaryota; kingdom Metazoa; phylum Chordata; class Actinopteri; order Anabantiformes; family Anabantidae; genus Microctenopoma; species Microctenopoma stevenorrisi. The sequence continues at coordinate 21,214,588 of JAUMTR010000027.1, read as the reverse complement.
TAACCGGGTGATCACATTGTGGGACTCAGGGTCAGGATTAGTGACACAGACAAACACGATCCTCCAGTGACGTTTACTACAGTTCAAGCTTCTTCTCGCCCTGGTTTGGTCTCCACCACGTCCTGAGGGACACGTTTGGATCTTTAGCTTCAGCAGCTACTGTAAGAGTTCAGTAGAGGTTTTCATTCACAATCATCCGAGCAACGTTCTCCACACATCCCGCGATTAATTTATGTGTTCCAACCAAATGAATAAAAGTCTACATGTTTTAATGCTATCAGATAATGCGATTCATAGAGTTTGGTCCTGTTTCGGCTCGGTACGCGTTCTCACCAGGTGGACCACACCAGAGTTCTGCATTTGGTGCTGGTGTTTACTCGTTAGTTAGCGTTAGCTCGTTAATAACAGTGATGAAGCAGGGTGGCACAGTTACTTTGGACTTTGCACTTTACTTTTTTGGACCATTTACTATCTGTTGTCGTGTAGAGCTGCACTGCAACAACGTTTTTCTTACTTAGTAATTTTGTCTTGTTTTCAGTCCAAATAACGATTAATCGATTAATTGAAAAAAAAATTGACCGATTAATCGCTTATTAAAATTATCGTTAGCTGCAGCCCTGTGAAAAGAAGGGAACCTGTGAACTGTCCCTGCTGCTGTGATGCTGTGATGTGAGTGTCTGCGATGAGAGGAGCTGCGAACGTTCCTTACGTCCAACGAGCAGGATGGATTGGTTCCTCAGATCCGGTCTGACCTGTGATCTGCCTCCTCGCTCGTACGGATCCACTCAGCAGCGGCGGGTTATCGACGTCTCGCGGCCGTTCTGATTTACACAAAGACAAACCTCTGGGCCATTTAACAAACGATGGAACCATGAAAATAGCAGTGTTTCCTCACAAAGGTTTTTTTCTGGGGGGTGAAAAATTAAGGAGAAGCAGTGGAGATGGATGAGGCTTTAAAGTGACGGTGGTGGTCTTTGACTGCTATTGAATGGACCGCATCCTTAACAAATGTCCCCATCAGTCCTGGCTGTGTAGTAGAGCTCGATCGTCCAGCCCCCGGCCGCCCCTCTCTCTCTCTGCAGAAGATGGATGTGTGTGTGTGTGGCCTATGACAGAGTAATGTGTCCTAGCATGCTAGTTGGGTTTATTAGCAGAAACTAGTTATTTCTGGCCCCCCTGTGTGTGTGTGTGCTGCAGCAGTGATAGATGCAGCGTGGCTCCTGTTGATTTTGTTCATTTGTCAAACGACTGGAGAAAGGGTTAATCAGCTCTTTCTCTCTTTCTATTTCTCACCGCTCCGTCTCTCTCGCTCTATTCCGGCTTCGCTCCTTTATCAATTTGTTTCTTCGTTCTCAGTTAAAGTGTCATCCTCCTTCTCCTCTCATTTCCTCCTTCTGTTTCCCTTTTCCCGTCTTCATTCCTTCGCCATGTGTGTCTCAGTTTGTTGGTCGTCCTATTGTCCGTGACTCTTCTCACACGTACAGATAAGCTTCATTTCACACACAGTGAATAACAAACTAAACGGATTTCATTTTTCATGTTGCCCTAACGACCATGCTGTTCTTCCTCGTTTGTGTTTCACCTTTAATCGTTTGTTCTTTCTGTGTTTGACTCACGCGACGGTAACGACACAGAGAAACGCGCAGCTTGTGAATAAGTGGGAGAAAGAAGGATGAAGAGACAGAGCGGAGAAATGGGGAGACAAAACATTTAAGGAGTAACAAATGACATTCAGGGAAGAAGTGACGATCAGGAGAAGCGAGTGGAGATGGAGGGATAAACTGAAGGAGGAAGAAGTGACACAAGGGAGCAAACAGAAAAAATGATAAGAAGTAAATAGGCTGAAAAGAGAGGGAGGATAAAAAGACAGAAACACACACTCGTCCCCTGCTATCCATCCATCTCAGCTTGTGGAAATAAGGGCCTCCTCGTTGTCAGCTTGTTATTTTTCCCTCCTCCTCCCCCGCTCACTCGCTCTCTGTTCATCTCTGCCTCGCTCGCTCCATCCTGCCGTCCGCCGGCGTTCTGTCATGTGTGAAGGTATCGATTTGCCAGCGTTTTAACCATCAAACTGCAGCTCCGCTTTTTAAACAATATCTGACTGAGGGAGAGGGGGAGGAGGGGGGAGATGAAGGAGGAGGGGAGGATACGAGGGGACAGGAGGACGAGGAAAAAAAACATAAAAGGAAAGTGGAGAAAATGATGAAGGATGGACGAAGACAAAGGGAGAGAAGGGAAAGTGGTGACGAGGAGCCGAGAGGGAGAAGAAGAGAAGAGGAAGACGAGAGGAGACTGAGGAGGGCTGAGACGGAAATGAGAAGAACACGGAAGAAAAGGGAAAGACGGGAAAGCAGGAGGTGGGACACGTGAGGTCACCTAATCAGTTCATCTCTGAGTCCAAGTGGACGTTTGGGACGGACACAGGGGACAATGGTGGGACGAAGGACGAACAGTCTGTGAAGAGACAAGAACGGACGAAGTGACAGAAAGACGGAGAGAAATAAACGAGTGTTGGTTGCTTCTTATGGATCAACCAAAGTTTGGCAGCGTTTAACAGTCACAGCAACCGACAGCAGAGTAGAGTACATCAGTGTGTGTGTGTGTGTGTGGGTGTGTGTGTTGGTCAGACGTCCTGCAGTGAGTAAAGATCACACACGTGTCCGCGGGGTGTTAAGGCCATTCAGTGGAGCATCTCATCCTACTGGTGTGTGAAAGCAATAAGAGAGATGGAGGAGGATGAAAAATCCATCCACCCCACTGTGTGCGTGTGTGTGTGTGTGTGTGAGAGAGAGAGAGCTCCATCATCTGAAAAAAACCCTCCTCCCTCTCTGTAGGTGGTCTCAGTTTTAACAAGCCTGTGTGGAAAAAAAATAATCTAAAAAATCAATTTATCTTCTTCAAAATCACAGGATGAAATAAAAAATCTCTTCAAATTAGAAATGTTGCGATGTTTGTTGAGACTGACAGAGAAGGAGGGACCTGTGGTCAGAGACAGACTGTGGTCCAGAGATAAACGGCTGAGAGGGAGAAAGGAGGACCGACGAGTTTTATGGGTTGTTTGCATGAACACATTAAAAACACACACGAGCAGACGTTTAGAGTTTAAACGGTTTGTCTATTGATTTCCTCTCACTGCCTCCTCCTCCTCCTCCTCCTCCTCTCCAACAGTCCTCTATATATTTTTCTTCTTTGCATAATGTAATTGATCGTCTGCAGCGTTAAACGGCGCGTTTCTCTGCTGACAGGAAGAGAAGCTCTCAGCAGCACGAGGTTTGGAAACGAACTCGGTCAGTGTCTGTGACCTGCTGTAAACACTGGGCCACTAACGGGGGACCAGCAGCTGCAGGCTGCAGGACGCCCTGGTCACATGTTAATGTGTGACGTGCAGACTGGCAGCGCTGGGACGTCTGAGACAGCAGCAAACAGAAAGTGTTGTCTGTGGTTCCTCGCAGCTCTCGGGGTTAAACACGGCTCAAACTCTCTAATATGGATCTTTTTTTGTATCTGTCCGTTGGTTTCTGAGTCGTCTTATCGTTCTTCATGTCTCCCTCTCCCGCTCCTCCCTCCGCTCCGGCTCTCACTGCTAATTAGTTTCAGAGGGAGAGGAGAGGGGGAGTGGGGTGAGGCAGAGCAGGATAGAGGGGAGAAAAAGCACGGATGAGGAGGAGAGAGGAGAAACGAGCAGGACAAAGAAGAGTAAAAATGAGTCTTATTAATAGTCCTGATAGTTCATAGCAATGACCTCTGATGATTTCTCACGTCTCAGTGACTGAGGTTCAGTTCGGCCCCTGAACACATCACTGGATCCACATGGCAGGAACATTTCTGTGTGTCACTAACCTGTGACCCACGTTAGAATCGGACTTTATCTGTAAGTTTGAAGCGCTCCTCCCTCCCGAGTCTGACGAACCTCTTTGGTTTTCATTGACTGATTTAGTCCAGACATTCGTGGTCGCAGCAGGACGCGTTTTCAATCAACGGTTTCTCACACGTATGTTTGTGTCGTCCAGCACGAGTCACGTGCTCTTCCGAAGAACTCGTGAGCTGATGAGTGGAGGAACATTTTCCACAGCCGGTAACTCAAACCAATAAAAGTCAAAACAAAAAAACGCAGGACTCTCTCTGCTCTCAGCCTGGACTCTAATTGGACGATGAGAGGTGTTCGAGGGTTCCACAGAGAGAGTGTGTGTGTGTCAGCATTTCGATTTTCTCACAGCATCCCTCTCTTTTTCCTCCCTCATTGTGAGGAGGAGGAGGTGTCACTGCGGTTACAGTTGCCGACGGTGACAGGACAGCAGCTGCTCTCTCTCCCTTCTCCCCCTTTTTCTCTCTCTGTCACTCTCTCTCCTCGTCGGTCCAGATGAGCGAAACTCAGGGGAAATCATCACTATGTTTACTCCAACCCTCCTCCCACGCCACCCACCTCCTCTGTCCCATAACCCCCTGCTGCTCCGACACCCTCCGACCCCCCCGTATCTCTGTTTTCTGCCCCATGATGGTGGTTGTTAGAGAGATAGACAGCAACACCACCACCTCCCCTCCTCTCTCTTGTAAATTTGTGACCTCCACTAGCATCTAAAGAAAAGAAGAAGGAAGAGATGGTGCTGGGAAAATGGGCCACAATTGGCGGTGATGTGAGGAGGGGAGGGGGGGAGTAAAGGCCAGACAATTGGTGGTGAGGGATGGAGGGGGAGAAAGAGGCCTTGAGAGGGCGATCAATGCGATGTTCACCTGCCGTCCACCTCCCCAATTTAAAGAGAAGGAGCGCTAACGATTTCCCTGGCCGGATCCTCCTCGACTGATGGAGCCCGAGAGGAGAGGAGGCGCAGAGAAAGTAGAAAAATTAGGCTCCGGCTCAGCAATGTAAACAGATGGGAGCAAGGCAGCGAGAAAATGAGCTTTTAATGGTGGAATGCATGTAGTTAAGACAGAAAGCAGGGTGGAAAATGGCTTTTAATGTGTGTGGGTGTGAGAAGAAGTGCAGGCAAAATGAGGTTTTTAATGCAGGGATGCAAACAGATCATTGGACAATTAGGTGGTAATGGTAAAATGCATAAAGAGAGGATGAGTTTACATTAATGCAAGAGTGTGTGTGTGTGGGGGGGGCAGGAGAAAATGTGTGGAAATGAATAGAAACAGGACAAAGATTCCTGGAAAAAGAAGATTTTTACTGTTACCAACGTAAATTTACCTGAAAGTTTGTGATGATTGAAATAAAAATAAATAATAAGGAAACGAAAAGACTTTTTAATGCAGAAGAATCCAGGTAGATGCTTTAAATAAGTATGTTTCATAACAGCCAACGTTCAACACTACACGGAGGTCAGGAGGAGGAAGATGTGGAGCTCGAACCCCGAACCCCTGTGAGTGTGTGAGTGTGTGAGTGTGTGAGTGTGTGTGAGTGTGAGTGTGTGTGAGTGTGTGACGACTCCAACGTGCAGCACAGTCTCCTCTCCTCGCTCTTACACGTCAATATGTCTGTGCAGAAATGTCAGCGGACTGATTCCTGGCTTTTCCAGGAGCTGGTGGCCTCAGTGATTGTGAATTTGAATTGACTGTGTGTCATTGTCATAATATCAAAGCTACAATAAGACACAGTGATATGTGTGACCGCCCCTTCTCCCCCCCCCCTCTGCTTTTGACACATGTGACTATTCATGTTCCCGCTCCGCTGCCCCGACCTGTCAGCCCTGTCAATATGATTATTCCTCTCTCTAATTGCAGTCAGAGAGGAGGAGGAGGAGGAGGAGGTGATTATTGTGGCTGTAGAGGAAGGGGAGGCTCCCTGTCGTTACCTTTGGGTCAATATGGCCGACTGTGTGTGGAGTGGAGCAGGTTCCCACTTTATGTCTGCAGCTGTATAAATACAGCTGTGGAAAAGAAGAAGAAACAAAATGATCAGTTTATCTGATTCTATTTAAAGGTGTATGTTGAGTTTTATTCTATAAACCACTGAAAACACAACAAATAACAACTTCATAAATAAATTATTGACAGAAAATGAAAAAACAGGCTATATTCATTTGTACACATCACTAATGTACTTCCTGTTTCTGCCTCAGGACTCAGAGGGGGTCCAATGTTGGTTCTGATGGTGCAGTGGGCAAAACCTGCTGCCTGTGAGAAGGAGACGTGGTCCACGGAGCTTAGTCTGCCTTCAGTGACGTCCCTCAGTCACCAGAGGACTCAGTGATGCTGTATTTGAAGGCCTGGCTGGAAAGACCAGAACTCAGAGACATGAAGACACAGAGACAGAAATCAGTGACCCCAGCAGTCTGTGAGGGAAAAGCAGCTGGACCAGCGTCAGCTCCAAGGTACTGTTCCTGCTGGTCTTCACCAATGTTGTAGTGTAAAAGTAGAAATGGATGGATGTCTGTTAGACTTTCACTGACATCAGGTTTCTTTTTCACCGTGTGCAGGTAGATTAGATGATGCTGAGTGGGTTTGTTCTGAGGAGACGGACACACGTTGGTCCAAGAAACTGAAATGTTTTACCTGCACGGCTTCTCTCACAAACCTTTGTTACAGAACAGAACTTTTGTTCTGTAACAAGAGGCCGTTTTACTGAAGACCATCTCACAAAGTTCTGGATTGATTTTCAAGCCTCCAGAAACACGCGACGCGAGCGCCGACCTGCAGCCACTCGCTCACCGCGCCCAAACCCAGCGCGCTGATGCTCGTGCTGGTTGTGTGGTAGCTGTGCTGTGCTTAGATGAGGTTGTGTGCAGGTTTTGCCGCTGACCTTTAAACAACTCTGTCCCATCATCCTCTGCTTCTCTTACCCACAGGGAGTGAACACAGACACACACACTTACACAGAGAGAAAGAAAGAAAGACACACAGTCATGCATGTAAATAGGCTTCAGCTGGCCTGGGGGGGGGGGGGGGGGGGGCCTGTGTCACCCCCCCCCCCGCACGCACACTCACACACACGCACACACACACACACGCCCACACACACCCACACACACGCACACACACACACACGCACACACACACACACACGCGGAGGCATCACTGTCCGAGGTTTGGTGGTAATGAGGCCTGTCATCCTTCCACACAGCCTCTCTCCCTCTTCCTCTTTCTTTCTCTCCTTTTCTTATTGATCCACTAACAGATCCCCAATATAACAACTAGCAGTCGCTGTGGGAACCTCCCCTCCTCCTCCACCTCCTCCTCCTCCTGCTCCTCCACCTCCTCGACACGCATCCCTCCGGACCATTTAAAAACCTACCAACAACTTTTTCTCTCTCTTTCTCTCTCTCCTGTCTCTCTGTCTCTTTCTCCCCACGTCTCTCCCTCCCGTCCTCCTAAACCCTCTCTGTCCTCCGTCTCCCGCTCCCGCCGCTCCGCCAGGTTCAGACAGTCTTGTTATATCTGCTGACTCTGTGCAGCCTGCAGCAGAGAGCCGGCCATCTGTCCGTGTGTCCTGGAGAAAAAAACACAGGAAATCCAGCCTCAGCTGAGACGTTTCACGCAGTAGTTTGTTCTGCTTCTTCCCTTTCTCCACTTGAAATGACTCATTCAGCCCCCGGATGATGGACACGCGAGATCTTCATTTCTAAATCACACTTTCACTTGAAACCGCAGTGAGGTCCAAATATGAAATATGAGAATGTAGAAACTCTCTTTTTCATTTTCCCACTGTTCATGCGGAGACGCAGATTAGTGACGGGATCAGCAGCTACATGTAAACAGAACGTGACATGATGGGAGCAGCACAGACTGGAACCAGCTGGGACTTTGACCCAAATCAGCCTTTCTGATTACGGGAGGAGTAACGGCGTAAACAGGTGTCAGGAGTTAGAAATCTGAATGGTTTAGTTAATTTGAGGACGTCAGGCTGTTGAGAGACGGCTGTGATGTGTTTCACCGCGCTCTGTTCCTCCAGAGATTTCTGCTCCGTTCTGACCTTTGTGCTCGGATATGTTTTCGTCCTCTGCGCGTGTTCATCAGCTTGTGTCTGTGTTGTGTTGTAGAACAGGGGAAAACAAATCACCCGCTGTTGTTCTCATTAGCAGCAGTTTTGTGTCAGCGCGGAGAGATCAGCTGTCAGCTCGCTGCCTTCCTCTGCAGCTTCACCTTTTACAGACCATAATTACACCGTTTAACGCCAGCGCTTCTCAAACCGCGGACTGCAGACCCACAACTGGCTCACTGGGAGACAGACGTTAGGACGAAGTGGGCGTCTTTTTCAACAGGATCTAAACCCAAATGTTTTGGACGTGTTAGGAGCTCAGAGGGAAAAAGGTCAGACACAAAAATAACTGAACGCGAACCCAGAGTGTTTTACAACAGCTTCTAGTTTATTATAGAAAATGCAACTGTTGGCACTGTCGTTTAAAACGACGAACAGAACTTCTGATATGTTAAAGAGGTTTCGAATGCTACATGAGGATTATCAGTTTTACCTTCTCCTCCTTAAAAACACAGAAATAACATTGATGAACCAGAAGAAAAACATCGACAGGATGAGTTCAACACATTTCTACGAGCAGAATTATGCTTCTCCGTAGGTACACGTGCACACGTCATCATTGTGTGGAGATATGCAGCATATCTGCCGAATATTCATAGAGAAAAAGTAGGAAAAAAAATAAATACATTTTAAATTGATCTGACAAATATTTTTTTTTATTTCTATTTTGCAAATGAAAAATGTATCTGATAAATGTTACATGGAACTTTCTTACATGTCTTTAAACCTCTGGCTTGTTTCTACTTCTTCAGTAAATCGCAGTGTGCTCAGCGTGACACTGCCCACTAGCGGACACGTACATCTATAGTGCAACAAGTGACCAGAACGTATACAAACATCTGCTAACGTGCAGAACGCAGAAGCATCATTCAGCCTTAACACAAACAACCAGTTCAAACTCTCACTGTGAGAACATCAATAACATAATTACTTTGAACCACATCAGAAGGACATGATGCTGTAAATCCATTTGATCATTTAATGAAAAGTAATGATAAAAAATAAGTGAAATACATTTAACACTTGCTACAGAGGTTGTAGGGTTTTTTTGCATGTTAATGAAGATGTCTAAATGTTGCTGAGATGCATAGAAAGTAAAGGGGCTTTGGCACACTTCAGACATTAATGAGCAGCTACATAGTGCAGTTCTCTGAGATATGAGGAAACTTCTTTCTTTTATCAAACACGTTCTGTCTATTTCCTGCAGATCTCTGTGTGTTTTTTACCATTTACTTAACTTAACTAGTGGTTTTGAGCAGTGGCGGACCGTCAGGACCAGCACAGCCTTCTCTCCTGGCCTACAGATAGTCAGAATCAGAAAATATGTATTTATAATTTAACATACATTAATATTAATGCTCTATGTATTTAATAAACGTCCCATCAATCTGTTACCGTCATTTCATTACATTTTTCTTCCAGTGCAGTACACATCAACTACTTTTATCTATCAGATTTCTCCTCTGTCCTGTCGCGTGCTCGAGCCTTCGAAGCTCTGAGTGAAGCTTCGCTCGTTCCTGGTCAATGGAGACAGTTTGTGAAGTGCCACGTTTTTTAACCAATCAGGTCTCGGCTTTGCCGCATTGGGCGTGATCTTTGATCCTCCGAGGCCTTCTAGCTGGCCTTTGCTGACGTCACGTGTTTTGCTAACTGACGTTAAGCTACCTGACGTTAAGCTAGCTGAGGTTAAGCTAGCTGAAGTTTAGCACGTGAGGTGAACGCACTTTTTCTTAAAATGAACAATAGGATATCCTTTGCCTTCAAATAATGAGCAGCTTTGGTAAGTTTAATGAAAGTTTATCTGACTGATTTTTGCTGTTTTAGACCATTTCTGCTGGTTTAAATTATATTCATGGCTGTGACTGTCATATCAGAGCAAATGTTTTGTCGGAGCTATAGTTTGGCTTGAATTGATTCCTGAATGTGTTATTTATAATTATAATCATTTAGTTTGCTTGTTGGGCATCAGTAAATGTGACTGGTTGTTGACGGAGCATCCTGTTATACTGGATAATAGCCGTATATTGTTGATATTACGTATAGTATTTATGTATTTGCAGTACATGTATTGTAACTGTCATAGGTGTTGACTTACCAGTTGATAAAAAATATTGTCGCTGTAAATATGGATTAGTTAAGTAAAATGACAATAACATGTAGACCTATTATCATGCTCAGGCTATGTTAAGAACATTTAATTTTCAGGGGCAGCTCTGAAGGCCTGGATGGAAAATGCACGGCCCGCCACTGGTTTAGAGATCATTCTAACGGTCACCGTCCATTAATGAAGGAATGCTAACACGTTAGCATGAAGCACAGAGAATCAGGAAAATACGCTGTGGTAAAACCTCATATTCAAGTTTCAGGATGAGGTTTTATGAATAAATGAAACTTCATTAAATAATATGTTTTTTCTTTGGCACTACGCACACACTACTGTAAAATTAGGCTGAAATGCAGCTGTTCTCTGTGCCCAGTGAACAACTGCAGTTTTAACAAATGTCTTTAATTTACCACACATTGAATATTTATTTTTATAATGTAATTTAACAACAAATCCTGCAGAAATAAGTTTCTTGGTGAGTCAGAGCATGTAAACACGTTGATGCTCGCCTGTAGCACTGTGACTTTTCAGAAAGGAGCTTTGCTATGGAAGCATTTTAAACGTGAGCATTTACTAGAGATAAATTCATTCAATGAAAACACTGCAGACAGGACTTTTGATTGGTCACCAGTCACATATTGTCTCTATTCTACAGTGAACCCTCACAGTGGTATTTACCAGCCCTCCACCTCCACCACAAAGGGCTCTTTGACGGGGATCCTGCCGCTGTTGACGATCACACACTCCGTGTACGGGAGGTTCCTGTCGTTGGTGTCCTGAAGCTCGATGGTGTGAACCACAGCCTGGCGGCAGAGACGGACAGAAGCAGGTTAGATACAATCAAATGAAATCTAAAACACTGTCAAACACGCACGGTCTTCATGTGGGTCATAGCAGCGTGTTGCAGCAGAGGAGCCGGCTAATACTAGAAACACGTTCAGTGTAGGGAATGTATCTGCAACACTTCTTTTAGAGGACAGACACCTGCTCTGTTCTGCCACAACAGTAACAGGTTTTACAGTGAAATATAACGACATCACTGCTTTCACTTTAAGTACGGATTATTTCAGAACGGCTGCATGCACAGGAATATCAGAGTTTGCAAGAGTTCCGATTTCTTTGATTTGTCATGTAGGGGGTGGGTTAGTCCATACCCTGCAGCCCTGTAAGCCAACTAAGCTGTTTACATCATTTTAACAGTCAAGCAGCAGGATGACTTCACTCAGACCGATGAGACCTGTGCATGTTCAGGTTGTCTCTCAGGTTTATTACATACATTCCTAAAACTTGCCTGTGGACTGAATTCAACACTGTTTAGTAGGAAATTACTTTATATATCATTGGTTTCATTTCTCCTAATGAAGATATTTGTGTTGATTTTAAATTTTCACACTGTGAACTGTGGAGCTCAAAATCAGTTCAACTCGTTTGTTGTTACAATGGGGGTGTTCTTATTTTTCTGTCCACAGGAAACTCAAAAACATGTTTTACTGCCTCCTATTTCTACTACTCCACTAATTGCTGTAGACTACTTCCTGGATGGGCGGGGCTCCTGAATCTGTGCAGTCATTTAGACCATGAACCAACATGCAACAGCAGCAGCTGAATGAAAACTGATCCACTCACCATCCCGTCCAAGATTTTGCCGAAAACCACATGTTTACCGTCGAGCCAGGGCGCTTTGGTAGCCAGGATGAAGAACTGTGATCCGTTGGTGTCCGGACCTGCGTTCGCCATACTCACCTGGTACACACAATCACACAAACTGTCACGTGTTAGCTGGTGTCACATGGGCTGAAGGCAGAGAAAACCTTTCCTCTTCTGTCTGATTGTGTCCAGATTAGTTTGACATGTGGGTTCAGAAAACAGAGCTTTACATCAGTGTTTACTTGACTTTGCAGAAGCTGTAAAAACAGTGGAGCCTAATCTGTACAAACACTGACTGACTGGAAGGCGTCACTCGTCAGGTAGCTGTGAGAGTTGGCTCGGTGACTGTGTTTTGTTAGAACAGATGTTGCAGCACGGATCGGTGTGTGTTTAGGTCTGAACTCACCCAGCCAGCTCCCAGATGCTTCAGTTTGAAGTTTTCATCTGCAAACGTTGTTCCGTAGATGCTGTGACCTGAGTGTTAAAGATGATTTTAGAGATGGCAGTTTGGTCGGACTCCATATGCCACCTGTCTGCAGACATTAGCCTCTCTCCGTGTCTCTGTGGTTACATAAACATTTAGTGTGCAGAGGTTTCTTGAACCCCATGCTCCAAAAGAACAGGCAGACATGGAGGTGTGGCTCTCTCTCTTTACCTGGTGTGTGTGAGGTTAATGTATAACAACCACGAACATCTCTACGGGCCTGAAATGTACCAAGCATGCACATAGATCGCTGCATTCCCACCTCCAGTTCCATCTCCAGCAGTGAAATCTCCTCCCTGGATCATAAAGTCCTTGATGACTCTGTGAAACTTCGTCCCCTTGTAGCCGTAGCCTTTCTGCAGAGACACGTGTGCAGCGTGTGACTGTGTGCATGTCCACAAAAACAGACACACACTGTACGGTGTGAGCGGCGTGTGGATCTTTGGATCCAGCAGTGGCCTGAACAGCAGCACATGCACTAAAATCTCATTTGTTGACAGAATGTTTGCATGTTTGTATTTACATGGGTAAATGTGTTTGTTTACACCATCATCCCACCTCTCCTGTTGCCAGGGAGGCAAAATTATTGACGGTAAGAGGGACCACCTCTCCAAACAGGCCAATGACGATCCGTCCCACCTCGTGTCCCGCCACAGTGATGTCAAAAAACACCTGGAGACACACACACAGCTGTCGGTGAGTAACAACCATTAGTGTTATCTCTCACTTTTCCTGTTGTTGTTTATTGCACTTGGTGCAGGAATATCAAGTTATAATACTTCATACACGGTATGAAGTATTATAACTTATGACAATCGCACACATCCAGACACTGACTGAAGTCCGTCAGAACATGACTTCAGACAACTAGTCACGAGATGTGAAAGAAACAAAGTCTTTTAAAAGAATTAAAATGATGCTTAAATAATTTCTATCACATGGACCCGTCAGGAGCCAGTGAAACGGAACTGTAGGAGTCCTGGATCCGCTTATGATTTACCAACTCTAGTCTTGGGCTTTTTTCAGCTCAGTGTGTGTGTGTGTGTGTGTGTGTCAGTGAGTGCAGCGCGTTCACTTATCTGGACAGACACGTGTACAGCTGTGCGCGTGTGCGCGCGTGTCTGGCCTGTCCCACATATTCTAGAAGGTTCTCTAAATCCCCCTGACCTATTGCGTTTCCGTCCTCCCAGCTCCAGCTGGCCCTCGACACGTCTTCTCCCGGCGCGTCAGCGTCTGCGCGCGTACACGTACGTGCGTGCTCGTGCTGCACACTACACGCGTTACTCCCGCTCCGGCGTCGAGCACAGCTGATCGCCCTGAGCAGCTGGCGATGGCGCGCGGACGGAAGGAGACGCGCTGCGAGAATAATGCAAATAAATGCGGCAAATCTCATCGCTCACCTTCTCGGTGACTTTCGGTCCTCTCCGTGAAGCCGCGCCGCTCACTGACTGCAGACTTGCGGCGCAGAGGCAGAGCAGAGTGGGGAGGATCGTCCGGAGCTCCATCTCTTAACGAGCGTGGCAGGACCCTGCAGGTAGAGGAGCAGAGGAGCCGAGGGGCAGAAGAAGAGATCACAGCGAGTCTCAGCTGGGAGGCTGGCCGGGAAACAGAAGTCCAGACACGGCTGCATCACGAGACCACACCCGCTGTGGGCTGAGCCTGGATCACAGTCCCTCCCACTGAGGAGAGGAGAGGAGACAAGGAGGACAAATAAGGAGACGGGGGAGAAATCAGGATTATAAGAAAAATAAAAAAATATGATTATTAATAAAACCAAAATGTAACATTGGTATGATAATTTTGATGCGACACTGACTTGAAATAAATAATAATTTTTATTAGAAATAAGCAGCTTGTCTGTTTCTGCACTATGTAGCTAAAGACATCCTGGGAGAGTCCTGCTCCCTCGGAGAACACTTGGTTCCTTACGCCAGAGGACGGGATGTATGGACCTGAGGTCATAATTCCCCTGTTTATTCCTGCCGTTTGACATTAAATGTTAATTTTGATTTCACCAGAAATGGTTTTTCTATTACATAAACATTTGCCAGAAGGATTAGTCACAACATGCTCCATGCTCCACCGCACATGTACGAGGACAGCATGCGCTAACACGTGAGGGACGTATACAGCGCCAATCTTAAACACTTAATTTACACCACATTTACACTTACATGAATACGTTATATTAATATTAACTTGTATTTCTAAACGCCATTCAGTGCAAATTAAAACATTACATCAAACAGCAGGAAAAACCAACTGAATTCAGCTGCCGACTTTTTGTCCACACAAGTCAGCATCCTGGTAGCTCAAGCATCAGACTGAGATGCAGCAGGTTGCAGGTTCAAAAACCCATCTGACTCCTAGTCCATCCCCTACCAGGTGTGTCCTTGAGCCAGACACATAAAAGCATCAAAGTAAAGGACAGCAACATAAGTTAATGAAGCCTGAGTCCAACTGTGACACCTGGGGGGCGCTAACGACTGAAATAAGTTTACAAAGCTTGTGTGTTGCACGAGGACACAAAGTGAAGTTCGGGTTCCATAAACAAACAATGCAAGAGCACCTGTGGCACGTTTTAAAGCATTGGCCTGTCTTTACGTCAGTGGCCCTGGAACCTGCAGGGGGAGCCATCGAGCAAAAATACCTGATCTGGTTTTAATACTAAAGACACAAATGTTTTTCAGTAATCAGTAAAAAAAAACTTGCATGGTTCCGTTATTTATGGGCCTAACTGTAATACAGTAGCTTTTGTCCTCAGGTCTGAACAATGACTCTGAAGCTTTGTGAGTCTGAGACTAATAAAAAGCTTCAGCGGTTAGTTTCTACCAATAAACAGAATGAAGCTTTAAAACACTCGGCTCAGCTTCAGCTGCAGGAAATAAAGCTGAAAAAGAAAATGTAAGTCCCCGCTGAATACACGTCCGAGGAGATGAATTATAATAGTCAGCCTGCCGTGACCTTAACAACACGGCCGAACACACACACACACACACACACACAGACAGCTATTGGTCTCCTGTCAGATCGGAGCGTCCATTCGTCTTTTCTTTTCACCATCAGCTGAATTAATTAAGCAGAAATGTAAACGTTTTAATTGAATGTCAAAGCAGGACCTTAATAACATGCTCCTATGTAAATGCAAGTGACACCGCTTTAAACCTGTATATTTATATGTACCAAGGTTACAGGGGTGTGTGTGTGTGTGTGTGTGTGTGTGCGGCTGCCTGTAAATGAACAGGCGAAATGCAAACGCTTTAATTGAATTACCGTCACGTGTGCGCTAACTGACCCTCACGGATTTAAACCAATAAGGCCTCATTTACCCCAAGTGGAAACAAACCTTTTTATACTTCCTTTAATCCAGGTTAACCCTTTGAAACCTAGAATTTCAAAAGACTTCCCTCGAATAATTATGTTGCTTTAGCAGTAAAAGTGTCATAAAATCTGCTGTGCTTGTGTTAAATTAAGTTTTACTTTTCAACATCTGATAGAGAAAACAGCACCAAAGAACTAGCGTCATAACCGGGAGTAATAACAGATGGAACAAAAACTGAATTGAAATTTTACACATTATTAACGAATAAGACAAAATGTACATGCAGATTTTTCGATCCAAACGGTTAAAGAGCAAAAGTGACCTGTCAGCGATGACACGATCGGTTTCAAAGGGTTATAGGCCACTACCTGTTTCTGTGCAGCATCCGTGACCTACAAACTACTGAGCTGACAATAACAGAAATGAACAAACCACCTTTTAAAAGCATCAACCACTGAAAATGTTTTTCTGTCAAACAAACCCTTCACACACCTCAAAGTTTGGGTCAGGATGAACTAGTTCACGCGCGCTGATTTCCTCTCAGTCCAGGAGAAAAGAAAAAGAAAAACGCTATCAACACAAAAACTCCACCCACCCTGTGCGAGGGGGCGGAGTTGCACAATTTCATGGTCACTGGCAGAAAGGATCTCCTGTGGCCGGTCGAGGCAGATGACCGCCCACCCTGAGCCTAGTTCCTCTCCTCTGCCTCCTGGTGCTGCTCGGTGGGACTGTCATGTAAGATCCTGGAGCTGACTCCTGTTCTCGGTATAAATAAAGATGATGGCAGGGGGCAGGATGAGGGAAAGCTGGTAAAACACGTTAAAAACCCTGAATACGTGTGGTGTTGAACACGAGGCAGCTCTGCAGCGTTCTCAAGTGCAGGAATACACAGCTTTGCTAAATGAACTGTTGTTAATATTGTGTTTTTATTCTTTTCCTTCAGCCGTCGAAATAATTAGCTTTTGTTGTAGAAAATGATGAATTTGGGCAGTTAATTTATCGATCGGTCGGCACCTCCGATGTGCTCTGCTTTAGAGAGCCATTAATCAATGGATGAAAACACCTAATTCTCCTGTTCAGCTCTTCTCTTTTTTCTGCTCTTTCTGTGCGAAACAGACGATCTCCAGCCTCGATATGGAGACGAACTGTAATTATAGACACTAACGACCATGATGATGATGAAGTGGAAAAATAATCCTGTATGTACATATTTAGGCCTGAGAATAAATGATGTGCTTTCCCTATTTAAAATAAAAATACAGAAATTAAAGCTTCAAACGTGTGATATCAACATTAATTAGGTCCAATGTGATGTAATAAAACACCAAAATAATATAAAGGAAAATGATCATAAAGTTCACAAAGAAACACAGATTAGCATGACTGTCATCGGGACTGTTGTGAGTTAAAGTTCCCATTAGGGCCTTATGTTGTTCCACTTAAACCAAAAGAAAACTTAAATTCAAAGTATGTGAATAATTTATTCAAAAATGTGAAGAAGAAACATACAGTAAGAAATATTTAATTATTTTGGGGGTTGGCTCGGTTCAAATCATCTGAGCTGCAGATAAATGTAAAAATGATTTAAATCAAACAAAGATTATTCTTTTTTCTCCTGTGCTGCACGGTCACAGAGCCGGAGAGGTTTCCTGTAAATCTGAGACACTGGGATTGTATTGGTAAATCTGGCAGCTGCTTTGAATCTCTCTTCAGCATCATGCATGAGCACAATCCTGCAAAAAGTCTCTCCTCAAATGTAGTGTGAAGTGAAACTTGTAGTAATTCCAGAGATGTGAGTAACAGAAATTCCTCAGAAAAAAGCCATTAAATGACTAAAAAAGGAGCCGAAGACGTGGGCGAGGGTTTGGATGCTGTTCAGCCTCCGTCAGTGTCTCTTTGTGTAAATCATCCGCCTCGTTAGGGCAGCACGTTCCTCGTCTACACTCGGTTTGATAGGTGAAGAACGAAGCCTAAAGCAGCTGTCCGATTTCAAACTACCAACCTCTCCTGGCTACCGTCGACCCTGACCGCGCGCTCCAGCCAATCAGACGACCTGTTGTTGCCCCACATTCCTGTGCGCTGAAAAAGTGGCTTTAAGTCGACGAGAGTTCATTTTCAGACGCTTATGTTTGTGTTTTTGTTCGTTATCAATCCACCAGAGGTCCCGGGGATGACAAATGGGGCCTGTCAGGGCGACGCCAGTCATAACAACACACACACACACACACACTCTTACATTTTAAGGCAGTTAGCTGATGTTCTTATCCACAGCAGCTTACAATGACTAATGTATACACACGTACTGTATGCTTTACATGCTTCGCTGTGTGTGTGTGTGTGTGTGTGAGCAGACGGGTGGGAAAGCTCGAGGTTGTGGATAACAAGTCAGACCTAGAAACACAATGAACTGGCTGTAATCTTTCTTATCTCCACACACACACTGAATCAGAGAGAGAGAGGTGAGCTGGCAGCAGCTCGACCACCTACACGACCAGTAACAGCAACAATAACTAGTAAAATTAATGATCTTTATTGTTGCACTAAGTAGATAAACAGCTTCGCGCTTCTACAGAAGATGAATGAAGACAAATGAGGAACACAGATTCTGTGGCGGTGTAAGACAGAGCTGAGGCTGTTAAACACCACACGCACACACGCACACACGCGCACACGCGCACACACGCACACGCACACGCACACGCACACGCACACACACACAGACAGGTGTTTTTAATGTGCAGAGAGTTTGGTTCCAAAATGACAATTCACCCTCTGACTATCTGACACAACCTCAGCATCCTTCTCCTCGTTGTGTGACGATGGAGCGAAGTAAAAGTAAAAACACATTTAAATGTTGGTGACTCATGCAGGGTTTAATACATCTTCTACTTCAGGGACTGTGGCGTCACTGCCACGAGCTTTAGAACTGTGTGTGGTAACCAATAAAAAACCCGATGCCAGGTTCTGACCTGTTACAGGGATGTTTCCACTGCAGGAACTTTGCTCAGGAACTAATTTCTCCATCTGCATTTACACCTGTGGAACCATAGGATCATTAATTTAGTTCCAGGGTTGTAGTTCTACCTGAAAATCTCACCAGCGGATATTTGAACGTAGCGTAACTACAGTTCACTACTCGCTCTTTAATTACTGATATTTAAAATAAAATTTTAAATGAATGAATGTTGTTTCAGCAGAGAAGGACACACTGCATCTCCCGATGACAGCTCTAGAGTTATTGGAACATTTAGAGTCTCTCCAGAATATTAACCTGACTTTCCTGTAAAGTCATGATTGGATATTACCCCCAAACTGGAGCAGAGCTGGACTTCCAACAGGAAGTCATCGTGTTCTGACGGGACCATCACGTTTCTCTGTAGTTTTCATGACACAAACCAGCTGGTGTTCAGTGGTGAGACTTTAGCTTTGGATGCTCCCAGCAGCACGAGCTGCATCACAGATACACCGAGACAAAACTAGTTTCTAATGTATCTGCTTCACTCCAAATGAATCACGGCTCCATGTATCAGCGTTTGTCCAACAAAGAGCATGTTGACTGAAGCGACTGTGGAGGAAAAGAAAACTGTGAATAAGAGGGAAAGATGGAAGAAAGTAGAGAAACGGAGAAGGAAAAGTGCGAGAGGAGAAAAGGAGTGATTAGAATGGGAGAGAGACCCTGGTAGATAAGGGGAGAGAGAGGAGGGGAGGGGGCAAGCCATGGGCAGAGAAGGAGAGGGAAGGGGGGGAGAGAGAGATGCGTGTGCAGCAGGCGCTCTGATAGTTTTGGCTCCGGAGACGCGCAGGACGCAGCGAAGTGTCCCGGCTCCCCTCGATGGTTCAGCGCTGCCCAGAGGAGGGACGAACCTTCCACCGCTGCCCGGAATTTAGCGCGTAGGAGCCGCACACGACCTGACAGCAGTAAGCCTCTTCGTGCTTCACCGAGTTTCACTTAAAAAGAGAGAGATTCAAAACGCGACATCCGGAAAACTCCCGGAAAACCCAGCGGAGCGTCCCGGCGCCTGCACCCGCCCACCGCTGCCTCTGCGTGGACACAAACAGCGCTCCACACCGCTCTGGCTTGGATATATCCGGACTATCCATTTGCTTATTCTCTTAGTAAACTTTAATAAGTGGCTGGTTTCCGCTGTAAACGCGTCCGGCGCGTGCGTTTTTAGCGCCTGCTGCGCGTAAAGGCAGCGTCCGAACAAACCAGCGCGAGCGGCGCCGCGCGCAGCTGAAGCGGAGGCTCAGCGAGGCTGAAGTCAGTCTACACCAAAGGTTTTATTGCCTCTACAGTTTACACACAGTTTACGAGTCTCAAAGAGCGTTGGGACATATTTTAGCCCCAGAAAGAAGCTGTACTCCAAATGCTTTAATCAGACTCGGTCACAGGCAGGAAGCGGCTCATTTAAAAGGTTCTTTCATACTCAGGGTCATTTTACAGCTGGTAATGATGCTGCAACAGGAGATTCATTCAGCCCCATCGGCGCGGGTCTCACCTTTAAACTTGTTTGTGATCAACTGTCTCTGCAGAGTGAACTCCGTGTTCTGTCCTAAAACAGCAGAGGACACGTGAAGCGTAGGAGGAATTTAAAAGTCATTGTGGGCTTTTAGGTGAGTGGCAGCACTCAGATGTGCGTCACAAACCTTCTATTTGAAGTTCAAAATACATATTAAAAATATGCAGATTTTATTGTGTCATTTTGGAAAAGATAAAAATTTAAAAAAGGTCATTTTTTGTAGATTTAATGCGCAAATTTAAATTCAATGTAAAAGGATTTCATACGTGGATGAATAAAAATGTGAGTTAGAGCTGAAAGTCCAAGTGAGTGACGAGGCTGAAATGTGTGTGAAACCAAACGCAGAAGAACGGTTCGGTTCTGGCTCCTGGTCCCAGCGAAACGTCTCTAATTTAAGTGTAATGTGGGAACAGTGGGATTAATGTGGCGTGTTTGTCAAACTGTGAACATGACTTTCTGCAGCCCACATGTGTTTGTGGTGACTTCGTGCACAGTCGCTGTGTTTGACTTTGACTCTGTGAGACACATGTTGAACTGCTCTGTCCCGTGTTTGTCCCGCACCATGACTGACGCTCGTCCTCTCTGCTGTTTCCCTGCAGCCATGCTGAAGCCGGGCGACCCGAGCGGCTCGGCCTTCCTGAAGGTGGACCCGTCCTACCTGCAGCACTGGCAGCAGCTCTTCCCGCAGGCGCAGCTGAAGGCTCCTCTGGTCCCGCCACCGCCTCCACCCGACCGCCTCTCCATCCCCATGGACAACCTGCGCCCGTCACGCTTACACAACCACCTCCTGCCCTCCACACACTGCACCTCCTCCTCCTCTTCTTCTACACCTTCCTCAGCAGCAGTTGCTGCAGCTCTCACCCCGTCCTCCTCCATCTCCACCTCCACAGGGCTCTCGCAGCTGCCCGTCCCCCAGCAGATTGCACTGTTTGGGCAGGCACTGGCCCCGGTGTGCGCTGGCCCCGGAGGACCAGGAGTAGGAGCAGGAGCAGATCTGGTGGTGGTCGTGCCCCCAGAGAACCAGCAGGGTCACAACCCAACAGCAGGGCTCCTCCATCAGGCCAAAGAGCAGAGCTGTGGGGGTGTGGGAGTGGGGGTGGTGTCGTCCAGCGTAAAGAGCAGCAGCAGCAGCAGCAGCAGTGAGGAGGGCGGGAAGGGAGCAGCGACAAGTTTCAAACTGACGTCGCAGGAGCTGGACTACTACCTGTACGGACAGCAGAGGATGGAGATCATCCCACTGAGCAACCACACGGGAGAGGTCAACAACCGTACGTCCACACACACACACACACACACACACCTGTCACTGCAGTGTCCTTCTTACAGTAAATTATAATTCACTCTTTGAAGTGTCACTTTTTCACATTTTTATACAATTCTCCAGAAACATTTTCTCCTCAGTTCACTCAGTAAATTTATCTTTTAAAATTATGTGATTAATTCACAAACACACTTTGATTTCTCTGAAAGATATTATGTAATATTCTGTTTTATTTTCATCATTTATTTATTATATTTCATTTGTTTCCTTTTTATTCTCGATAAACATTTAGAATTTTAATTGAATTTATTGGCGTTTCATGATAAATCAGTTGTAGACTCTGCAGATTAACATTTGTTTCGAATTCCGCGATGTGAAATAAAGTAGTTGATAAATGAATTATTGATCATTTAAGTCTGTGCCGACCAGACTCAACCACGATGACTTAACTAAAACATGACAAACTTAGATTCTTCTCGATGTTAAAATGTGGAGCTATAGTTCATAAACTGCTGAACACGAGAAACTATTTAAACAGCTCTGATGTTTATTTTATGGCTCGTAGCGTTTTAAGTTCATCGTGAGGCGTGTGGGACACGTTACAGTTGGTTTGACATCAGCTGTGTGGGACAGCAGGAGCTGGAGGAAGAGTGTGTGTGTGTGTGGGGGGTCAGGGCGCAGAGGTCAGCAGCCTGGCTGGAGTTCAAACCCTCAGACTGCAGCTCAGAGTTAATATTAACCAGAGTTCATTCAGCGTTAATTCACCGCGGATTCCGTTTATTTAACGGAGACATTTAAACCGAAACAAACGTTTTTCTTTCTATAAATTAATTTAACAACAGTCTCACTTTCTTCTCCTGGTATTTCAGCCCTAGAATAAAAACCCAGCCCGCTCCGCTGTAGGCCGTGTGCGGTATTCTGCCCGGGGGCCGCGGTGTGTGAAATGCGCGCACCCCGCTGCAGAGCTGCGTCCCGCTCCTCGCGCACAGCGGCCGCTGCTCATCCTCTCCTCCTCTCCTCCTCTCCTCCTATTGCGTTTGTTTGAATGTTTGAGCTTCACTAAATATCGTATTATTCCAGAGAGCAGCATAAAAATGAAGAATGAATGCTGCATGTTTGGTTGGAGGCCTTTTGAAAAAAACGAAATGAATAAATTAATTGACTCATTACAGAAAAAAATCAGCATATATTTCTGTAATTTCATCACTTGATCCAACATTTTCTGCGCCTCTTCTTCGTGTCTCTGGAGTTTTTGGTGTAGATGAATTTTGCGGCGCAGCTTTTAACTTCACTGCGCCGCGTAGCTTCGATTCTTTTTTCCTCTTTAAACCTTTCACCTCGAGCTTATTTTCTGGACCACTGTGGCTCTTTAAACTAGATTTACTTTACGTTAACAGGCCTGATTTGGAATAATATTCAGTTTCATATTACATTGACGCCGCGCGTCTCATCGCGCTCCTGAGAGGATGCGTCCGCGCTGACATGTGGAACTTCAGAGTTCATCATCACACGAGGCAGCGACCCCGTGTGTGTGTGTGTGTGTGTGTGTGTGTGTGTGTGTGTGTGTGTGCGCGCGCTGTATATTCCGCGGTGATAAAACGGACCATCAGCAGTAATCTGCGTCGATACGCGCCGGCAGGGCCGATGAGGGATGGAGGGACAAGCAGGAATTAATTGCCGTATATAGTTTTGTGTTCGTCGAGGGGAGAGAGGGGGGGGGGGTCGCAGGAAGAGAGAGGGAGGCAGCGAGAGACGGAGAGGGAGCGAGAAGAAGGGGGATCGATCTACCGGCCACCGGCCCGCTATTTATCATCCCAACACGGCTGTATTGAGGTCTCTGGGGTGTGTGTTGGTGGGGGTGAAGATAAAGCAGTCACACATGTACACACTCCCTCGTTTCAGGCCCCCCCCCATTGATAATTACACCCGTAATAATAAGAATAAAAATGTATGAACGGTACATAAAATAATTTTTATAGTTTACGTGTGTTTATAATAATTATTCAGGAACCCTTAATGTTCCTAAGGGTTAATTCATCATATTCATATTTTCCATTTTAATAAAATCTCCAGCAGTGTTTTGTGTGTACAAATACAAATACGATTTAAACACACACTAAACTACATAAGTGATTTATTCTGTGTAAATACCCCTGATGCATTTAATCATCTTACTAAGACAGAAACACCCTAAACGCTGAAATCTAAATTCAAACTAGGCTTAATGTTCTCCACCAGAATTACATAAGAAATATGTCAGCGCAGAGACATGTAAAGAAAACTTAAATTCATTTCTAAAATATTACATTTAGTTTGTTTTTTAACAGCAAAATATGGTGGGAATTAAAAATAAAGTGCTGCAGATCCTGTGGGTCACGAGGCTTCATTTCAAATATGCAGCATGAGAGCAGGAGTTTTTCAAACCCAAAAAAACGTCAGTGTTTTTAAAAACCATCTGATGTTAATCACTGTATTTAAAAATCTGTCAGTCAGTTTTAGAGTAAAACAGTTTTCCCTTCTTTAATTTCACATTTCTCTGGCTTTATCTTTATTTACATTAAAGCACACAGTTATTTTCCCTGCAGCTCATTTTTAATCAGAGGGATCAGAGACTCAACCAAAGTCAAATAAATGGAATAAGAGCGCGTGGGGTTCAGTCAACCGACCTCATTCACAAAAAAAGTCATGTCTCATGTCAGTCTCACCAGTGAAATCCTCCCAGAATTACATGAAATGTTTTTAATCAAATCCTAAAATCTACTTCAACATTAACATAAATCAGAGGTTTTTTTACATTTTAGTATTTGACTGTGGGGAAGTTGAGACTTATCACAGCCGCATGGAGTGATTGATGCCCACCAGGAGGCAGAAACACCAACGACACAGAAGTCCTCTTTTAGCTCGGTTTTGGTCTCCACCCGCTCCTGAGATCCGGCTCTTTAGCTGCTAAAAGCTCCGTTTCCTGCACATGCTGGTCTCTCCACTGTCCGCTGAGGCCGGACCAGGCGGTAAATGTGCCATGAAATGTAGACAGTGTTCCACAGAGAGCGTTGTTCAGCGTTTGGTTTATGGAGTAGACGTGCGTCTCTGTGTGGTCTGTCCTTATCTGGACTCACGGCTGTGCTGGAAACAAACCCACTTATTAAGACCTGCAGTCTTTATGAATTGTGATCGTGAGGAGTTTGTTACTGAATCACTCTGGACCAGAGTCCGATGAGTGCAAAGGAAGAAATGGAAAAAGTCTGTGCGTGAAAACGTAGGTTACTGATACATGCAGGCAGATTAACACCTCAGCTTTTAAAGTGTCGTTCAAAGAAAGAAACGTTTCAGATGGAGGGTTTTACGATGATGAACTCGCAGTGCCTTCACAAAAAGTGCCCAACCGCTGCTTCTGCCTTCATTTGTTGGAAACGGCATCAGAGGCAGAGCGGAGCTGTCTAAACACTGGCGATGGATGTAGGAGAATAGTGAGTTTGAATGATGGGCAGCGATGAGAGCACGCCATAACACGTTCACAGCCAGTTCATCAGTCTGAGAGAGAGAGAGAGAAAGTGGGATCAGGGAAGGAAACCTCAGGAAACACAGCGGGGACTGAGTGTTAGCAGCAAAAAGGACAATTAGGCAACAAGTTCTTCCAGCGAATTACCTCGATAGTCAAAAGACCATGTTGTTAAAAGCTTCATATGAATTCACTTCATGCTGCAGATACTTATGTTATTTTTCTGATGTGGAGTTATAGTTTGAGACAGATGAATAAACATTATTAATGCCTAATATAACCATTATAAATGCAAAAAAATGTGACTTTAAGTAGAAATTTAAGTGCTACAAATTTAAAAATAACAACTAAAAATAAATCTGGATGAATTATTGCACATCGCTGCTCATCAGTTTGTCTGATTCCTGTCGAACACGTTTACATCAGCATCATATAATGTTAATTCACTGAACTTTCTCAGGTTCTTTAAAACCTTAAAATCAGGATAAGAGAATTATACACCGACCTAAAGGTTTAAGTCTGGTTTAGTTTATTTTATCGCTTTATTTAATGAGAGGACTGAACTCTCAGAAATTAAAACAAAAAATGGAAGAAAAGAAAATTGAAATTCAATATTAGCATTAAATTAATTTAAACAATTTCCTGATTACAGAAAAAAATTAATGAAAAATCCATGATGTTTTTGAATGTATCATCCGATTCATTTTTTAATTTTAATTTTTAATATAGTATCAAATCTCAACAAAATGTGATGAAACACATGTAACTATGTTATTATTTTGTACATGTATAGTGTTTCCCACAACCTGAGCTAATAGAGTTTTAATAAACCAGCTCTGAGCACTGAGGCTGGAGCGTCCACACTTCTTCATCACTGGTGACGACTAGTTTACGTCACGTCTTTTTAGTACTGTTTATTACAGAGAATCCAGCCTGTTGAATTGTTCCCATTCAATCGACTGTGAAGCTGCTGTTGTGCTTAAAATACGGTTTAATTGGCTTCTATCAATCACGGCGTGAAAGCAGCCGTCACTGTCTGGAACTTAATGTCAGGTAAAACAACATCAACTTCCTGCTCCTCTCTGTGGCTCTGTGGGAGTTTGTCCACGTAATAAACTCTCATTATGTTGCTACAGTCGATTAATATCCATTACTGTCACACTGCATCTCTGAGGAAATGTTGACACTCGCTAATTCCCAGCAATACGCTGCTCGCCACATTTACCCTGGAAAAACCCAGCGTGGAGCACAGGGTTCGCCCCAGGATCCCGATCTTTATTCTCTGGTTCTCACCTTTCAGCACAGAAAAATCAGTGTTTTCCATGTGACTCCTGAAAGGGGAGTTTGTCTCAGAAAAACAGAAACACATCTTTGCTTTAGTAATTAATACCTGTCTGCTTCTTGACCTCCAGGTTGTGACATGTGCGCAGACAACAGGAACGGCGAGTGTCCGATGCACGGCCCCCTGCACTCTCTGCGCCGGCTCGTCGGCACCAGCAGCTCGGCGGCTCCTGTCGCCCCGCCGGACGTCCCCGACTGGCTCAGAGACCTGCCCAGAGAGGTGAGGCTTCCTGACCGCTACATGACATTTGTGTTTTTCTCTTTTCCCTCCCTTTATATACTGTATGAGAGACCTGCTGCTGTCTGCTCTAAACAACGATTGATCATTAGAAAAATGTGTTCATCGTTTTACCCTGGATCTAGGTCAATGCTACTTTACACGGCCTCAGCTGTGTCTTTGTTGATCCTGTGATTTAATCCTGATCCTACAGTAGTTTCTCCAGCTTTCTCCAAATTACTCAAAGTACTTGTGCACTTTGCGTTCCTGTACTTCAGAACCTGATAACCTGGTCAGAAATAGGTCGACCGGGGTGTTTTAACGTGTGTGTGTGTGTGTTATGTGTGCAGGTGTGTTTGTGCACCAGTACTGTTCCCGGTCTGGGTTACGGGATCTGTGCGGCTCAGAGGATCCCTCAGGGAACCTGGATCGGCCCATTTCAGGGGGTCCCTCTGCTGCTGGACAAACTTCACTCTGGAGCCGCAAGGAACTCGCGCCACCTGTGGGAGGTAAGAGCCTGTGGTTAGCTGATGTAGCTGGAGCGGCGCTCCGCCTGCGCTCCATGTGACGCAGTGCCGTAAGTTTTGGTTTGAGTCCAGACGCCACACACTCTGCTCCTTTTATTCTCTGACCTGAGGTGTCACTGCTGTGGTGCGTCGCTGACATTTGTGCTCTGTGCGTTTTCATGTGAATATCATACACGTGTGCGTGTGTGCGTGCGCGCGTGCAGTTTGTGGTCAGCGTCATGTCTCCTCTCAGTCCATTGATCAGAGCAGATTGTATTTACATACAGTGGCAGGAGAAAGTCAATGTGGCAGTTATAAACAGCTGCATTAGCATTAGTGGGGGGTGGGGGGCAGTGAGGGATGCTGGGAGACACAGAGATAGATGAGTCCCCCGTGGCCGAGCTGGTAAAGGTCAGTCAAACGTAGGCTGACTGGACATCAGTCTCCCTGCTGTTGTCCGCAGCGGGACGTCAAGAGAAAGGGAGGGGGGGGTGACACGGGTGTGGTGGGGTTTACTGAGCCTGCAAGGGGTCAGAGGTCAGAAGTCGAGGGGGAGGGGTTCGTAAATCACCACAGGCCAAGTCCAGTGTGAGCGGGGAGCATCGTGTCTGGACTGTGCTTCACACTGAGACAGAGCTGCGTTCACTGGCAGTAGGATTTAATAGTTCAGAGAGTTTTAAGGGAATGAAATCAATTTTAGTAACAAATCCTTGATGATTCCTCTTCGTCTTCTTCTACCGCAGCTACACACATACACATACACACATTTAATGGTTCATCAGGCTTTAAGTGAATCAGATCTGATAGAAATCATTCAACACTATTTATTTTAGTACAAACTCCTTCTTTCGCGACACATATTTGAGAAATAGTTGAAAATATGCTTTAAAGATACTGTGAATTAATTAAATACATAGAGTATCATGTCCTCTGTTTTTCTTTACTTTATAATCGTCTACATATTATTAAACTTATAAAAGATCACTGCTGAATTTTTAACTTATACACAAATACATTTATGTTCATGTAATATTTATTGTCTCAGTATTTTTTAAATGTAACACTTAGCAACACTTTTCAATAGTGGAAATTCTGGTGAAAATATTTTTGAAACGTTAAAACATTTTCAAAATGTCCTCTTATGTTTTTTCTCTGTTTCTGCATTTCGCTCCATGAATATCGATTAAACTTGTTACAATAATAATTGTAATAATATATAATATATATGTTTCTTTTAAAAAGAAAAATCAACCGTACTAAACAAAACTTTTCACCAGTTTTCAGTAATATATGCAAATCAGTGCAGAGCTGAATAAACCTGCTGGACAACGGGACGTCAGTGGACATCAGGTTTGATGCACTAACAGTGAAATGTTGAGAGAAGAAGCTGGTAAATCACCACATTAAGGTGTTTTACAGCTCAGGAACTGGGACCCAGCAGAGACAAACCGAGACCCTCTGCGGGGTCCCAGACCAGTCCTTGAAGCCTCAGGCCCCGGAGACATGCTCATCTGATAACCCGACTCTAACCATTGGCACATTATCGGCTGCCGGGCTGAAACCGGTCATTAGGCCTATTGACAAAGAAGCTTTACACACAGATCCCATTAAAACTCACTGGTTGTTAAACTTCCTTATTGATGCCCCCCAAAACAGGAGGCGATGTGTGTCCTATAGCCAATCAGGGAGCTTGTGTCATGTTGTCCAGGAAAGGCCAGTTTTAATTAAGACACTTGCCGTTACGCCCGGCTGCAACGGTGCAGGATTTTCTGGCGCTGCAGTATTTTACGGCTCGACAAATTGATCTCCTCCGAGGCAGAGCTCAGTGTTGGAGTCCGACTTAATGGTGGAATAATTCTTCAGCAGTCCGAGCTGGAGCTTCATCACTGTGTCTGTGGCTTAACGGTGAACGGTCAAGAGAAGTGTTGTTGTAGTGATAGACACTGATACAGGACAAATGTTTCATATTTTATATCATGTTTCATGAGATCTGAAGAGGAGTTTCAGTGAAACCGTCGTCCTGTGAAACAGCATCTTTATGACCCCCTCCTCAGTCTCAGTGTAGAAACAGTGACAGTGTGACGAAGATTCTGCATGTATGTGATTGAAAGCTGAACCAGATCCACCGTGTTTCTTCCCCGTGGCAGCTCGTGGTACGTAAACGTTAGATTCAAAGCGCGTGAGCTGGGCCCGACCCTGTGAAGTCTTCAGTGTGCGGCTCTCGTTGATCACTGCAGCAAAGACGGGAAGATTTTCCATTCAGGAGGCCACAACATATTTTCAACAGCAGGTGAGCACGTCTGGAGGAGTCCCCTTCAGAGAAGGAGGAGTATGAAGAGAACGCCTCGAACTGTCCGTGAAAACACCGACCTCGAGCTCAGAGGTTTTCTGTTGGACGGACGAGTCAGTGAAAACAGCAGCGAACATCAGACGGTAACTTCGGAGCAGCAAAGAAAGGAAAACTTCAGCTGCACAGTTTGAAGCTAAATATTTTGTTAGTGCAGGACGAAGATGAGACGCATGAGGATTCAGAAATTCCACAGCTGAAAAACAGATAAAACTATTTTCATATTCACTGCAGTGTGTGTTTGTGCGTCTGTCCCTCGCTTCTATTCCCCGCTGGACTCTGTGTTTTCAGTGGTTTGTGGTCACAGGCGCTGTAATGTTTTCTTGACTGATGTCATTATTTAATGTTCGTTTATCTGTCTGCATTCTGGGTTTTATTAAAGGCCTCCATCTCAGCCACTAAAATCTTTTTTTCTTATGTAATCGCTGATGGTTTTATGTCCAGTTACATGTAGGGCTTTTCTTCTTGCTTGGATTTCAGTGAGGCGAATGTGTTTTTATCGATGGCAGTAATTTCATGTCAGAGTCTGGACAGTTCTGGGTTCAGATATGAAAAATAGTCGAGCACATTTTAGAACAATGATGTCAGTCTGTGTCCTAACACTGCTTCCTACTGAAATCTATCCCCACCGCCTTCATATATAATTTAATTTGGTTAATGATTTACTAAAACAGCTGCACAGTTGTAGTTTTCATGACGCACACGGTGCAGTGCATGTGTTTGGGACTATTCACTATCAGCAGTGGATCAATGGATTGAAGGACTACTGAGAGCGTGTGAGTATTTGGAGCAGCAGGACACTTTTCCTGGCTGCAGCGGTCAGAAGATGGAGACACCAGACACTTACTGTAGCACATATGTCCAGTGTGCAACATGAGACGGTCTTCGGTTGCTTTCAAGGTGTAGAAGAATATGCACATGAGAGGATGTGAATCGTGTTGTCACGTGCCACATGTGCTGGAAGGAATGCGCAGTAAGTTCAGGACTGTGTTTTAGGACACTACTAAGTTACCAGCTCTGTCAGAAAGTGGCTGTGAAGCACCAATCAGCGCGGACGTGTTTGGTTAAACCCACTCTGTGAGTCGGGTTAATTTCTTGCTCAGTGTGACATCACCCTGTAGGCACAATAACCGCAGGCGCTCGGGAACAAAGATGGTGGTTTTCCATCAGGACCCTCAGTTAGAATAACACGTGTGATAAGTTTGATTAGTGGTTGCTGGTTTCTGTTGGAGCTTTACGTGCTGTGATCAAACAGAAGTGCAGGACACTGCGTGTCACATGTCTGGGCCATTTTCTATTTAACCTTTATTTAACCAAGTAAAGTCCTGTTAAGGTCGACATCTTTTTCACAGGCGACTTGAAGATGCACAGTTCAAGCAGTAACAGACCGTCAGGGCTTCTCTCTTAGCTTAGAGAGTCAGAATCAGAAAATATATATTTATAATTTAATATACATTTATATTAATGCTTTATGTCTTTTACCAAATGTCCCATCAACCTGTTTCCATCGTTTCGTTATGTTTTTCTTCCACTGCAGCACATGTCAACATCTTTTATCAATCAGATTTTCTCCTTTGTTCGTATGTCGTATGCTCGAAGATCAGTTTAATCATGTAACCGATCTTTGATCCTCCAATGCCTTCCCGTCTTTCTCAGGGACAGGCCTGAAGTAAGGCTAAGTGGCGTTAAGCTAACTGACTTTAAGCTGCCTGAAGTTGAGCTAACTGACGTTAAGCTAACTGACTTCAAGCTAGCTGAAGTTGAGCTAACTGACATGAAGCTAGCTAAAGTTAAGCTAACTGACGATAAGCTAGTTGAGGTTAAGCTAATTGACGTTAATCTAGCTGAAGTTAGGCTAGCTGAAGTTAACCTAACTGAATTTAAGGTAATTTACATTATTTTAGCTGAAGTTAAGCTAATTGACGTTATTCCAGCTGAAGTTAGGCTAGCTAGTACAGACTTGAACACAATTCTTAAAAGGTAATTCTTTCTTAAACTTAACAAGAGGATGGACTTTGTTTTCAAATGATTAGCAGTTTTGGTAAGTTAAATGGAAGTTTATGATTTTTGCTGTTTTAGACCGTTTCTGTTGGTTTAATTGATTTTATGGCTGTGACTCATATCAGATCAAATGTTTTGGTTTGTCGGAGCTATAGCTTGGCTTAAATTGATTCCTGTGTCTTTTATAAGTCTAATAATTCAGTTTGCTTGCTGGGCACCAGTAAATGTGACTGGTGTTAATAGCCATATATTGTTGATAAATCATATAGTAGTCATGTACTTGCAGTACATGTACTGTTAATGTCATAGGTGTTGAGCTATGTGTTAAATCACTTTTTTTTTTTTATAAAAGTTACTAAAGTCCCTGTAAATATGGATTAGTTAAAAGGACAATAACATGTAGACCTATTGTTATGTTAAGGTTTGATGTTGGAGACTTGTGCCTCTGTGGTTATAATAGCAGTGAACTTGACTCTAAAATGGCTAATTAAACAGTAGCTCTATTACCTCACACCCCCACGATGTGTGTGTGTCTGACGGATGGTGACAACTGAACTTGCCTGACGTTTTTGAAGCTGTTTCTCACCTTCATCAGTTCATTCCTGCAGGTCCAGAAACCCGCTGATGGTGCCGACAGTCAGCTCTGGGTTGATGTTTCATCAGACTTTCATGCTCTTCATTACCGGCACATAATTGGCTTCGTACCAGGAACTTGCTAAGACACATGAGTACCGGTTGATAACCGCTTGGGGGTTTAGAGTGGCGTTGTCAGAGGTCGTGTCACCTCCGCTCTGAGGCCTGACCAGGTCGTGTCACCTCCGCTCTAAGGGCCAAACTTGCCTCGGTCAAGAACGGCAAGGTTGGTATCACAGATGGCTGGTGAGGGTTCAGTCCTTCTACGTGATGGTAGCACAGGTGAATAAAATCATTTGGTTGAGGCTGTTCAGGTTGGGTTGTGTTACCTTGGCCCTGTGGGTGGTGGTAACTTGGCCCTGCGGGTGGTGTGGGTGCGTCACGCTCTGCTGCTCCTCCTCGATTTTCCTTGTTGTGTGAGAAAGCAGCAGTTCTGCTTGCAGACGTGAACTTCGTGCTGCTGAGTTGAAACGGCGGCGGTTATCCAAATATTATCCGTTTCTCTGAAAGATTATTACCCCTCTGATTTATGAGCCGGCGGGCTGCTCGCTGAAAACACAGTTTCAGATGGTGAAGCAGCTACGAATGTGTGTGGAGGCCCAGACTGTTGCTCTTGGGCACCGAGGCGGCAGCGGCGGTGATGGCAGCGTGCTTTATGAGGCTCGTCTGTGACAGGCTGTGTTTAGGGACACGGAAAGGTTTGGTGGACTGAATAGCAGCATGTTACATCACGGTCCAAACGTCTGAGACAACACTGAAAATCCGTGATGTGAGTTTGAGGCTCGAAAAGTTGTAACGAGATGTTTCCCAGTTTCTGGGTCAAGAGCTAGAAGAGTGAGAAGTGACTGACGTGGACAGAGAAACTCTGTCAAGCTGCGCCTTCTTTTTCTCCACAGGAACGCTCTTCCTCTTCATCCCGTTCCTCTTATTCAGTCCAAATCCTGTAAAACTGTTCCTGAGAGCCGATCAATGCTCGTGCGCCTCTGTTGTACAGCTAATCAATGAAACTCCACTAATTCTACTGTTATCTTCTCTCTTCATCGGCCTCCTCCTCCTCTTTATCGCACCATATCTCCTCCTCTGTCCCCTCTCACGCCCTGTTTCTCTCCTTCACCTCTTCCTCCTTTTCCTAATCTCCTCCTACAGGTGACCGTAATCGGTGTTTTCTACTTTACCTTTGCTTTGTGTCATTTTGAGTTCACACTAGAAAAATGAATAAATCTTCGTCCACATGTTTAAAAGAAGCTGCATTTCCTGAAAACCGTGTGAAAAAAACACCATGTAAAGTGACAGATACTGTAAAGAATGAGACTCGGACCCAGACATGCGGTGATGAAATGCAACGTCTGAAGTCTGAAGTGGAAGCAAACAATCTGATAATCTGTACTGTAAGAATTATAGTTTCGTGTTGAACATCAGAAATGTGAGTCACACTCCAACTTACTTAAAGCGCCAAAAACGAAAACAACAGAATAATCTGCTGAACTCTGTGTGTGTGTGTGTGTGTGTGTGTGTGTGTGTGTGTGTGTGTGTGTGTGTGTGTGTGTGAGAGTGAGAGTGGGAGAAAGTGTTGTAACACCTTCAGACATGATAACTCACAGCTGCATTAGTGACTTACTGACACGCACACGTCACACACCCGCCGATAATCACGCCTAACAACACGCGCACACATTGCCCTGCGACGGCCATTTACGTGCCAGCGTGGGTTCAGAGCAGCAGCTAAGTGTTTTCAACTGATAACCGGACGGCATTCCTGTCTGGAAACACACACACACTGTCTCAGCAGAGCGTCGGCTGGAGACGAGAGTCCAGACGAAGAGAAGATTTATTCTGTGAAATAAGGTCAAAAGGTCAAAACGCTGCGAGTGAAGTTCACACAAACACACACACACACACACACACAGACACGCTCAGCTGTTGGCTGAGGTTGTGCAGGACCCTCACTGACAGCTGTCATTCACAAACAAAGTGTGTTTAAAGTTTCTCTGAGCTTATCGTTATCAGCACCGAACCGAACTGACAGAATCACTCAATGTTTCATTCATATATATATATATATATACTGACAGAATCACTCAATGAT
>JAUMTR010000027.1:21113887-21180020 GCA_032270685.1 Microctenopoma stevenorrisi | reverse complement strand
TCGGTTCATATATATATATATATATATATGAATGAAACATTGAGTGATTCTGTCAGTATATATATATATATATATATATATATATATATATTTATATATTTATTTATTTATTTATTGTGTAACACTAAATGTGATGAGGATGGAGACAAATCCGAATTAAAATGACATGTGGAAGCGAGAGCAGATATTTACTTTACTTTTCCCATGGAAACCTGCTGTTTAAACTCACCATAAAGTTTCGGTTTCATCACGATGTCTTCTGTCTTCAGAGGTGTAATCTACCCTCGTAAAACACACACAGGCTGCGAGTGTGTGTGTGTTAATTCTCCACTCTTACATTGAGTCCTCTGGTTCTTGTAAATGCACAGAGGCAGAAACAGATTAGACTCTGACTTCCCCCACTTCAGTGTCCATAAAAACCTAAATAAGGACTGTTGTAGTAATAATAATAATAATACTAATAATAAACAAATGAACATCTTTATTCTGAATAATTATTATGAAAACAACATTTTAATCTCCTGAAAAACATTATTTGTAACAGTTAGTAAATGTTAAACGTCAAGATTTCAGGAAAAAAAGTTTCTAGCCCAAACCTTCATGGTTATATAATAAATTATGATCTGGTGTCTGTACTACACCATGAAAATGTTACCTAGAATTTGGTTTATCGCTAAAACCTTTTCACATGAATAAAAGTTCTGTAGTTTTCTAGACTTTGCAGAGTTTCAGTAACTTAAGAGAATTTAAAGCTGTGTACGATGCGTTGATAAAGTGTTTTTTTTCTCTATGAAGCTCTAGCAAAGTTATGGTGAAAGTCCCTCTGAGCCCTTTACTAATATTCTGTGGTTTGTAAATTATTAGATTCTTGCACTTTAAGCAGGTGTAATTTAAACATTGTGTGCAAACGTTTCCTGCTTGTAAACTATACTTTTTGTTGGGAGTGGGACAAAACGTCTGAAGAACTAAAGCATCAGCTCCTTCAGCAGCAGCAGCTCCTGTGATGTGTGAATGGATAACGGTGCAGTGCTGAAAGGGTCGTCTGTCCCGGACAAACCGAAGGTCAAACAAGGAGAATTTATTGAGCATTAAGAAACTGAAGCTGCGACCAAAAAATCCAGTTTTGTCACGATTGTTGAGCTCAGACGGAAAAATGACAGCCGGAGCTGTGAAGTGAGGCCGGCAGCCTGGCAGTGTTTGCATCATTTTCTAGCCGTTGAACTAAACAACATGTTATATTTGGCCGTTTGTCTTGCAGATGGAATTTTGTAGCGATGGATTTGATAAACACAGGCAGCAAAAACACCTCTGACAGAACAGCATCGAGCTGGAAACCAGCTGCTGCTGTGAGAGGCTCGAGTTCACTGCAGCTTCAGATCTTGTACTTTTAAAGTTCTGACCATCACAAACACCTCCACTAAATTTCATGTTGTTCACAGGCTGCGTTGGTTTGCACATTAACTGGTTTCTCTCCTCCACGTCTGCTTGTTTATACAGTGGTTTAAGGTGCAAACGCTGAAGTTACACACTCACACACACATCTTGTCTTCCTGTCTTGTTATAATTTGTCTTAAGTTATTGTTTTGCATGTGTTTGTTGTCTGTACTGTCCTAGAAGAGCTTCAAAAGACCAGAAGCAAGTTCCTTGAATGTGAAACATACTTGGCGAATAAAGCTGATTCTGATTAACAGTTATTTCTTAGTGCTCGTTCTGTTGCCATTCTGCCCTCTAGTGGTCAGAAATCCACCTAATGCAGCTTTAATCTTCCAGTATTCTTTTTTTAGTTTATTGATGCTTTTAGGCTGCTAATTTAGAAATTCTGAGCTGTACAGTAGGTCAGAGAATTTGGTTTTATGTCGTGTCTGAGATGCATCAAAACCTCATAAATGTCTCAGACTAACAAATTACCACCTGCTCTAAATCAGTGCTCTGACAGTAGACTGGACACGGTCACATCAGCATCTATTCCATAACCTTTGGTCTGAGGAACTTTATGTTAAACATCTCAGCGATGGCTCAGGTAAACAGAGCTGCTCACTCTCAGCTGTGCATGAACCTAACGCTGCACTGTTTTTGACTCGGACACCTTTGCAGCTTTTAGGGAAAGAGAGACTATGACGCTGCAGAGTAAACTGGAGCAGGATGATGCGGGAGGCTGTTAAACGCACTGTGATTTGTTTAAATGGACGTCAGTGATGAATGGCCGAGAGTAACAAAAGCTTTAAACAACTGCAGAGTGCAGGAGTTTCATTAGACGCCGCAGGCTTCACAGGAAAAATCTTTCTACTGCTATACTAGTGGGGACATTTAGTGAAATAGTGTTTCCTTCACGCTTACATTAACCTTCCCCTGGTTCTGACCACTAACTTCAGTGTAGTATCATCAGATGTAATCATTGAGGGGGTTATATTCAGCTTTTTGTGTTCTGATGTTGCATCCGTGTGATGCTGGGTCTCCGTGTTACACGTCATCAGATAATGAAAGGTTGATGTGAACAACATGTGTTTGTTTGATGAAGCGCGTACAGCAGTGCATTGTGGGTTTATTAAGTGTTTTCAGAGGCTTTACACACCTAATGAATCCAAATTTAATTATTACTTATTACATAGGTGATAAAGATCGTACTGTCTTTCTGCCTTTCTGTGTGGTTGTTGCATGTTCTCCCTGTGTCTGCGGAGTTAGAAGTTAACGATATCAAAGTGAGGAACTGAAAATATAAATAATCTAACCATGCCAAAAAATACTTCTGGACTTTTATTTAATAACTCTTTTCATTTCAACATTTTCTTGTTAATTATTGTCCAAAAAAAGCAAATTACCGTATTTTACGCCATATAAGACGCACTTTTTCTTCCCCAAAACTGGGGGGTAAATATGGGTGCGTCTTACATGGCGAATGTCCATCTAGGGGTCCAGGCTCGGGCGTATTTGCACCCGTGCCCGGACCCCCAGATGGCCTACAACCGTCTACTCACTGTTCTCTCGCTGCTCGCTTTCTGCCTGTGTCGTGCTGCTGGTCACGAATCGAGGCTTCGTTTACGTCATACAACTCGCGTTAAACCGCAATTTTCGTTTGTGTTTCACACGGACTGTTATAATTCACGCGCATTCAACAAGGATGTTTAAGAAGGACAACGTGGTTCAGTTTATATAACATTATAAAACTGAGCTGGCGTAACCGTGAAGGTAACATAATGTTATACAACAGGTCTGTATGTATGTATAACATTATGTTGCCAGGTCGCGTCCACACGTTAACCACGCGGAGCCTTTGCGAGGTAACGTTCAAGAAAAAGACACACACACACACACATTAAACAACATATTTCTACCATCAGGTGTTTGTAGAATTGTAGAAGTGTTTGTGTGTTTGGAAACATTGTGTAAAAGGGTTCATGTGAAAATCTACACAGCGAGAGGTTTCGTGACGTTACGGCGCTAACTTTATTAATTATTTATTAATGTTATTAACAGTTAATCAACAGTTAACTGTTAATTAACTGTTAATGAGAGTAAAGATTAAGTTAACAGTACTAAGTTCTTAATATGTTACATGGTTGAAATAAAATTGTTCTTAAACTGTTGTTAACCTTATACAGTTGATATTAAATATTTTTTTTTCAGAATTCAGAATCTTTTTTTCCTAGATTTTCCTCCTTGAAAATTGGGTGCCTCTTAAATGCCGTTGCGTCTTATATGGCGAAAAATACGGTATTTAACCACAAATCAGTATGAATGAATTCAGCATAAATAAATAAAATGAAATAAAAGTGAAATCTTTTTTACACACACTGAGCTGAGAGACAACATGCAGACTCTAAGAAATGAGGCTCTTTCCTCTGGTTCTCATTGATTGTTTGCTGGCTGCATGGACCTCAGCTATTGGCTCAGGTCATCACCTTATAAACACACTCAGCGCCTCCTCAATACAGTCACGCTGCATCTCCGCGAGCGGATAGATGGAGCGATGGATTAATAATGAGCACACATGCACGCACGCACGCGCGCGCACACACACACACACAGAGCAGTCACCTTCCAATTGGAAGATTTGTGGTTCGATTCCCGCCTCCTTCAGTCATATGTCGAAGTTTCCTTGGGCAAGATACTGAACCCCAAGTTGCCCCCGGTGGGTCAGGTCAGCTGCACAGCAGCTCTGCCATCGGTGTATGAGTGTGTGTGTGAATGGGTGAATAAGAAACGGTGTAAAGCGCTTTGAGTACCAGACTAGGTAGAAAAGCTCTGTATAAGTGCAGACCATTTACCATTTACACACACACACACAGACACACACAGACACACACAGACACACACAGACAGACAGAGGCTGAGGGAGATCGACTCATTTTATTTGACCAGTTTAGTGTTTTATCACGTAGTAGAAAAAAGCCTTCAAATGGTCAAAATACTGTAGTTATTACTATCAAAAGTTAAAACTGCTCATGGTGTATGAACAGTCTGTTATATTATAGGAGGATGGCTGTGGATAACTGTCCATGTTACAGCCATACAATGCATTGTGCTAGTCTATTAATTCTATATTAAATGTATTGTTTATATTTAATCATAAGTGTAGTGGAACTTGATTTATATCAAGTATCATCACATTTTATTCTCAGCAGCTTCCACTATTTCTGCTACAGTAGTAGCACAAACCCACTGTACTACCGAAGGCTGCTTTCTGTAGCTTTCAGGTAGATTCTGGAGCCTGCGCTGTGAAATATTTTGTTCCTGAGGGTGGCACCAGAGGAGACGTCCTGGGGTCTTTAAAACAGAAAGCAATAATGTTAGTCATATATCTAATGTGTATAACCGGACGCCTGGACACACTCCTATCAGAGATTTTCTTTCTTCATATTGAGCCATAAAAAGCTTCCTCCTACACGTCGCTCTAAACAAACCAGAGACTTGTTTGGTTTATGTTTCAGGTTCATGCGTCTTTTTCACACACTACCTTCAGCCGTTGCTTTGAAAAAGTATTTTTAGATCTCAGAACCTGTTGGGACGTTGGCAGACGGAGCGACGAGGCTTTTAAGCAGGTGTAAATCAGGTTTGTATAACGTTACAGCAGGTCTGTAATGACCACAGCGTCGGCCGGACAGTGGATAAGAGGCTGATGATTTGTTGCTGAGGCTTGTTTAAAACATTTCAAATGGACGGGAGTCATTTCTCTCTGTGTAGGAAAACCTCTAACCTTACACCCAAACACAATCACACAATTAACAGGATAAATCTCTGAAGAAAAAATAAAACACAGGAATGTTTGACTTTGCTCTACTAAAAATATCCCTGTAAATATTCTACAATGAACGCTGATTGTAAGGTGTATATTTTCACTTCCATCATGAATCCATTCGTCCTGAATAAAGGGCTCCACCCAATGAGCAGAACTTTAACTGTGCCCCTCTATATTTCTGTGTTCCAGATCTATGATGCAGAGGGGACGTTACAGCACTTTATTGATGGTAACGATCCCAGTAAGTCCAGCTGGATGAGGTACATCCGCTGTGCCAGACACTGTGGGGAGCAGAACATGATGGTTGTACAGTACAGGTAAGAACACGTTAAAAACCCCCGAATGACCTTTTAGAGGTGGCCAAATGTACTCTGTGTGGTGTGAGTAGAAATACTGATTTCTTCTGACAAATATGCTGTGAAAATTATCATAGTAGGCTCCAGAGAGAATATTTGTTCTGTCGCTGATGTGCAGCCCCAGGTACCTAAAAGGCGGAGGAGTATGTTTGGTGGTGGGGGTTTGTCACCCAGTTCAAAACTATGTAGACGTTTTCATCAAAGCAGCTTTTAGGTTTTGTCATATAGTGAAATCAAGTCAAATTTTAACTCTGTCAAACTTGAATGCTAATGACACCAATCACTGAAGGGTTTAAATTCCTCGTATCACTTTAAAACAGTGGCTCCATAATAATCTTACATAGGGCCCCCGAAGTGCTAGAATCAGCCGTGGCATTGAGAATAAAATGGATGAAAACCTTGTCTCATAAAATGCTGCAGGTCTTATCTTCACGTTCTGTCTTTTCACACTCGCTTCTCCAACTTCCCCTGTGCTTCTCTCTCTATTCTTGTTCCCCTTGTTCTTCTTCTTTGTGCTGTTTCAGTCCTTCCATAAAAGCTGTTGTTTTGATTTTGAAGATCATCTCTGGAGAATAAGACAGTGATTTAGTCTTGTGACTTATTTCCACAAAACCTCCTGATTAGCTTCACAGTTTCCTTTTCCTCTTGTGTAAAGTGGCCGATCTGCAGCACCAATACCAATCACACCTTTCACCAGCTCCAAACTAACCAGGGGTGTCAACAGAGCGCCCATCCTTTATTCTGCTTTCCTTTTGGCATCGACCAGCCTCTAATTTCATTGCAGCTCTAGGATGAAAGCGTTTTTACTCAGCTGGAGCTCAGTAGATAGAGTTGTCATCCTTACTCGCACTCAAATGCAGTTTGCAGTTTTAACACACTGTCTGGTTATAGGTGCTAGTTAGCTCTACTTTTGAACATTGTGATGTCATTCATTACACACACTGTGGGCTGGTGGTATGGTTAACATATCCATAGGGGCGAAACAGCTGGATATTATGTCTTTAGTTTCCTTAATGGAGTTTAACGTTTTTATTTAGGAAAACATTTTTTTTGCAACATCTGATTAAAAGTGAAAATGAAAATGTTCCCAACTTCACCCAGGAAGAAAAAGTCCATGTTGGTTGTTCCTGCCACATTCGCATTAGAGGCTGAAGCAGGTAGTTTCACACTGCAGTGTGTGACCCAGGTCAAGTTTATTTGTATCGCACATAAAACAGTACAGTTGACCAACGTGCTTTCCGTATCAATAAAATTAGCATAAATGTACAACAATGTCCGGTTCAACCAATATTAATAGCCAATGAAAAAACATGGGTTTTGAGGTTTACACTGATTCACAAATTTTAAAACGCAGGCTGCCACCACTGAGAAATGTAAGTGTTAGTGTGTGCACTAACACTACTTCTGCTACTAGTAAAATACACAGCAACTACTCCTCACTAGTCCTTACTTGTGAATTCAATTCAGGGTTCATTTTAACATAGCAGGAGTTTATTTGCACTTTAATGATCCTCAGAGGGAAACATACAGGGGCCACAGAAAAAACACAAAAACGATGCTAATATCTCTAAACAATGCTGTATCCCTGGTAACGCAGCTAACAAAAAACTCTGCAGGTCAGTGTTTTCCCTTTAAATCCACTGACTTAAAGGGTTAGTTTATACTTTACCACACTTACATCCATATGAACGACGTGAGAAACAATCTCATAAAATGCTGCAAGCCTTGTTTGCTGTGGCTTTCTTTATGTGCTCCTGCACCCAGTTATTTATTTCCTCCTCGTGTGCTTTCTTTAGTTCATTCATATCTTTGCTCTGGACACAGAGATTCTGTCTAAACTCGTGCATTTCTTCTTCTTGTTTTCTCTTCAGTCGCTCAAACTCTTTACGATATGTTTTGTTCCTGCACAGTTGTTTTATTATGTAGTCCGAGTGTTTTTGCTGCTTTTCCTTCATGTCCTCCATTTCCCTGAGATTATTTTCTATCAGAAATGCAAACTGTGTTGTGTATTTATGTCTAAACTCACTGCATTCTTCTGCTTGCTTTCTGGCCTCCTCCTCAGCCGTTTTATTCATATCATCCACTCTCTTTTGAAGGTTTTCTTGCATCTGTCTCCATTCTTTTTCTTCCTGCTCTTGTATGATTTGATCCTCTTCTTTTTTTCTGAGTTCCTCATCTTTCCTTACATTGTCATACACTTCTCTGAGCTTTTGGACTCGTATTTGCTCATCTTGTTGTCCCAGTTGGCCGTCTTGAAGTGGCTTCTGGCGCCATTCATTTCGTTCCTTCTCCCGGGTCTCTTGTTCTTTGAAAACCTTTCCTCTGGTCTGCAGGAACATTTTGTTAGCAGTTCCGTTGTTTTGTGTTTTAGATTGAATTTTCTTACCCAAATCTAAGATCAATTGTTCCCACTGCTGACGCTGAAGTTCTTCTTGCCCTTTTGTCCCTCTTTCCTCCTCTTCTCTTTTATTTTCAGTCTTTTCCATCTTCATCTGCTCGTTCAAATATTCCTCCATTTCCTTGAGTACCTTCTCTCTCTCTGCTCTTTCTTTTTCAGCTTT
Source organism: Microctenopoma stevenorrisi (assembly GCA_032270685.1). Lineage (NCBI taxonomy): Eukaryota > Metazoa > Chordata > Actinopteri > Anabantiformes > Anabantidae > Microctenopoma > Microctenopoma stevenorrisi. Next base: position 21,171,867 of record JAUMTR010000027.1, on the reverse strand, counting down.
TTGCCTGTTGTTGAGTAATGTTTCTGTATGTTTTCTTTCAAGTTCTCTCCTCAGTTTCTCTATGTCTTCTCCCTTCTCTTTTAATATTCTCTCCTTTTCCTTCTGGATGGCTGCCTCAGCTTCTTCGAACGTTTTGGAAGTGTAGTAGGAACCACCGTTTTTCTTCACCATGGAGTCGATCTTTGTCAGCAGCTGGCTAACCTGAGAATGATTGTTCTGGTCATTGTTATTAAAAACCTGGTATCGTTCTCCACATTCAGATGTCAGATGTTTGACAAAGTCGTCACTGTCTTCCTCTATGTAACTCTCTATTGACTGGTTTTTGAGGTCATCACCCCTGGTGAATACAACAATTATGTAGTCTCCTGAGTTCTTTCCAAAAAACGTCTTAATCAGTTCAACAGTTTCTCTGTCTTCATGTGTAAAGCGGCCGATGGACAGCACCAGCAAGATCACATGAGGTCCTGGGGACAACAAGGTGATGCATTTCACAAGCTCCTGTTGAACTTCATCATTGGACAGAGTTGTGTCAAACAAGCCAGGGGTGTCAACCACAGCGACACGCTGCCCATCAATCACTCCTTCTTCTCTCATGCAGATCTTAGTCACTGACTTCATGCTGGCTTTAGAGTGAAAGTAGTTTTTCCCCAGAATGGTGTTTGCAGTGACACTCTTCCCACTACCAGTCTTCCCAATCAGCACTATCCTGAGAGGATCTGCACTTGTTCTGTCTTGTCGAGGTTTATGTCTTGGGACCTTATTCATCCGAGGCCTGGGAATCATTTCATTTCCGATGCCTCTATATTCCAAGACTCTCAGTTTTTCCATATCTTCCTTCATCACGGTCTCTTGAGGGTTTCTATACAAGTCAAGCAGCTCCCCCACAGAATTGGGATGCCCCCACATCCCACTCCGATTGTTAACAGAGTCAACATGTAGACCAACCCTTGCTGACCTCTCAGTGGCTTTAGGTGCTGAAGTTTCCCTAACTTTAACGCTTTCATAAAGAGCAGTGTTAGATGGAGGTTTTGATTTGTCACATTCCGGTGCCTGAGTTGGATCAGCCCCTGTAGTACAGTTTAAATGCCCCCCGCTGTTGTTACTCACTATTCTTTCCATCTGATCCATCAGCGTTCGGAGATCATGTTCAGGAAGATCTTTTTTATCAAAGTTGATTCTGTGCTGTCTTTGTCCACAGTCTTGAATGATTTCATCCACTGCTGAGTTCTGTCCTTTGTCATTATGTGTTACAATGACCATTGAGTATTTAAAAGCATCTTCACCAAACAAGCTCAGGATGGCCTGTAGTGTATGTCTGTCTCTTTCTGTGAAGTCAGACGGGTTCACTAACAACAGCAGAACATTTGGTCCAGGTGGGCACTGAGCAACACACATCTTCATCTCGTGCATCTGCCTTTGCACATTCATAACAAAGACATCTGGTGTTATAGTTACAGTTACTGGTATTTTCCTCCACTCTCCACAGATACTAGGCTTCCTACGCAATGTTTTATTATTGTGTTTTTCTCTTGTGATGAAGTTACTTAGTGTTGTCTTTTCAATATCACTCTTCCCAAACACCACAATCCTGAGTTCAGATGCTGTAGAAAGGAAAAACATAATTTAATGCTATTAGAATTTCAGCTTTCTCTATAACAATATCTTTTCATTCATGCATATATTTTGGGCATTCATTTATTAAATGGGTCTAATGTTGATGCTTTGTGTCTGTTTTTTTTTTTTTAAAACAGCCCAGACTTTGTTAAACCTTTGACTCAAAGAGCACTGGCAATATAGCACAAAGTAAATTGAATACATGCAAGCACATATTGATGGTTGACTTATATTTTGCATACTTGTACTGTGATGACAGAATTGTTGCCTCTCATATAACTTAGAAATCTCAAAAAAATTCTCAATTTACTAGACTTGTTTCCTGACAATGTTTCACCCTTCAATTCTAGAGGGTCCAGTTGCTGAAAAAACCCTTTTTTTAAATAACCATGACACGGATGACTGAGAATCTTTATAGATATATAACTTTATTATTTTATTATACTTTTTTTTATCTCAAACTAAAGTTACTGGATATTCATGTGGCATCAGTAAAGTCTGAGTCAAAGCCCCACAAACCCAGTCTACAGGGCTCTCTCTCTTCTTGGTGTGGTTTCCTGGTAGCTAAACTTACCACGTGTTACCTTCGATACTCCTGCCATATTTTCACAGTAGTAGAGACTGAAGACTGCTGGAGATGGAGATCCAGCTGGAGAAGCTGCTGGGGTCAAGAAAATCGAAATAAATATGTACTGTAAATTATATTTTTTCTTTTTTTTAATGGTTCCTCTGGATGAATCTGTTATTTTACTGTGGACAGTTTTCTGTGCTCATAGCTGCATAGAACATCCATGTCAAAATCAGCTTTCAGAACCCACTGTGTGACTTGCATGTGGTTACTTAACTCTAAACTACTAAACATTTGTATGAATTGTCTGCAGCTAATTTTGACTTAGTATTTAATACTTAATATTTATTCTCCTACAATAATATAATAGTGAATCCGTGATATTCAAAATTAGGTATTAGATATTTTGCATTCAAATAATACTGTTGAATTAATTATATATATATATTATATATATATATATTTTTTTTTTTAATTTTAAATGCATTGTAGCTAAATATGCTAGCTATTTAATTCTAAACGTCTGTGTGGAATTTACAAAACAAAATGAGGAATGTATATGAATTATTACATATAATAAATTGTCCAAAAAAGCCCATTTTTCTTTGCAGCCTTAAAATCAATGCAACCGAGATATTTTCCTGTCACCTAGTTGCTAGCCTAATAGCTTTTTAGCTAATTAGCCTGTTAGCTCCTTCATAGTAGCCACATCGGCATAATTCCTGCTGCCTTCTGATTGTGGAGAAACTAGTGCTGCTGTCATTTTGTTTATGTAGTTAAACAGCTTGTTGTGTCTGTTAGTGTTGAAGTTGTTTAGGATTTTTAATGATAATGATGAAAATAAAAGGTCTAATTTATAAGTAATACAGACTGATCATATTAGTTTACACACTTGAAACCTGTGCAACAGCCAGAACTTGAAATACTAGTACATTTTAGAGGCGTGTGCGCATGTGTGAGAGAGAGCGAGGATGTTGATGAATACAGCCCTGTTTCACGAGAATTACGTTTGTGTTCAACTGTCCTTCAACCGCAACTATGGAGGCGAACATAATTAGGATCTTGTACTGAATAAATGGCGTGATAGATTATTTAAGGTGGAGGTGGTTCGGGTGGATGGTGGAAAAAGAACAACACACGGGTTAAAAAAAAGATTTTTGGGAGACTGAAATATTAACAGGATCAATTCAAGTAATAAATTGTAATCACAGAGTGGTTGCTTTTCAAACATCTTCACAACATTTTACCAATATTGTGATTAGACTAATAACCATGATAATTTTGATCACTGTAGTCGTGATACATCGTCGTAGCGTTTCGTTTCTACTAGTGTGCATGACACCGAGGGTAATCGGCAGGTTAGCTAAAGCACTTCAGCACTTTGATATAATACAAACTAACATCTGGATTAACTTGTAGGAATTCTAGCCTTAATTTCTTTGACCACTAAACTTTCCATTTTTCCCTTTCATACTTTCCCGTAAGTGTTTCATGTAAAGATCAAATGTCAAACAACAGTTTAATGCCCTTACTTTAAAAACTACAGACTGTGATTTTTGGCCATCAATAAACCACAAGGCCTGAACATTTGACACGTTACACACGAACAAATAACCAGTAACAGGTAAATCATTCAATGTATAGATTGATTTTAAATATACTTTTTCACTCACCAGGCAAAATCTTCAAGTTGTTTCTTTTCCTTTAAGCTCATGCATGAAAGTATTTGACTGCACATATCTCTCAGAGATATTCCCGTCAAAGTAAAGAGGAGGTGCTCTATACCGGTTTGACAACAGTGAGGCAGAAGTTTTTATACTGACTCATCAGCCTGCGTTCTTCAGACTATGCCTTCATTAACTTATCTTTTTTCAAGTGATGGGCCTATTGTATGTTAATTCAGAAGCTAAATACTAAACTGTTTCACAGAAGAAACCCACAGGAAAAGATTAAAGATTGTGGACCTCACTAGCTGAACATGAAAATGAAATTAATAAAACTCTGTCAGGTCTGTCCTGGGACCAGAGCTTTGGTTTCTTCAGGAAAAAACTGAATTGAAATTAAGTCTCAAACTCTTTTCTAAATATTACAAATAATATCAGTTTGTGTGCAGTTTTCCTTTTATTTAATAGTTGGTTTATTTTAATGCAGCAGCCATTAAAAATAATGTTCATTAGCTCTATCAAGACAAAACACAATTATTTGTGATGTATTCACATTTTTAAATACTGGAGAAACAACAGAAACACAGTAGCAATACAGATGTGCATAGTAGAAACATTATAAATTAACTTACTTTACCTTATGATGATATTACAACTTAAGAATTTATGATTGCAATTTTTAATATTATTGAGAATATACATTCATTGTCTTTAGGTTTCAGATTAAGATCAGAGTAATCAGCAGTTTAACTTAATTACATTACGGGCAACTTCTAGTGTGAACTACCTAAAGGAGAAACGCTGTCAGACATTTATTCAGACGTAATGGGCTCTAAACATTTTTTATAATTTATATTGTCCAACATTTCTAGGTCTTTATCAAAAGCCCACAAAACAGCATCTTACAAAATGCTACAATAGTTTGTGGACTTCCTCACGTGTTCCTGTATCCAGATGTCGATTTCGTCCTGATGTCTTTCCTTTAGTTTGGTGATTTCTTTGCTCATATTTTCTTGTGCAGAAGCGAGTTTCAGCTGCTCGGACATTTCCCTTTCTTGCTTCTTCTTCAGTTTGTTAAAGTCTCTCTGAAACACTGTGTTTCTTGTCAGTTGTGTTAGCATGAAATCTTTATGTCTTTGTTGCTTCAGCTTCAGATCCTCCATCTCTTTTCCATAGCTCTCTGTCTCCGTTATGATGACCTCAGCGTATATATGTCTGAAGTCATTGGACTGTTCAGCCTGCTTTCGTGCATCCTCATCACTTTTTCTCCTAAATTCCTCTAGTTGCTTCTTAAAGTTTTCCTGTATTTTTTCCCATTCTCTTTCTTCCTGATCTCTCCTGATTTGCTCCTCCTCTTTTTTATTGCTTTCATATAGTTCTTTTTCCTGCTCATATTCTTCTCTGAGCAGTCGAAGTCGTCTTTGTTCCTCCTCTTGTCTCTGTTCCTCTTGTTTTTTCCATTTCTCCCACCATTCTTTTCTTTCCCTTTCCCAGGCCTCTCGTTCTTTCTTCATCTCATCTCTACTCTGTATTAATAACATTCTGTCATTAAGTGCCTTTTTCTCTGAGTCTTGTTGTATTTTCTTCTCCATAGTTTGAATTTTTTGTTCCCAATCGTGGTGCTTAAATTGTTCCTGCTTTTTTTGCTTTCGCTCCTCCGTTTTTCTCATTTCACTTTCTCTCTGCCTTCTTTCACATTCCTCCATGAATGTTTTCTCTTTTTCTTTAACTAGTTTGGCTCTCTGAGATCTTTCTCGTTCTGCCAATTTTTTTTTCTCTGCTTTCAGGTCTTCATGTTTTCTTTGAAGGTCCAACTTTTCTCTCTGTATCTCTTCCTCTTTCTCCTCCATGATCTTCTGCACTTCCTTTTGTATAGCTGCCTCAGCTTCCTTGAACATATCTGATTTGTAGTATCTACCTTTATTTTTGTGTATCATGGATTCAACCTTGGTCATCAGCTGGTTGACTTGAGAACGATCCGGATTGTTGTTATTGAAAACCTGGTATCGTCCTCCACATTCCATTGTCAACTTTTTGAGTAAGCCTTCACCGCCTTCGCCTATGTAACTCTCAATTGTTTGCTCTTTAAGATCATCTCCTCTGGTGAAGATAATAATGCTGAAGTCTTCTGACTCCTTCCCAAAGAACATTTTTAACAGTTCCACGGAGTCTTTTTCCTCCTGTGTAATGCGACCGATGTGCAGCACCAGTAAGAACACGTGGGGTCCTGGAGACAACAAGTGGACACATCTCATGAGCTGCTGTTTAACCTCATCATTGGACAGAGCTGTGTCAAACAAACCGGGCGTATCGACCAACTCAACAGGGCGCCCATCAATCTGTCCGGTTTCTTTTTGGCATTCCCTGGTCACTGACTTTGGACAGACTTTAGAATAGAAGCATTCTTTGCCTAAAATTGTGTTTCCTGTGGCACTTTTCCCACAGCCAGTCTTTCCAATCAACACCATCCTGAGACACTCTCTGCTCTGCAACTTCTTGAGCAACTGTCTGTTCTGATATTTATACCCTGCCACCTTTAATAAAGATGCCTTTCGTGTAAGCAGATTAACTTGAGGCTTGGGGAACAGGTCTTGTAAAACTTTGGGATCCTGCATTTGTCATATTTTCCACAGTATGCAACATCTCAGAAACTTGCCGCTTGTCTTTGGGGTTGAGGACACAATATCGTCCACCACATGTCCGGAGGAGCTGCTGGACATTTTGGTTTTCCTTTAGCAACCTTTTGTCTGCTTGAGAGTGAGGATCTGTGTTTGCCTCCACTGTAAAAAGAATCATGGTGAAGTCGTTGACTCGAGACCTGAATGTGTTCTGAATGGCTTCTAACTCTTTGGTGTCTTCATCAGTGGGAGGACCAAGAGGAAGGACCAGGATGAAGGCATGGACGCCCTTAGGTTCACAGAGGGAGATACACCTGAATGATTCCTTCATTGATGTCTCTTGAAGGTTCCCATACAAGGCCGGCAGCTGCACCACAGAAACCAGACGCTGACACACCTCCCCTTCCTTTTTATTGTAGTTCCAATAGTCAGCAGCTGGAGCAGAGCTTCTCTTCTCAAGAATGGCATTTGCTGCAGAGGTCTTATAGATTTCATGTCTCCCACACAGCAACAGGTTTAGATGGGGCTTTGCACATTTGGGGGCGACCATGGCATCAGTCTCTTCAGTAAAGGTTAAATATCGTCTCTTGTTGCTACGCAGTATGATTTCCATCTTTTCCATCAGCCTTTGAAAGTCATAGTCAGAAAAATTGTCTTTAAAGTTGATGATGTACTGCTCCCGACAGTCTTGGATGAGTTGATCTACTGCCGAATTTCCTCCTGAGTAATTTTGGGTTAAAATGGTCATTGAGTGTTTACAGGCATGTTGTCCAAAGAAACTCAAGCTAAGCTTCAGGTTCCGTCTGTCCTGCTCACTGAAATCAGATGGATTCACTAATAGCAGTAGCAGATTTGGTCCAGGGGGGCATCGGGCCACGCACGTCTTCATCCCATGTCTCACCTTTTCTACAGGCAGACTGAAGATGTCTCCTGTTTTCACTAGTGTGAAATCATTCTTTCTCCATTCTCCAGGCATGTGGACATGTTGCCCGGGGGTTTTTGAATCAGGACCATATTTTGTTCCAGTGATGAAGCTACTTAATTTAGTTTTTTCAAATTGACTCTTTCCAAACACCAGAATCCGGAGTTCAGATGCTATGAAACATTAATAACAAAATATTATACGTTGTCATATTTGTATCATTACTTTTACTACGGAAACTTACTTTAAAAATTATAGGTTAATCTAATTATCAACTTCTCGCTGTCTGTCTTATTCAAGCTTTAGCCTTTTGCTTTGCTATTTGATTCATCTGTGTTCTAAGCTTAATATTTACAGATCTGTGATATGTAATTATACCAGACTTACTTGATGTCGCCATTTTTTGGGAAACACCACTTGAGAAACTAAAGTAGGACAAGAAACATGACAAAATTACAAATAATAAACCAAGACATTCCATGCACCCTACTCTTCACAAATACATGAAGCATAAAACAAGGCTCATCACAGCTTTAATTGTTTTTCTTCTTGATTTGTGTCCAGAATATTTAGTGATTTGAAAATTATTATAACAAATAATATATTGTTATTGTTACATAGTCTTAGATCCCAAATTAACACAACATAGTAATTATTTGTCAAATTATAAACTATATATAATGTATGTTTAGTCCACTCACCAGATAAGTCATCATCACATCATTATTCACAAGACATAGAAATTGTGTCTCAGCCACCAGTCACCTAAAACCTTTTCTGCCAGCAGTTACTGTGTCCATGAGTAAATAGGAAAGGCCCAAGTGCCGACATCCGACTATTGGAGACTCCTGAAATACCAACATTTTTACTTACAAACTTACTGCAGTCATTGCTCTATGACTTACTATATTTAGTAACAGATTCAACTCCTTATTAATTTGCATTACCTTTCATCTGTCTATGATTTCAAAAGCGGCAGGTACGTCCAACGTCTTCCTCTGTGCTTCTCTTTTAAATGTAGAAACAAACGATGCGAAAACCTCACCCGACAGGATTTGAATGTCTAATACATGTGAACAGGTTTGCTTGACCGATTCATATCACACCCAGTGCTGATCATGGAACAGTTGTGCTGCATGCATCTCAAAAAAATACGAACAGAACATGCACAGCTCAAATGATGAAAATTCTCCATTTAAGATGATAGAAACCAACGGGAATTTTTCAATTTGCAGTTTCTCTTAAAGACCGTAAAAGGTGTGTGTGTATCTGAATTCTCACGACGCGTCAGAGAATCTGGTAAAACCCGTTCATAACAGGGTGTAACCTACAAAAGCGGTGCCCTATTTAATGCATGGGGAATTTTTAATGCTCCATTTGTTGTCCAACACTTGATTGAATCCAGGAAAGACATTAGTTGAAATTTGTTTAGTCTCATTCTTGTAGATCAGGATGGAGAGTTCAAAATAGCAACAGATTTCCAAAGTTTAATATAAGTTTGGTGAAAAACATTATAAAGAATGAGGAAGAGACCTGGATGAGAATGAAATATGTCTCCCATTTAAAAACTCGGTCTTCCTTACCTGGATCACTGAGCGTGCATCAAGACACTATAAACAACTTAACCCTTTGAAACCTAGACTTTCAGCCGACATCCTTGAATTATTTTGTTGTTATAGCTGTTTAGGTGTCATAAAATCAGCTGTAAGTGCTCGTGTCCCCTTTTTAGGAGTACTAGTTCTTTCAACATCTGATAGTTCTTTGGTGACTGTATGCTGCAAGTGTCATAACACGCTGTAAACAGACACATGGTTTTAATGTCCTTTATAAGCATTATTGTTAAAGCTGCAAAATAAATTTCCATGCTACTACTGAGCAGCAAATCTTTTTCATTCCCACCCCTTGTTCTGTCACACTTACTAGAAGAAGTTAACGCAGGTAGCAGCCTCTCATATATAGCAGGTAGAAGTGGGTAAGGTAGTTATGGGCCCCTAGGCCACACTGCTTGGGGGCCTCGTTCCAGAGGAGACACATATACAACCAATTGATAATACCCACAAGAATAAAATCCAAGATTAAGAAATCAAAGGTTCGTTGTCATGTGCACAGTAAGAAAACACGATTCCCTGCAAAATTCAGTTCTTTCCTTGTGGCTCGCACCATATGTTAATGTTATTAATAAAAATGAAGATAAATATTAAAAAGCCCAAAATACAGATATGAGGGCAATTATAAATGGCAGAGTAATTAATACAACATCATGGAAACGGTAACCAATGGGAACTATGTGAACAATGCGTGTTGACAATGCTGTGTCATCTTTATCAAACCGATACAGAAATGAAAGATTAGATTGGATCTCACGGGTCTCATAGAATGGAACAAGCTGTTTTCACATGATGATGATGATTTGCTCATCAGGCGTTTTCTGAAGTTCACTGATTTATTTGTTCTGAGGTTCTTGGTTTTGGGTTTTCAGCTCTTGATTTCAGCTCATTCACTTCCTGTTCTGTTTTTTCTCTAGTCTGTCAAACTCTTTGTGATCCGCTTTGTTTTTTGTCAGCTGAACTATCATGAAGTCACTTTGCTGTTTAAATGCTCCACATCTCTTTCATGCTTTTCCATAACAGTGATTACATCGCTGTGTCTTTGTTTGCATTTCTCAGCTTGCTTTCTTGCATTCTCTTTGTTTTTTCACTTGTTTCTTGTAGTTTTCTGCACTTCTTTCTATTCTCTTTCTTCCTGCTCTTTTCTCGTTCTGTCCTCTTGCTCTAGCTCTTGCTCATATTCTTTTCTGAGCTTTAGAAGTTTTTGCTTTTTTGCTTCTCCTCACGTCTGTGTTGTTTCTCCCACCATTCCTGTCTTTCCTTCTCCTAAGCTTCTCGTTCTTTTTGATCATGTACACCCTCGGGTTCACAGAGGGAGACGGACCTAAATGGTTCCTTCATCGCGGTCTCCTGAGGGAAACCTGGTGTCCAAACACCTCTGCCTTAGTTCTTACACACTGTGAGTCAGCAAGTGGACTGAACCTTTTTTTTCTCAGAAGGGCATTGGTTAGTGAGTTCTTCAAGGCTTCATGACTCCCACAGAGTAGCAGGTTTATGAGCGTTTTGCACACTCGGGTTCTAACTGGTCAGTGTTAAAGGCTAAATATCGTCCTCTATTGGCACTGACTTTTTTCATTCTGACTCCTTCAGAATTTCACAATCCTGAAATCGGATCCTGTAAGAAAAACAAAACCATTAAACAATGTTTTAATTCAGCATTGAATAATCCTAGCATTTCTCAGAGGAGCCAGTAGAATACACCAGATCTGAATGGGCCATGTTCTGTATTAAGACGTAATACATTTAGGGTTGGGTAATTAACACCTATCTAATTGTCCACGTGTCCTTATTTCCACTTGCAGCTCTCTTGTAGTAGTTGTGACCCTGAAGTTCTTATTTACAGTGCAGCCTGATCCCTGTCTTTGCGTCTTGCTTCTCACTCTCCGATCAGATGTTTGTAAGTCGTTGTTCTACTCTTATTGGATGCTGCCATTTCATACGACAGGAATTCCTCTTGAGACTTGCAGCCTGGCGACTGTGTGGTTTAATGAAACAAACCAAATGAATCTAGTAAATAGAATATTTAATTCAAGAACTTCCAGATACGATGTCTTAGCTTAGCATAAAACCTCTGTGGACAGTTTCCAGTACTGAGCATCGCCAGCACATCTAATGCTGCAAAACTCACTCAATAGTAGTAGTATTTAAGTACTTGAATATTTTAGGTAACATGAACCCGTAATGGGCCAGAACCTCGATTTTAAGTAGCAAAGCAAAATCTGATAGTAAGAATTAGGTGCAGTCCCTGTGGTGTCAAAGAAATGTAAAACGTATTAAAGTCATTAGAAAAAGATAAGAAAAGAGGTGGAACAGTCTTTCAGCATAAAACCTTATTGCACATGAAGCAAAGCAGCAGAGCAGCTCCACGCGTCACCTGCAGAGTCTTAAGAACTCAGACTTTGGTTGTAGGACATGTTTCTTGTTTCTGCACAGATGTCTTAACTCCAGAGTCAATCAGCTTATCACTTATGTTTATCCAACAGAACAACAGCGCTGCACACGGAGGCTCCTGTATGGCCTGAATGTTTCCTTTTCATTCTGAGAGAATGACACACACAGTGAAACCGGCCTGACCGTGGCTGTCTCTTCATCAGCTTCTCATGACTCAACATGTTTTAGGTGTTTTTCTCTCTCTTTCGTTTAGGAGTGATGCGATGCTACGGTCTGTGCCGAGCTGCAGCAGGTCGTGTTCTCAAACATGCAAACAGAGCTAAAGCTTCAGTTTGCAGGATTCTAACACTTGAACCAATGTTTAGCTTGAACTCTCCGGGTCGACCGCCGCGGAGAGCGTTTAGCAGGTGGCTGTATCTGAATCTGGAACTTCCCTTAAGGCAGTAACATGTGGTTTCCCAGTAGTAAACTGGAAAAACCTGTTCAGGCTTCAAGGATGTCACCATGACGGTCGTCTTTCTGCGCATTCAGTAAATGGGTCTGAGTTCATACAGACGTATGCCCACAGTTTGAAACACGGAGGAATAACAGAGCTGTCGCTGCGCGTGTGTTGATGGACTTTGATGACTCTCGCGCTCGTGCTGCGCTGCAGCTCTGCCTCGTTGGTGCTCGGACGCTCAGCGAGGTCCGTTTAGTGCGCCATCAAATCCAGACCACGCTGACACCGTGATATGTTGGATAAACACGTTTATCCGCGTGAATGTATTTGGGTTGTCAGGTTTATTACGCGGCACGGTTCACGCGTGTTTTTATTTAAAGGCCGTTTCTGAAGTTTTTCTTGCTTTCTGAGAAAACAGGGAACAGGAGATCAGACAGCTGACGATCCAGCGTCCTGCTGATCTGCCAGGAGAGCGTAGACCTCGGCCACACTGCTCTCTGCCAGCAGGGGTCTTTATTTTTCATGCCTGAGAGTCCGTTGGGTGTGTTTGATTTATAACGCAGCCCCACCCGCATGCAGCACAATGTATGCACCGAACGCACACACACTGTCGTTTTCATCCTGGGGGGGTCATTGGGTGTGTTTGACTTTTAGCCTGGCGCCTCCTGGCTGTGTTTTCACATGGGTCCAACACCCCCCACCCCCCACGGTGTGGGAAGAATTAATAAAACACATCAGACGCAGATGCTGCCATAAAGTAATTGTAGTAAGATGCCGACATTTCCCATTTTACTGACACACCGGTAGTTTCAGCCTGGACGGAAATAAACGTCTGAGACGCCTCCCTCTCTCTGATGGAGTACAACACCTCCAGTGTCCTGGTGTCGGGTCTGTGTTTCTCTCCTCCTCTCATTTCCGTTTCCTCTGTATTTGATCTAGTTCCTCCAGCGTGGTGTCAGACAGCCCTCTGGCCGTTCCTTTTGTCCTCTGTCTGTTTGTCTTTTTCACCTTTAATTATTTATCCTTCTCAAATTCTCTCCATGTTTATTCTCCTTCCGTCCCCTGGGAGCCGCTTTGGCAGAAAAACGTTTGGCTGGTTTTCCATCTGCAGAAAGACTTGATCTCTTAGCAGAGCCGGTTTCTCAGGGTCTGACGGTTTTGGACGTTTCGGTGGAGCTTGTTTTGAAGTCGAACTCGTTATAAATGATCTGAGTATTAAAGTAACTACAGTTGGCGTACAATCGTTTGAGCAGAGTCTGAAGCTGTTTGCACGGAGCCATTTGTTTTCTGACCTGAAGGTACTTTGGCAGGAAAAACATGGAAGTTGAACCTGTGACCTCTTCGTTCCAATCTGCTGCGTCTGACACCGCGCTGCCCTGCTGAGAGAGAAACTTGTGGGAAAGTGTCCTTAAATAGTTTGGGCTGGATGTGAAAATGTTGTTAGAATGATATTTTTGGGCGTTGTAGGTGTTGTTCTTAGAGGCGGTGTGAACCAGGAACTGTCAGCTCATTGGCCGCCTGTTTGGACAACATCATGGTCATTAGTTGGACTGAAGAGAGTGAGAGACACCAGATATTTCCCATAAATCATTTGGGTTTGGTCAGATATTAAATCAACTTATCAGATGGGAGGCAAATGCACAACCAGACCTGAAGATGACGAGAGCGTCACTTTTCTTCCAGACATGTCCTGATGACAGACGTACAGCAATTTGCTTCGACCTGTGGTGTTATTAAATCAAAAATTCAATCTTCAAAATGTAAGGTTCTTTATTAAAAAGTAAAAAGGTTTACTGGCAAATAAAGCAGTGAGTCCGACCACTGTCTGCTGCTGCCAGTTTGAACATGACCAAACGTTTGTGGGGTTCATTAGAAAAAGAAAAACATGTCAGCTGTCACATACACACGTGGTTAAAGGAAAAATCAAGGATATTAAGAATAAATGTTGTCTTGAAGTAATCTGAGCAGCATTCCCGGGTCGTGATCTGGATCCACATCAGTGCCCACACGGTGACATGAATGTGCTTTGTTGCAGGTCCTGTATTTTCTACCGAGCGTGCATGGACATTCCCAGAGGGACAGAGCTGCTGGTTTGGTACAACGACTCCTACACTTCCTTCTTCGGCATCCCGCTGCAGTGCATCGCTCAGGACGAAAACTGTGAGAAACTTTTTTGTCTCTCCACCTCATCAGTTTCACAGCAATGACGACAAAAGTGCAACCGTTAGGAAACGTGTGTCCCCCTCAGAGTAGGAGGTGAGACACATAAATGCGTCTGCAGGCGGTTTTCTTTGGATGCGGCTCTAATGAGATGACAGCCGCTCTCTAAACTGTGACTGGCAGACGTGTTGCTCGTCTGATTTACCGAGCCAGATAAAGTTTGGTATTTACGCTTGGTCTTTCTGTTTATTTACCACGTGTCCATGTAAAACCTCATGGTTCCAGTTTGACCGTGGTCCCGTTCTGTCTGGGTTGATATCTAGGCGTCAGTGTTACAGTGGCTCCACGTTGACGCCGTTCCCGTGAACGCGCACAGAGAGAATCAGAGAATCAGTCCACGATTAGGTTTTAAAGGTCAAAGGTGAAGACCACTGACAGCCTGTCCGTCCTGTCCGTCCTGTCCACATGTCTCATGACGTTGAATCTGATTTGAAGACTCTGATGTCCCCTGGCACCAGCGTGTAGAAACGTGCGGAGGGAACAGTGTTCATGCACCAACACGTGAATCCAGTGAAGCTTTTATTGCCTTCATTCTTTTCTTTTCCCCTTTTCTGTCTCTCGGCATTTTTCCCTCCTGTGTCTCTGTCACTGATTCATATTTGTTTACATCTCCTTCAGGTTTCTGCTCCGTAAGTCTGTTTACATCTCTGTGGACTCTCCAGAGTAACTCCTCCAGGGAGAGAAACTTAACCTGCACTTTTTTTCTTACACAATTATGGAGCAAAAACAAAACACGAAGAAGGAGTTTTACTTTGTGGAATCTAAATTGAAAGGAATTGGATTAGGGCTCATCTGGTGCAGAGTCGCAGTGAAATGAGATCATGCTGATTGCAAATTAGAGACGTTTGCCCACAAGCCGGTTCGTTTTACAGTTGGAGCGACTGGTTTACATGACGCTGCTTATCTTCACAGGGCTGCGGCTGCTTCTGCACATAAACTTTACTGTGTTTTAACAAATTAGTTTTCAGCAAATCCTCCAAATCTGAGTGTTTCAATAAACGGGATGAAGCACAAACTGACAGCATGTTTGGTTTATGGGACAGCCGGCTGCTGCCGACCGTAGTCTCTGCCTGGAGCCTCATTTGAATACCCCCCACCCCCACCCCCAGCTAAAAACAGTAAAGGCTCCTTCTTGATTAGACTCACCTGGTGTTTGGAAAACCAAATGCTTATAACCAGACTTCCTGCTAAAAGACTGAACTCCACCTGGATTTCTCCCTTTCTGCCGGTGTGTCCTCTGACCGTGGACCGAGCGAGGGTCAGGGAGAACTTTGTGTGCTGTTTAAACTGTAGTCACAGACGAGCAGAGAGGGCAAACGAAGACCGAGGCCTCCGCTTTTGTTCCAGCCTGCAGTGAAAACCGTTTGTTCCCATCCAAATTAAGTTAAAGTAGATTTCTTCTTTTTCGGTGCCTAAAAACTCAAAGAAAGCCGCTCTGCTCCAAATTAAAGACATTTTCTTACTAACTGCATTTTTGTTTCCAAGAAGTTCTTATGTGCTCATTGTGCCCACAAAGGATGAATGTGACGTCCAGACCCTGAAGTGGAGACAGCGGGACGGTGTCTCCGCGTCTTCAGTCAAACTGATATTTAAAGTTTGCTAACGGGGGAAAATTTATCTGGAGAGCTGAGACGCGCCGTGCGCTTCTCGTGGCTTTATGTTCATCTCGTGTATTTGGATGTAGCAGTGTTCAACACGTTAGTTTTGTATTTAAAGTGAGTAAAATGAGTGAAAAATCAAACGTCAGGTACTCACACACACACACACACACACACACGCGCGCGCACACACACACACACACGCACACAGGAACTAACGCACACACGGACACACGCACTAACACACATGCACACACGCACTAACACACACACACACACGCACACACACACGCACACAAGCACTAACGCACACACACACACGCACACAAGCACTAACGCACACACATGGACACACGCACTAACACACGCACACGCACACACGCACGCACACACGCACGCACACACGCACGCACACACACACACACACACGCACGCACGCACACGCACACACACACACACTGAAGACAAAACACTGATCAGCGCCAAACCACACACCAAAAAGCAAACACGCACACACAACCCACTATCAAAGCACATACACCCTGTGGTTATTTACTTATGCGCGTTCCAACCAATCACAGCCTGTCGTCTTGACGCTCCGCAGCCCAGCCACCACCTAACAACAACAACATGTGCACCATCATTACAGGAGATTTCAGGGGAACTCAGCGTTGTCTCTGTTTTTCCTTCATCCTCCTTATCCTCCTCATGTCCTCCTCACTCTGTCTGTGTAACACACGGCATGCAGAGAGGGGAGGAGAAGGAGCGGCGTGAGGACGGGGGACAGAAAGGAGGGAGGCAAAGAAGATGGAAGGAGTCAAGCACATGAAAAGAGAAAAAGCAGAGGAAATGTTGACTCAACACTTAAGTCTGAACAGATGATTTAAGACGAGGGGAAAGAAAAAAGTTATGAAGCAAAAGTGGTTTCTGTAAATTCACATTATCCGCCTCCTCGTGTGACATATTGTTATTACCGTTTTTATAATGGCCTCTATTGATTTTATAAGACTTACGTTATTATTATTGATTACTATCAAAGCTTTGGCAACATGATCTGAACTGTACTTCACACCAGTAAAGAGAAGACGAGCAAGAGACACAGAGTCCCCCCAGAGTCCCCCAGAGAGACAGATTCAACAGAACAATGTCGTTCATATTTAATGTGATCTAATGAAACAGAAAGAAAGTGATCAGTCAGTTTTGAGGCGATCCTGAGGAGATATTTTCTGTTCATGAAGGTAGTGAACACACAAAGAGAAGGAGACAATCAAAGAAGATACCATGGAGGTGCAGAAGGAGAAGAGGGAGAAGATGGAGCTGATGGATGAACAGTAAAGGCGGCTCCATCAGAGAGACCAGTCAGTTTGTATTCAGGTCACTCCGCACTGGAAGCAAACGGAGACTCTGCAATGTTGCAAACAGCATCTGCATAATTCCCCCATTCCGATGATGCATCTCATGCGCAGCCCAAACTGTATTGACTTGCAGTTTTAGTATATGCGATGTTTGTAGCATAATGAATTAAATGTGGGCGAGCGGCGCAGAGCGCAGGCGTCGATAGCGCCGTCGGGCGACTTACAAATGGTGTAATTATCTCCTCATAAGATTATTAGAGGATCAATGGAGCCTGGTAGCCTGGTGGCAGAGGTGAGCTGATGAAGGATGGAAAGCGTTTATGATGATGCGGCTGCAGAGGTGCAGCCAGCGAAGTGTTTATTTGTGGAGAGGAAATGACAAACAGAAAGAGAAACAAAGAAAACTAATTAAAGGTATAAAGACAGTCTGGGCCTCTTGGATTGAGTGCGAGAGTGGGTCCAGATGTGCTGTGGGGGCGGGACAAGTTAAATAATCCCAAAGAGACGTGTTGGCCCCCCCACGGTCTTCCTTTGTAAACCTGTGACGCGGCTCTTTAAGAAAGCAAAGCGATGAGGAGCAGTTCTTGGAATGATCGCGGGCACAGATTCCTTCTCTGAAATGTGTCCGACTTCCTGCTGGTCCACATGCCCACAAACCAGCTGAGCCGACTGAGAGGTGAAGTCACGCTGGTCTGTCTGTGTGGCTCTGGATCACCTGTGTTGACATTCTCCCCCACAACCCAAAGAACCTGGTGCCTCTTTTCACCAGACCTGAGTCTGGATCAAAGTATTTCTCCAATAAGAATTCATTGTCTGTGTGGTCAAATCATTCGTCCTTTGTCCCCAGTGAACGTCCCAGCCACCGTGGTGGAGGCCATGACCAGACAGGAGTCCCTCCAGTCCTTCAACAAGAATGGCAAGCCTTCATCGTCCTCCTCGTCCTCCTCGTCCCCATCCTCCGCACTCATGCGCTCCATGGTCTTCCCCCACTCCCCCTGCCCTCGGAGTTTCTCCCTGCTGGACAAGGTCGGGGTCGCTGTTCAGTCGGACTCCAGTTTTGGCCAGTTGGGCTCAAAGAACCAGCGGGTCCTGGCGAGCCCGACCTCCACCAGTCAGCTGAGCAGCGAGTTCAGCGACTGGCACCTGTGGAAGTGTGGCCAGTGCTTCAAAACCTTCACCCAGAGGATCCTGCTGCAGATGCACGTCTGTCCACAGAACCCGGACAGGTGAGACGTGACCAGATGTTGTCTGTGTCGGAGTCGGGGTGTTGTCACCGTCCCACGCTGTGTGTGTGTGTGTGTGTGTGTGTGTGTGTGTGTGTGTGTGAGACAGAAAGAGGGAGTGAGTGTTAAAGTGGATAGAGGAAGGAGGGTGTGTGTGTGTGTGTGTGTGCGTGTGTGTGTGTGTGTGTCGGGGGGATGGAGGATGTATTGGAAATTTTTTGCTTAGCCTTATTTTTTGCGGGGAGAGTCAGAGCAGCGTATAAATCAGCACTGTGCGTCAGTGAGAAATACCTCGCCTTACGGTGACGGGTCCAGGAAAACAGATGCCACTTATTCAATAAACTAATACTCATAGGGAAGAAAAATGTGGGCTGGCTATGGGGGGGTCGATGTAGAGCTGCCTGTCAATAGGAAGGTTTTATGGGACAGAGGAACAGATAGAATTGAGCTGAACAAGCCAAACAGAATAGAGTTCTGCAGGTCCACGGCTACCCTCCTCATCATCACTGCATCTGGACCCAAGACGTTGGTAGAGGTTCTCTGAGGGAACCTGAGCCCGTCCAGACTCACTCCTATTAATGGCACCTGTATTACTTTCAGCAGTCTGACGTCGGGTCGGATGCAGGACCACGACGTAGGCGGCAGGACAGCTGTCACCAAGTGGACTAACAAAGTCCAGTAAGTTGTTGTTCTTATTAACGCACACGAGGACGTAGCTGCGCGTAGCTGGCCTGGTGGTGGTGGTGGGGGGGGCACTGGATCATGGTTTCTGGACTTTAGGGCCTCGTGTGTCATGTTTAAAGAGGCAGGTTCCGTCTCCAGACGTTAGAGAAGTTATTTTTTACCCCCCCCTTCATACATATTTATTGATGTTTACTTGATGGGAACATTTGGAGCTGAAGACTGATGGCTCTTTATATCAGCGCAGCTCCATCTCTTTCAGGTTTGTTTTTTTCTGCTGACTGTTTCTTTTTCTGAACTTTTTCTTCTACCGTGTCATTTCTTTCCCCCGTGTGTCATTCCAGCTGAATCCATCATCAGACGAGCACTTTGTTTATCCCACCGAGGCCTTGGAAGTGTTTCCATTCAGGTTTTAAACTGGTGTCGGGGCGCAGGATACTGTTAAAGTTTAGTGACGGCGATGAGCGATGAATCGCGAGAAGAAATGCGTTTCCACTTATAGCTTTGACATATTACAAAAGCAACACAGCATAAACCACAGCAATGGCCTAAATTAATACCCACTGCGCTTATGATTGATGTGTTTACTGCACTGCTGTTTAAAAGAGCCATTAGCGTTTTTTGGGAGAAAGGGGGATTTCTGCCGGGCACTTTGATGTGCGGGTCTCTCTCAGGTCTCTGGCTGCTGGCTGGCACCGTTTGGGAAGAAAGCATGTATGTGTATATAGATACAATCACACTTGTATATCAGAGGACAGAAGGTTTACAGCTGATTGGACGTGGTTATCATCACAGCATTCGCTCCGTCGAGGAATTAAATGTTAAACTTGTCGTTTGTTTTGGTTACGCAGCGAAGACTTGTCAATGCTTTGGCCTCGACTTTCAGTGTTTCCACTGATACATTCAAACATTCGCGGTTCCTCGTTACTCATGTGAGAACTTCTGTAATCTCAGATGAGTAATGGAGCGTGTTAAGCGTTTAATCCATGGCTGGAAAAACTGGAAGACCCCGAGCTGAGTGTCAGCCTATCGAGGTGTTCCTCAGGGTCTCAACAACGCCCGAGCAGCGTGGACGTTCACTGGAGTTTGGTGGTGAGGAGGCCTTGTCTTCCTGACGGCGTCAGAGACAGAGTCAGAGCCCAGCAGTCGGGACATGTTTCACACAGATGTGTGGTAGGACGCGCTAACATCGACCCATCGCTGGACAGAGGTGTGTTGTCCCGGTGCTGCACGGCGGCCCGTCCGTGCTACACGGGCTGAGGCTCATTGGGTGAACACAGCGGGATGATGAGGGCATTATGTGAGTTTCTGCTTTAATAGATCCGTCAATACAGTCACACACAGGCAGAAAGAGACGGATGGATGCTGGTGGAAAAGACAAACGGAGGCGTAGAGGGAAAGGTAGAGTGTGTGTTTTATTGAGGTCTGCCAGTGATTTCATGCAGCGTGCTCTGGACACGGGTGTGTGTGTGTGTGTGTATTAGTTCAGAGAGCATTGATTGTGTATTGATGAGGTGGGAGCAGTGATTTATAACTGCTGGTCTCAGGGGAATAGTGTCTTCATACGAGGAGCCGTCGTCACAGCGCTGATATAACTCCGTATGGATCGGGCCACTCCATACGGGTCAGTCAACACGCTTCACTCTGGAATCCTCAGCACACACATTCAACACTGAGACTCACTGATTCTCTACTTCATCCTCTGTGCAGCAGCACAGTTACCGGCTTTCCCAGGCTTTTATTTTGAAACCAGCAGGACCCCACACACAGTCAACAAAATGAATTTATTAGTTTAGATCCAGCACATTCCATTTGTCCTTCACCCTGTGCACATCCTCCTCCTCCTGTCCACCTTCTTGTCCTGTGACTCGTCTCTGATGAAATAAAAACACGTGTCATTTCATTCCTGTGTAATAATCCACACACACACTCTGCCTCTTTCAGCAGCTCGTGTGTTAAAGGTGTGGACACGGCGACACGTTGGCACCGACTCTGTTGTTGTTACCACATGTTGTGTTGAAAGCTTTATTGTTCACAGACGTGTTGAAAATGATTCATTTGGTAGGTCGCACACACGGACACAGAGGTGAGGCTACGTAGGACCAGTCCTGCTCCGACCCAGTCCAACCCCAGTGTTAGGACTTTCTGTTTCTGTTCATGTCTTGTTGGCTGTGAAAATACTCATCTGTCAACAGCTGACTGCAACAGTCACACTAAGTTACTGAGGTTAGCTGCAGGTACTGCGTAAAGGAGCAGTCCGTGGGATCGCGTGTTTGTTCGTTCATGCACATATTTGCATTTGCTCGTGTGCAAATGTTTAAGTTTCTATGCGCACATACATCTGTGTGTGTGTGTGTGTGTGTGTGAGAAAGAGGTTTGTGCTTCACCACCTCCTCCTCCTCTCTGCACTGTAATAAACAATAACCTGGCATTAATCTCCCGGCCTGCTGCCTTAATAAATAATATCCACACATTCATCAACTTAAACTATTCACAATCAATGCAGCTCTTCATAGAAAACCCACCTAATAAATAGTGGTGCGGCCCACTGAGGCGTGAACTTATAGACCGGCCGACTGATAAATGAAGCGACCCCCACGGCGAGACGCCTTTTATGTGGAAAACTGCAAGTGAGAGTTTTTCGATTTTATATTACACTATTTTACTCTTATTACTTTCCTGTGTGTGTGTGTGTGTGTGTGTGTGTGTGTGTGTGTGTGTCCTCTCAGGGTACAGTAGGTTTGGTGATTTATTGGACTGGTGAAGATGTTGGTCTATTTGTTTTACTCTAGTTCTGGCCCGTTTACCTATTTGTAATGTTCTGATGGCAGAGGTTTGTCTCGTTTCTTTCACAGCAGAATCTCTTTATTCTCAAACACACCCCGTTACCATAGGAACAGAACAGAACAAGGTGTTTTCTGCTGCTTACAGTGAAATGATGAGATATTAACGATGGCTGATGAAGATTACGATCAATTACCTGAAAGATTCTGAAATTATTACCACGGGTTATAAATGTTACGCTGATGATGATGATGATGATGGTGATGGTTACAGTCCAGTCACCTTTCAGTCCACAGTTTAATAATGAAATCTTATCCTCTTCATTAGGTCCTTACAATTTTGACAAAAGATGGGTCTGCTCATCAATACACACAACACGCTGAGCACCTGAGAGAGAGAGAGACGCTGTGTGGAGCTCAGTAACTGGACCCAGATTAAATCTACTGCTGTTTGGTTGTTTGTTTCACTCGAACTGTGAACTCACACACACACGCACACACAATCTCTTTATATCTTGTTCTGTCTCTATCCAACAGCTGTTACACACACACACACACACACACACCGTGATAGATGGTCCAGTCATGATCTAGGCCTGTATTGTTGATGAGGGTCACGCTGCTATGGTTACCAGAGGCGTGTCCGGCCCCCCTCCCCCTGCACTGTGTGTGTGTGTGTGTATGTTAGAGATGACATGTTAACACAGATGACGTGTTTCTCCCCCCCCCTCAGGCCGTACCAGTGTGGCCACTGCTCCCAGTCCTTTTCTCAGCCGTCAGAGTTGAGGAACCACGTGGTGACGCACTCCAGCGACCGACCCTTCAAATGTGGATACTGCGGCCGGGCGTTCGCCGGCGCCACCACGCTCAACAACCACATACGCACGCACACCGGGGAGAAGCCGTTCAAGTAAGTAACAGTGAGTAACCCCTCCACCCACTGACACCATCACCTCTCCAGCTGCTGCCGTACAGGCTCCTGGAAGCCACGACAGACATCACTCTGACCGCCCCCCTGCGTGTCTCTGTGCCGCCATCAGGGGAACCTCAGCGTACGCATGTTTCTCTGCGGGAGACGTTCAAACGTTCCTGTGCTGAGGCTGTAATCTAGGCCTTCATGCCCCCCCCCGTGTCTTGTGTGACCTCTGACCTCATTCACATGCCTGTGATGTTGGGTCTCCTCACTGAGACTGTTTGGAGGTAGACCACACTTCAATTAGGGATTTGTGGATGCTGCTGTTGTCACGGTGACATCCCATCAGCATTACGGGACAATTAGGATTTCCCCTGTGGTACGAGGTCAGCGATCAGGTGTGAGGGCAGCAGCGAACAAAGGAGGAACGGAGACATCAGAGACGGCGAAGACAGCAAAATAAGCTGTTTGAGTGAGAGAGGACGCGTGTCGGGGGACAGCTGGGAAACAAATTACGCTCCTTAATAAGCAATCAGAGAAATCTGAGTGTGTCATTGATGTGGAGACCAAAAGGGCGTGAAGGATGAGGGAGAGGACGAGCGAGGAGGAACAAGAGATCACCGTGGAAAAAGTGAAATCTGCTTAAAGCAAATCAGCAATCGGAGGAAACCCGAACCTTTTCATCAGCACTTCAGAGTCTCGGTGGAGGCAGAGCGGGACAAAGACAATCATGGACGGGCGTCAGAAATCTTTAGCGGGTCGATGGGCTCGGGGAGTTATCTCCTTTTGGACGGTGCGCTGGATAGATTAAAGCTGCCACTGTCACTTTGTCAGGAGGAAAACGCTCAACTTTATTTTTCCGCTGAGGAGACCGGGCGGGATTCTGTGTGGTCGGCAGCTTTTCAGCCTGAGGAGCGTCTGTGTCCCGCAGCAGTTTCTGTGTAACACTCACACACTGATGAGGTTCGTCTGTGCAGCGCTCGTCCACGCCTCGTCCACGCCTCGTCCACGCCTCGTCCACGCCTCGTCCACGCCTGCACGTTGTATGGGGCTGCGGCTGGACACGTCTGTCCCTCTGTAAGATGAGAGGGGAGCTGAAGCTTCGCTGATCCTTGAGGAGAAGTGATTAAAGCTGCCTCTGTCATTTAGTCAGGACGAACTGCTCAGCGTTGTTTTTCCCGCTGAGAGACGGAGGAGGCAGGAACAGATGCCAGCCGGTCGATAGCCAGCGAACTGTTTGAGTTGCGCTCTTTGTTCTGCGGGACGTTTGTCCTGCTGGAAAAGCTGATGTGACAGAGACGCCGGAGCTTTGATGTGAGATAAGAGCGGGAACGTGTGTGTGCAGCTCAGTTCAGGGAGGTTTGGTTTGTTTTCCTGGAGCTAAACGAGGATCCGCAGACGGCGAAGTGATCACGCTGTAACCCACACACCTTCACCACGGACCCCCCCCCCCCCCCCACACACACACACACACTTCTATCCAGCATCAATTAGTCTGGTTTCTGGGCTGTTAGGTCCAATAGTTCAACGCAGCTTTCTCTTTGAAGACCAGTGGAGACAACACACACACATACACACTTACCTGCCCCCCCCCCCAGCCCACACTAAAAGCCACCTCTCTGCTCTGTTTCTATTGGAAGTGACAGTGACGCTACCTGTATGTGTGTGAGATGGGAATACCCCCCCCCACACCACTAGATAGATTATTGACAGGTGGACCCAGCACGTGTGTGTGTGTGTGTGTGTGACTTGTCAGTCAGGTTGTGGAGATCAGGGCAACAATTACAGCTTGCCGCTCTGCTGGGCCTCACACACACTTTATACTGTCATAGGATATTAGAGTTAACAATGGTGTGTGTGTGTGTGTGTGTGTGTGTGTGTCATCTCTTTCTCACCTGTGTTGTGTTGGTTGGAGCTTTTCTACATGCTTAATCTAATCGCTGTCTCCTGTCTCCTGTCTCCGTGTGTGTGTGTGTGTGTGTGTGTGTGTGTGTCAGGTGCGAGCGGTGCGACCGCAGCTTCACGCAGGCGACTCAGCTCAGCCGCCATCAGCGACTTCCCAACGAGTGTAAACCCGTGAACGAGAGCAGCGAGTCCATCGAGGTGGATTAACCCTCTGACGGAGGCCACGCCCACATTACGGCAGCTAAATCTGACTGTGCATGTTTTTTTCTTTGCTCCTTCATCTAAGCCGACGTCTTTCTCCACACAACAACTCAGGCCCCAGAAACAGCTTCTGACGAAGGCGGAGGACGCCGCGAGGCCGGCGGCGGTTTTAGTGCAGAACCGTTGGCTCGCTGCAGACTCACAGCGGTGTGCCGAGGTTTCAGGAAACAGGAAACCCGTAAAGCACCTGGAGGGAGACTGTGATCCGGGCTCAGCTGGGTCCAGTCCGTCTGCTGGAGGTCTCGTTCTCTGGCGCACTGTCAGGTGCTGATTGAATTTCTGACGATGGAAAAGTGCCTGAAACCTCTGCACAGTGCTGCAGCAGCTGCAGAGTTCTGCACTAAACCGCCTGGACGTAGTGTGGACGTAGCGTGGACGTAGTGTGGACGTCTGCAGAGGAGCCACGTTAAACCCTCGTTCATCCTCACGCAACCAAACCAAAGATCCTTCTCAGCAGAGGCGGACTGAATGAGACTTCAGGGAATCCCACCCGGATCCCTCCAAAGAAAACTGGGACAAAAACAATGAAATACCAAAAACTCAGACTCCGTCTGTAGCTTTACTCGGTTTCTTTTTTGTTTTTGGACAGCGGCGCCAAAAGACGCGCGACCAAAGCAAACGTCCTGAGACTGGAGCAGGAAACGGACGCAGCGTAAAGACGGAGAAGAGACATGAATTCTATTTATCTGCTCACATCAGGCTACGGCACCACAGGTCAGAAACGTGTCCGTCCCGTCCCCAACACCAGAACTTCCAGGGAGGACGCTGCGATCCGATCTCAGACGTGTAAATAGTGTCGTTACTGAAGCGGCGTCGTCACACGGACCAACAAAGGTTCTCTGTTAAAAAGCTTTAACCACACGTTAACTGAACCCGACCTCAGAGGGTTCTGTAGGAGTTCTGTCCACACTGAGCACCCGTTCTTCTTCTGTAGCGCGGGAGGAATGGGTGGATCCTACCGACCAATCACGACGCTTCATTCAGAACGAGATGCTGTAAATAGAAAATACCAACTGTAGGTTTTTATATGCTGGATCAGTGAGACTGAACCAGAACCAGAACCAAGAGAACCAGAACCCAGAGAACCAGAACCCAGAGAACCAGAACCCAGAGAACCAGAACCCAGAGAACCCAGAGAACCAGAACCCAGAGAACCAGAACCCAGAGAACCAGAACCAGAACCCAGAGAACCAGAACCCAGAGAACCAGAACCAGAACCCAGAGAAACAGAACCAGAACCAGAGAACCAGAACCCAGAGAACCAGAACCCAGAGAACCAGAACCCAGAGAACCAGAACCCCGAAAACCAGAAGCCAGATTAGGGGGGAATGTAGTTACCACGTCTCTGGGACCTGAACGTTACTCAGAGACTCTGGTGACATCACACAGAACCAAGCAGAAACGACCCGCTTTCACTCTTGTTTGCATGATTACACCCCCCCCCCCCCAATGAATGACGAGATCAAACAGATGTTTATCTACAGGAAATAAAGCTGGAACCCAGTTTTGATTCGTAACACGCTGTGTGTGAGTTTCTTGTTCTGTTCACTAACACGAAGCAGCAGACGGTGACGTCCAGCTGCACGACCTGCTGCAGGGACGAGGACCCAGCGGAGACGGATCATCAGCAGCCTTCACAATTTATACCTGCAGGATGAGCTGTTTCCACGGCGACGGTCACTTTAATCTGACAAAATCTGACATCGCACATAATGAAAGA
Organism: Microctenopoma stevenorrisi; assembly: GCA_032270685.1. NCBI lineage: Eukaryota > Metazoa > Chordata > Actinopteri > Anabantiformes > Anabantidae > Microctenopoma > Microctenopoma stevenorrisi. The sequence continues at coordinate 21,145,385 of JAUMTR010000027.1, read as the reverse complement.
CACACACACTCACACACGCATACACACACACACACACACACAGAGACACTCACACACACACTCTCACACACACACACACAGAGACACTCACACACACTCACACACACACTCTCACACACTCTCACACACAGACACACACACACACAGACCTGCCTTGACCTCTGTCTGTCTGCAAACACAAACTGGAATTTCCACTTTTCCAGCCTGATTTCAGAGATTATTCCTGCGAGGATTCGACAAATTCACCAAAACAAACACAGTCCGAGTTTTCAGACATCAATCACAGCTGTTTTTGGTTTTTTTCACCGTGGGAACAGGATCCAAACCCCCGAGGCCAAAACCGAGCGCTCAGCCAGGAGTTTTCAGTCTTTCTTCCTGAACCCGAACGGGTGGTTTAAATTACACGTAATGAGATTATGGACGTTCGATTCAAAGCAGTTGGTGTGAAAGAAGGAAAACAAAGTGCTGAGGAGGGAAACTAATTCATCCATAATCTGATGGATGTGTCCAGAAGGAACAGGTTTAGTGATCACGGCCATGAATCCGTCTCCACCACCTCCGCAGGGGAAGATCTGGTTCTTCAGCAGCTCAGTCAGAACCAGAACCAGTTCTGAGTTCTAGAGTCTGTTCCCCGTAGTAGCAGCAGTTCTCTCCACTGCTGATAATAAAAACATGTAATCATTAAGACTTCGCTCTGAGTGAAGAACACAGAGGTGGAGGAGCCCCCCCCACACACCCCGTGTGGGTCTAATGGGTCTAATGGGTCTAATGGTTTGCTTTTAGAGGAACTTCCTGTCAGTGGGAAAATATTAAGCAGACGAGAAGTCGCACTTTAAAACCAATTAGACGGATTTTTTTTGTTTGAATTGGAAACATGTTGGAGAAAAGTTTGGTGCAGGTTTAGACGCTAAATGACCCGGTCCGATTCTGTTTGTCCTGACCCCACACTCACCTGAGCAGGTGAGGTGACACTGCAGCTGTGAGGTCATAGTTCATGTCAGTTTTTAAGGTTCTGGTACCACGCGACGTCTTTACGTGTGTGTGTGAGTGTGTGTGTCTGTGTGTTACCAAACGTTTCGTTTAAAAACCGTTCATTAAAGGAGCATTTTACTCTACTTAACATTATTTCTTTTGCTCGTTCGTGTGTATATATATATATATATATATTTAATATGTTTCATATTCATTTATTAACCATAAACATGGTTAAAATGATTTTATAAGAATATTTGTTACATGAATGTTTGGACACAGAACAAATCTTAATTTGAAAAGTATTCTTGAAAATATAAGAAAAATACAAAATAAGGTCAGTTTATAAAATTTAATTATAAATTAAAATATCTAATCACTGGAATATAGTAATGAATTTATTTACAGTAGTTTTCTTTTGATTTTACTAACAGATGTTTTAATCTCGTGAACATAAATATAATTAAAAAAATAGTAAATATAATAAATTATATTATAATAAATTATTATTCTATTATTACTTATCTATTTTATTATTAGTTTTACTCATCTGTAGTAAGAAAACACACCAGGTTTTAAAATTAATATTTGTGCTTTGCTCTAGTTTAAAAAGTATATTTTTAATTTAATAAAAACACAAAGTTCTAACAAACTTTCAGAGCTTTCAGAAGAATTTTTTAAATAATTATGTAATATTTGTACATTTGTTTGAAAATATAAAATCAGTTTCACAAAATGTGAAGAAAGCCCATCATTTAAAATCTTTATTACATAAACATTCACATTAATGCAGCTCTCAGCAGATTTGATCCCAAAATAATTTAATCCAGACAAACACAGGATGATTAAAAATAATAAGCTTTTTAAGTCAGAGGAGGAACATGTGAGGCTGCAGCGCCACCTGCTGTCAGGTAAACAGAAGTAACACGTTACGCGCTGGACAAACAGACTAATGATTCATGTCTCGTCTCCTCGTGTTCCTGTCAAAACAAACAAAACATAAAATACCAAATATTTAAAACTCAAGGCTCTAAAATAAAACTGGTTTTTAGAAAATGGACAAATATTCAGAGGAAGCTGTGACGTTAAAGAAACGGTTTCAGCAGAATGCGAACAGAGTCAGGACGTAGTTCATCAGATCAGAGGGAAACAGTAACGTGGTAACGTCTACGAGCTGCTGCTGCTGCAGGAGGCGGGAAACGGGGTCAAGGTCAGCGACAAGAGTGTAACACACAAAAGAGTTTAGCAAGGACAGTCCCACTGTCTCACACAGGTCCAGTCAGGACCGGTCCGACGGAGTTATGAAAGTTCTGGCTGCTTTTTAAAGAGTCGGTTCTTGTTGTGGCGCTCGGCTCATGATTCGGTGTAGAGACATGAGACGTGTTTCCTGGGTCGGGCTCTGTCACAGCGTCCCTCTGTCCCTCATGCCGTCTTGAATCTGTCTGTTGAGCTCAGCGATGATTCGGTCTTCGTGGGTGTAAACTCCGGTCCTGAGGAGCGTGTCTCTCTCCTCCAGCAAACGGCTCAGGTGTTCGTCCGCGCTCTCGCTCACAGCGGTGCCGGGGGCGGGGCTGGGGGCGGGGCAGGTGCCAGGGGCGGGGGCGGGCCCCTCCTGCTGCTTTAACCTGAGAAACAAAACATTCGTTTCTTTTCCGCTTCTGACGCCTTCACACTCGTTTTCTTGTTAAAGTGATGATGTTCAGTTTCTGCTTCACCTGTTGAGCTCGTTCCTGATGTCGTCCAGCTCCCGTCTGTCCTGCCGCACCACCTCCTTCTCCTCTGTTGCCAGGTAACGCAGCCTCATGGCCTCCAGCTCCGCCTGCTGCTTCTTCAGACGGTTCATGGCGTTTTCCTGCTCCCGCTACACAAACACAGCTCACGTTCAGGACTTCTCCAGCTGGTCCAACCATTATTTAAAAATAAACCTCCGACCCGGTTCTGACCCTGGTTCTGTTTGGATGCCAACAAACTGTTTTCCTAATTACACAGAGTGATGAATCTGTCTGCTTTCACATTTTCATAAAACCCTCCCTGAGAAAAATGCAGCAGGACCCAAAGAATTCACACGGAGCGCAGCGACAGCGCGATGAGAGCAGAAACAATCATTACGACGTCTACAAGTCCAATTTCTCCGAGTCTGACTCGGAGCTGCTCGCTAAGAAACCAGGGAAACTCTCTGCTTCCTTCAAACTTGAAGGAAGAAAATGCAAAGATTAATGATTAAAATGAGTTTCTTCAGCTTTATTTAACGTAAAACGTCGGGTTAGTTCAGGATTTTCCTTCTTAAATATTATTAATGATCTTCTGAATTAACGGCTTCAGAAAAATCACACATCGCGTTTTATTTTCTCTCATGTGAAGACAGAGTGGTTTAACCCAAAACGGTGCAGCCGGAGGAGCGGGTGGTGATAAAGAGCAGAACCACCCCCACCCCCCCGCTGCAGGATGGGAAACTAACATGTTCACGTTACTGCGCAGCGATTCACACAAGCAGAACGCTTCCAGGTTCACACGCCTGATCTCACCTCACCATGAAAACACACACACACAGACAGACACACACACACACGCAGCGGTGTGTTGACACAGGCCCGGATCCCTGTGGACCATTAGCCGTCTGTGTTACAGGCTGTTTTAAGGCTAATTACTAGAAAAACAAACGGGCTAAACATTTTCTCTAGTGCCTGCTGCCAAGGACAATCTGAGGCCGAGGCCTGAAACAATTAGAGGACGAGGTGATACCGAGGCCTCGCGGGGGGAGAGGAGGAAGCAGAAGCTGAGACACTTCACAGCTCCGTCACGCAGCATGTGTTCCAGCACCGGGAACCTGGGTCCAGGTCAACGTTCTGACCCGAGAACCCGCTCTCCTTTGTGACAGAACAGGGCTTCAGTCCTGTTGCCCTGAGCAGCGCCGCACTCCCCCACTCGCCCTGTCTGAGCTTTTTGGGGATGAACGGGATTCATGACGTAAATCAGCTGATAAATATCAAACGTTTTCCTTCGTGGTGAAAACTGTTCGTGTCTCGTTTGTGACAGGACGAACTTTGACTGAGAAATGACAGCATCTCCATCCTGTGCTCAGACTAAAGCGTAACCCAAAGAACAGAAGCTTTTCAAAATAAAAGTGGGGCATCGAGAATGGGCGTTTAGTCAAAGTCAATTTTAAATAGTAAGAATCTGACGTTGAACACTTTAATCAGAACAACAGAACGTTATAGTTTTATGGTCTGTACGCGTGAGTTGGACTTTTTGTCCCCAGCATCTCAGGCTGGAACAGCTGTAGCTACAGGAACATCTAAGAGCGACGCTCTCCGCAGCAGCGATGCTTTTGGTTTTCAAGAGAAGTCCTTGATGATGGGAAACACCCCCGTAACCAGAGGTGGTAGAGCTACAGGACTCACTTACAGCCTGATGAACATCCAGCTGATCCTGTGAGCTGAGAAGCAGGTTTCCAGCTGGTAACAGCCACAGAGCTGGGTAACTCGTCTTTACGGGGTTGTATTCACGGCGGTACTGTTAGATCTGACCGACGACCACATTTGGTCACCTGACCTTTCACGGCACATTTAGCTCCCACGCTCTTTGTCCCAATATTTCTGCTGTGAAACGACAAGAGCCGACTCTGATCTAGAACCTCAGCGCCGTCTGGACATTAATTCTCGCCCTGCCTCTCGGGGCCGCGGCCCCCCCCCCCCCCGGGTGGAAAAGCACATTATTCCTCAGACAAGAATTTTTATGATCCGACTTGAGCTAAACAGTGGGCGTGCGAGGCGCTGAGAGGAGAGAAGGAATAGGCCGAGAAAAGCCAAACAAGCTCCAGCTTTAAAAACCGCGCAGCGCCGAGACGGATGCTCGTGTAAACACTTTCTAAAAAGCCCGAGTGTCACATGCGCATAGTTAGCAGCCGGCTAGCTTATTGCTCAACGCATGATTTATAGGCCCGGGGGGGGGATGCCGAGCGCTCAGCCCCCTCAGAGCTGCATAAATCACACCGTGTTTTCTTTACTATGATCCGGCACTTTACAGGAGAGAGAGAGGAGGGGGAGAGAGAGAGGAGAGGAGGGGGAGAGAGCAGAGGAGAGGAGGGGGAGGGAGGAGGGGAGGGAGGAGGGGAGGAGAGGAGAGGGAGAGCGAGAGAGGGAGAGAGATGGTTAATGTCAGTAACAGTTATTAGTTTGTCAGATCAGGTCTGTGTGTTTACTTTAGTCTTAAACTGAATAAAGCTCCACTTAGTGCAGCATGTGTGTGTGTGTGTGTGTGCGTGCGTCTCTCTCTCTCTCTGTGTCTGTGTGTGTGTCTGTGTGTGTGTGTGTGTGTGTCTGTGTGTGTGTGCGTCTCTCTCTCTCTGTGTGTGTCTGTGTGTCACATATTTCATTGTCTACCTCACCTCGGCTAAATATTTGCCTCCAGTGTAAAAAAATTCCTCACACCCACCCCCCCCCCCCCCACACACACACACACACACACACCGATCAGCTGATATTCAGCAGATGAAACCATCGTCTTCTCTGAGTTTGGAGCATTTTTCTTGTTACGCTTTGAGCATGAAACATGTTTCTAGGCTCCTGGTACCTGTTTGAAGCGGGCCAGCTCCTTGAGGGCGCGCCCCCACTGCTGCTTGTAGTGGAGCTTAGACTTGGTGGTGGACTCCAGCTTCCTCTCCAGCTCCACCTGAACCAGCAAACAGCAGAAACAACTGGAAACAGCTGCTAAACAACCAGGAACAGACGCGCTGCTGGTTCTAGGGCTGGTCTCGTACCTTCTCCAGAGTCAGGAGGTTGATCTCCGACTGCAGTCTGAGCTCGGGTCTGACGCTCTGCTGTTCTCGGTACAGCTGAAACTCCTTCTCCAGCTGTTTCTGCCGAGCCTCGCCGTCTGCGATCTGCGCGTCACAAACACAACACGTCCTCAGATTCAGCATCAACGTGTCGAACGCAGCCGAGCGCCCGTCTCTACCTGCTGGAGCAGCCGGCCTCTCTCCTCCTCCATCAGGCGCACTTTGTCTCCCTCCAGCGCCACGCGGTGGTCGCACTGCTGCTGCAGCCTCCTGCCGCTCTCCTGCAGCTCGCGCTGGGTCAGGTCGTGTTCGGCGCGTAGCTCCCTCTGCAGCCTCTGAGTCTGAAGACGCACAGTCACACACTCGCTGTGAAAACACGCTGGTAGAAGAGCGGCTGCTCGTTTCTACCCAACGTCTGACTGAACAACACGTCTGTGATAAACATGATGCCACCTGCAGTTCGGCCTCCGCCAGCTGCTTCTCCCTCTTCTCCAGACCGGCCAGAGTCTTCTGTAACTGCTCCTCCAGCAGATTATACTCCACCTCCTACAGGAGAGACGCGGGTTATTAGTCAGTGTTCAGCATCACATGAGCAGCGGCAGCGGCGTGAACTCTTCACCTTCTTCTTCACCAGCGCCTCCCTCTCTCGGTCTCTGCTCCTCCACTCTTCTGCCAACGCCCGCATGTGGCCGAGCTCCTTCTTCCTCAGCTGAAGGAAAACGGGTAACGTCAAACAAACAGTCGCCAGAGACACGGATGTTCGCTCTGATCATTTAGTCCCGCGTTCACCTGATCGTCAAACAAATCTTCCTGCTCCTCCTTCCACAACTCCAGCTCCAGCGCCGCGCGGTACTCCAGCGTGTCTCTGGGCGCCGCAGGGGCGGGCGGGTCAAAGGGAACGCGGGGGGCAGCAGGCCGTGTGGTGTGTAGAGGTTCATCCTGGTGATTAGGAAGCAGTGAGAATAAAAAGTGTGTGTGTGTGTGTGTGAGTTGTCGTCTGCAGGTAGCGGTGGATGTCTCACCTGTGAGGACTGGGACACGAGGACCTCTGTGGCTTTAACCAGACCCAGGTCCTCCAGCGTCACCGTGTAGCTCAACTCTGCAACCTTCTCGCTTGGACTGACAGATGGACACAGCCGTTAAACAGAGCTTAACAACCACATCATCGCCCCTCTGTCGGGGGTGGGGTGAGGGGGGGGGCCTACCCGTGAGCTCTGACCACGGGGATTCTGTCCTGATGAGTCTGTCTCCAGCTCTGTTCCCCTGCTGATGTCAGGAATGGGCTCCTCTCTGAGCTCAGCAGGTGAGACAGCTGGATGGAGGCTTGTCCAATCAGCTGGTCTCTGCTGGTGGAGTCCCTGTGCCAAACCTCCACCACCACAGGAACCCTACAACAGGCGGAGAAACTCTCAGCGAGTGAAAACTCAGCTCAACAGAAACCAGCGGGACAGTGCGACAGCACCATCTACAGGCGGAAGCTGCAAACAACGAGCAGCGTTACAAATAAATCTAGTTTCATCGGAGTCTTTGGGAAACGAGCGACAGACGCAGCTACACACATGTAAAACGCTTTACTACCCATAAGAGAAAATCACTGAGGCAGCTGTTACATCCCGTAAGATTAATAACAGTGTCACCGCACTGTGTGTGTGTGTGTGTTACCTGAGGAAGGTGTCCTGCAGCTGCTGTGGTAGTGCAGCAAAGTCAAAGGCACAGTAGGACTTAGGAAGTGACACCTCCGTGTTCCTCTGCAGCTCAACGGGAGGGTTGGTCATGATCGGAGCAGCGCTGCCAAAGAACTGGTAGGAGTACCTGACACACACAGAGACACACACACACACAGAGACACACACACAGACACACACCTTAGCACCTGACTGTGACTGCACTGAACTAAGCAGCTCAGAACAGAAGAGTCTTTACCGGAGCGTTGCAGCGATGGGGTGTGTCAGGCTGAGCTTTCCCAGGGTGCAGAGGTCCAGAGAGAAGCAGTAGTGATGGGCAGAGGAGGGGATGGACACTTTGGGAGCAGAAACACTGACGGATGACGCTCCACCTTCTGCTGCAGCGTCTGTGTGGACGTGCAGCTGAACAGGAACCTCGAAATCTGCAGCTGGAGACAAGCGATGAAATACTGAGAGGCCAGGACAACTTCTTCTGGAGTGAATGAGATGTTGTGTTCTGGGCTTCACCTCCAACTCCTCCCTGCTGCTCCTCCAGCAGACTCTCTGCTTCACCCTCTGTGTGAGAGGAAGGAGGCGAGTCGGGAGCTTCACCGCCCGCAGAGGAGCTTTGAGGTCTCTGTTCAGCAGGTGGAACAGAAGGTGGAGGGACAGGTGGAGGGACAGACTGTGGCTGAGTCCCACCTTCTTTATTATCTAAAGACTGAAAAGGAGAGACTCATGTGTTAGCATGGAGCTAACAGGCTAGCCACCGCGCTGCAGCTCATGAGGTAACGTTACCTGCGGTGCGGCCTCCTCTCTCCTCAGGGTAACAGACACCCCGACAGTCGGCTGCAGGTCAGCAGGCAGAGCTGGCAGCGCCCGCTTACTGCGCGCGGGAGGCTGGAGCACAAACGCTCCCTCCACTGTTGCCGCCCTGCTCTCCAGGTCCACAGACACAGCAGCCAGAGCTGACAGGGAAACGTCGGTGCTGCCCAGGGAATGATTCCCACAGCACAGATGGACCTGACAGGAGACGAAGAGCAATGAGCACAGCCCGCTAACGTGATGCGTTATCAGCTGGACGTGGGAACGCTCACCTCTAAACTGCGCTGCTGGGACAGGAAGGTCTGGAGCATCTGTCCGTTACTGCGGAGGCGCACAGAGGCGCGCTCCGGCTCGAAGTCAGGACTCAGCAGGTTGTGGAACGGCTCGCTGGTGATGTCGTTGCCCAGTAACGAGTAGTAGAAGAAGAAGCCCGACTCCTCTGCGGAGAGTTTCCTGGTGCTGGGGATCAACTGTGGGACCGAGACAACAGCTGCTGCTTACTCATGCTGTCACATGTATCGTGTCTGCTGAGCGTTTCCAGCAGCAGAACTTCATTCAACGTTCTGTGAAGCTCTCGTGTCATACGCGCCTTCTTTACCTGTTCTAGCTTGGTAGCAAAGGCCACGGTGACAGACAGGACGAAGGTGTCGGTGCAGTGCTCTGCAGGCCCGACCTGATGGTAGCCCTGGTCTGGGATCAGTACAGATGTTAGCTTGTCTGGGAGCAGCTCGATTACTGCAGGGGAACCTACAGGAAAGAACATTGAATGAAACGTATTTCAGATGCTTTCAACAGACGGGTCCCCTGACGTCCACCACAGAAGAAGGTCTCTACACAACTACACACGACGTGTGAACAGGCTCAAACTGTTGGGCTGCACGGACCCAAACCCAACAGATAAACAGGATACACTGCACACACACACGATCAACCATCATTTAGTGTTTCTGTACACTCCTTCTCAAACAGAACTATGTGAACAGGACGTTCTGTTTTTCCTCCACATCACACACACAGATCTGCAGAACACACAGTCGTGACTTTACCAGTAACCACGTGCTCATTAAATGACATCAGACATCAAAGCTAGTGGCGCGTGTACTGGACAGTGAGCTGACCTTGTCGGGGCGGGGCCTTCTTGGCTTTGAACCTATCAGGAGAAGGTCCAGAGGGTTTGGTGTCGTTCTCCAGGACCATGCTGAGGAGGAGGGCTGGTCTCTGCTTGGTGTATTTACTGCTCAGCAACGGATACCACCGCGGCTCCTGACACACACACACACACACACACACCTCATCTTTATACCTTTCTCCTTACACAGCTGCTGCAGCCACAGACAGGAGGAGGCGGGGCTTACGTACCTGCTGAACCTCTTGCACTGATCTGAGATCCAGGACAATATAACCCACGCCGTCTCTCTTCCTGCTGACCGAGTCCACAGCAAAACACTGCAGCTTTATGGGAGTTCTCTGCAGTCTGTGAGGGCAGAGCCAGAGTCATAACACGTTTGTATCACGGTGGGACATTTCTCTAAAGATTGCACCGGGCAGCAGTGTTCAGATCTTCCACGGACCTGTGCTGGTGCAGCGTCCTGCGGTCCAGCTCCCAGGCCAGTTCCGTGCTGAACTGAGGCTGCTCTCTGTGCTCCACCGGGTCTGTCGCCAGCTGCTCGCCATCAAAGCTCGCCTGAACGACCAGACTGAGTCGAGGGCTCTTTGGAAAGTGACGACCTGGAGAATGAAAGACATGAGTCCCATTAAGCCGCTGGTACTTTAACTTTACAGGGAGCTGGCGCTGCGTGCCTGGCTCAAGGACACACCTGGTGGGGGACGGACCAGGAGTCAGTGACCTTCTGCATCCCAGTCCGACGCTTATTAACCCATCGAGCTGGTAATTTATTCAAGCAAACCATTGAATCTTTAACCTGCTGGTGTTCTAACTATGTCAAATAGATCTTTGGTTTATGTTTTATTAATCTTAATTTCATTAAGTCTTTGCCAAACAGACCTGGACTAGTGCTGAACATGACACCTTTTTGGTAGCACTTGTAGACAGTATCTGCATCTTTACTGCCAGCTCTGATGACACCATGTTATTAGAAAGGAGCCCAAACAGCAGAAACACCTGTGTTTGGGTTTAATCCTAAAAGTAAAACGCTGTTCGACTGTACGGTACAAGTGAAGTTTATGAGCAAACCAACATCTGCTTTTCAAAGTTTTGTCCTTCGTGAGAAACCAACGAATGATCCGGTTGCAGGTATTTACAGGGCGGATTTAACCGACCCAGCTACGACAGAAACTTCATGCCTGACGGTGACAGTCGTGAAACAGCTGCACGTCTGTGCTGAACGTGTCTAAACCTCCATGAATGACTCCTGGTGAACATGTTAGCAGTGAAACTCACCTTCGAGAACGGACACAACGATGAGAAGTTGCTCGGTCTTCGAAGCCATGTTGACATTTGTACAGCTCCAACTAATAAAACAGCGAGAATCCGCCGTTTAACGCGAAGTTGCCCGAAGAAACAGAGTTTGAGTCCGGCGGACGCTCCTGGAACTGTCCGTTAGAGGAGCAAACGCAAACAGCCGCTTTGTTGTCGAGCTTTGGCGCCACCCATTTTGTTTTCAAAGCGGAAGTGATGATAGTGTCGGTTCCGTGTTGGGGCCCCCTGTGGGCGGGGTGTGGAACTGCAGCGCATGCGCATTACTGAAATCCTTAGTGCGAAGTACATCACATTAGATTCATTCTCCAGGCAGCAAGTACATTTGTAACAGTATGTGTTGTGACTGTCAGACAGATGTGTACAGTACAGCATGTATAAGTGTAAAGTAGCACAAAATATCTCAAAATCTAAATGATAACAGTAATTTTGATAATTAGTTTTTATTTAGCTCTTGTTTAGACTTGAGGAAGCCTCTGGATAGAAGGGCGAAACGTTGTCAAGAAACCTAACAAGTCCAGTTGCTATTGGATAAACCTTTTTTGAGATAACTATGACCTGGATGACTGAGATCCTTCACAGATACTTGTTTAGACTGTTTTCATTACTGTATTATTTGACTTTTTGCTGCATTCCACCTAATTTATTTGTTTTCTATCTACAGTATGAATTGCAGCAAACCTATAAACTTCACTGTGTATCTGTAAATATCAGCAAAACACGCATTCATATTATACAGTATCAAACTACACAGTATATAATAATAAATAAGAATTTCTCCCGTGTCCTGTCTGTGGTTTTAGCCCGAACCAAATTTCTGAGTAAACTAAAAAAATACATTAAGTCACATTTAGATATGTGGGTTTTAGAAACAGTCTAGATAATGCACACAGTACAATAATATTATAATAGTAAAATACTATTACAGTAATTCATGTTGTTAGTTCATAGAAACAATTATTGGTTGACGAGCAGTTGTCTGTTAAACTATCCACACCACCAACTGTGCTTTGTCCGTCCGAAAAAACACACCCAGACAAAAGAATATATATAAACATCCTTTAATCATGATTGCCAAACATATGAATTAAGGCATATACAGTATAAAAAAGCAAGAGCAGGGTTGATGTTTTCTTTCAGTGTGTTATTAGCTGGAGACACCGAGTGGATGAAGTGAACATACCAAGCAGCCTTTATAAGACAACACTGTGTCCCCCAAACGTTGGACAGCACTTTGTAAACAGAGGTCATAGCACTATATTCAAGTAATAGAATGATCACTGATACTATGCAGGTAAAGTGTTGTGTAAGTCAAGCAGAGCTGCTGATAGACAGCGTTCGTTAGCAGCCCGGCGAAATTCCCATAAAGTCCCCGTAAATCAGTTTTCAGCAGTAAACAAACAGCTCAGAGCACGTTTAGGGCGAAACGTAGAGGTGGCGCTCATACGGACCTACGTGTTGTAACAGTGCAACAAGTGAGGAAGCAAAAACGGTTCCCCAACCAACCAGCAAAGGGGCTAGAGATTAATATTATCAGAACCAATAATCAGCTGCAGTTCTGGTTGATGGACGTAAGATGAAGTGGAACCACGTGCGTCAGCCTGACTGGTGCAGACTGCACCTAAATAGTTGGTGCAGAGCCAAATGTCAGCATTTTAAATGCAAATACATTTCATGTGCAGAAATCAGTTTTCAGTCCTGAACATGTGTAATCTGTGACGCGTGTATGATGATTAGGAACCCACGTGTTCAACCTCAGCTCTCCAGCAAACAGATTCACTCTCCTCATGTTTTATTTCTCTGCGGGGAATCACCAGACGCCAGCTGGTGGGTGCGTCAGAATAACACCTCATTCATTGGGACGATAAAAGTGACGATACAGGACATTGTTTCATAATTGGAGCCAACATCTGACCTTCCTGGGAGAAGCTGGTGTTTACCTCTGGATCAGCTGGGGAACGATGCGAACATCTCGTAGCAGCAGCACCTTTTGTGGTTAATGAGAATCTCATGAAAACTGATTTTAAAGCGTTGGCATTTGTCTGTTTGTGAAACGTGAGGACACGTGTGGCTCAGTCTGTAGGGGACGAGACACTGACCCTGACCGTTGTCACCATCAGGCCGAGGCTAAAACCACCTGCTGCGTCTATCAGAGGCTCTGCAGTGAGCTAGTCTGCTTGTAGTCGGCATGGAAGCACAGGCGGGGCAAAGGATTGTGGGACTTTCATCCCCCAGCATCACAGACAGTAGAAGGACAATTCCAGCACCACCTTATCCCTTTTCATCGCTACACAGATAGTTTTATCATATTTTTCCGTTTATTTCTCAGCTATCTTCATTTTTATTCAAAATCAAACAATAAAACAAACATTTTTGATCCCAGACGAAATCTACACTCAGAACTCTCAAACTCCGTGAGCACAAGCTGTAAATTAAAGCTAAACGCTATGGTTAGTGTGGACTTTAGGAAACTTCTACGGATGTATGTTAAAGCTATTCGTTGGTAATAAAGTCATTATTAAACCTGAGCAAACAAACCAAACTCTAATTCTGGCTGCAGAAGTAAAGAGAAATAAGTGAAAAACACTGGAATTGTCCTTCAGATGTGTCGAGACTAAAAGTAAAACCTACACGTGCCCCATTTGTGCTGAAAGAAAATCACTGCCTGGATTCATCATTCAGTTCGGACCGTGGATTTCAGATTTGACATATTTATCTATGTGAGCATCTGTGAAGATTCAGGTCTCCTGCTGGACGTTCTACAGACTACCAACCTGTTCCGATTGGTCCGATGGTTGTGCCACTCTGCTTTCTAAATGTTACTGCACAGATGAAAAGCTTGTCCTGCGATCGGGGAACTCGTATAAACGGTCTTCTGCAGCCTAACTGGTTGCAAAGTGGGACAAACTGGGGCTGACATTCAGTAAAGACACTGGATCCCATCTCTCCCTAATGAGATGTGTCATAGTGAAACTTTTAGCACTTCTGGTTCCCTCGTGCCTCGTTGGTTTTTTGGTTTGATGCCTCAAAGAAATTCTGTAGTTAACTTTACGTGGCAGCGTTTTTATCCAAAGCGACTTACAGGGAGCTGGCGCTGGGTGTCTGGCTCAGGGACACACCTGGTGGTGGATGGACGAGGAGTCAGACGTTTAACCCATTGAGCCGCCAACATACCAGAGATTATTACATTTGTTCTGATGTGGTTCAAATATCTTTTAACATCTGCCGCTCACGTTCAGGCATCCAAGCACGTTCTGACCGAACAGACATGCAACCATCACAAGCTGCTGCTCGATCAGAGTATTTACTGCAATAACCCAAAAATCTCGGCGAGGTCTCGCGGAGGGAACCAGCGTGATGCTAAGTCGGACTACAGACCCGTGTCCCCTCTACAGCAACATCAGCCAGGACATGTGCTGCAGATGGACTGGACTCATCGTGGCTCTGCTTCTGCTGGTTTCCCCGCTCCGCCTGCTGCTCCCTTGCATGGCTGATGGAGGCCAACATAGAGCACCGCCGTGAATCTGTACAGAATATATACACCACTGGGTTCCTACATGGCACCGGGCGGGTCGAGGTGAAGGTTTACTCACACAGAAAGACAATACAATCAACATGGTTACGCTGAGTACAGGTTAGTAATACAAATGTGGAGTCAGCACTATGAGGGAGGAGGTCCACTCAATAATCAGAAAGAGAAGAATAAGATAATAGACTTTTAGCTTCCTAATGCTGTGTCCCAACAGACGCTTTTAGAAAACGCTCAACACTGTTGGGTTAATGTGAGTCATCAGTACATTCAGTCATATCATCGTCAGTATACTACAATAAATGTGCATTTTAGAAAGGTGGACACCAGCGCGGTGCTCAGGGGTCCGTCCAAACTCTGGAGAACGGAAAGCTTGTGATGTACGGTCAGTTCGTCCTCTGTCATTAGTAGAAATCAGAGCGTTTCTCTTTGTTCTGTTCTCTGCCTCTCAGCGAGGCGAAGCGTATTCAACACCACGGGCGTGATGTAAAGCTGCCGTTCCTCATGTGAGCTGCGGTCACGTGGTCCTACTTCTTCCCTTCGCTCTCTGCGGAGACAAAAATAAAACAGACACTTTAGCCACTGTTCACCTCGAGAGCTTAATCAAGCTGGCGGCTGCGTTCGGGCTGGAGGTGCTGCAGCTGCACACGGAGTCAGGACCAGGGAGCCGCGGCCCCCTGGTCCTGACTCCTCCCCAGCCTTGCTCCTTGTACCTGGTATGGTAACCCGCATGTCATCAACTGTAAGGCGCTTCAGATAACAGCTCTACGCAAATGCAGCCGCACCAGGAACAAGCGCTGCAGCTACAGCAGCACAAACTGAAGCTGGGCCTGAGAGAGAGATGAGAGCGTTTCACATGCAGCCAACTAAACCTGGAGGGTGGATCATCAGTAGAACGGTAGAGGACTGTAAAAGGTTGATTAAGGGTCTAATTAGTGACAGGACGCCATTCATCGTGACCTAAAGCTGCTGCTGATCTTTTTTCTTTTAACCACCCTGAGCCTGGTTCTGTTCCCACCCTTTACCCCCTCACAGGGCTGCTCACCTGACAGAGAAGAGTCAGAACCAGGCTCATTGTCTTTGTAGTGAAACGAAATGCAGAGAGTCCAAAGTATGAAGAATAAATTCCATTAAAATTCCTCAGTCCTAACGAGTCCTAACGGGTCCTAACGGGTCCTAACGAGTCCTAACGAGCTTAGAGCGCGTGGCCGTGTGGGAGCTGGAATGTCAGAAAGTCTGTTCTGGTCTCGATGCATGTGTGTAAAACGTAACGTGGCCTGAGACGGCGTACGGGACTCATCCTCGTTCCTCTGCTGCGGTGTTCTGCCACTGTCAACATCGCTCCGTTTCATCGCTCATACTTCACTGCAATCACCATTTGTAGATAACTGCAGTATTTGGCCCAGCCAGGTAATCCTCTCATTACGCCGTTTAACCCGTTCAAGCAAAGGCGGTGATGTATGGCCTCTGAACGTCTGTGGAACACACGGCGGAGCGGCGAATGATCTGCTGGATGATAACTTAAGGAGCCACATAATCCCGGCAGAGAAGGACGAGACATTAGAGGTACTGACTCCCCAGACGGCCTGAAAACGAGACACTGCTCCAGCTCATGCTGCTCTCACTCATCCTCTCTAAGAACATTTTCCTAACATGCAGAGTGAGTGTGTGAGTCTGGACCACAGCAGAGCTCGAGACACTACCGCTGCCGCTCATGCTTATTAAATAGCTGCAGCATAAAAACCTTTATCGCAGTAATTTCATATGTTTCTCAGACACTGATCATCAAAAGACTCCAGAGTGACCTCGAATGTGGCAGAAACTGCAGCCCAGTTGGAATTAGGTCACAGGAAGTAGAATAAATAACATTTCCCACCAACATAGGCTCTGACCACCACGCCTGACTGCCTAAATACACGGGTGGAGCAGCACGTACCGGTGGAGGAGTGTCCCGACACCTGCTGACTGGAGACCAGCGACCTGGAGCTCAACCCTTCAACACACAGAAGCGGACACAGAACAGTCAGGTAGGTGCAGCTTACTCAGAATCCGTCCATGAGATGAGAAATCATTAGGGGACGTTTGAGTGATGCTGCTGCTGCAGGGAGAACGGATCAAGTCGTCTCTCTCTCCTCATCGCGAGCTGGATTTCTGTCACACAGCTTTGTTCTGGAAGTGCAGCCGTACCTTGGTAGATGTCGTACTGTCCTGACATCAGGTTGTAGCTCATGCCCAGGTGTGTGTGATGGTGTGTGTGGAGGTGCCGACCGAACGACACGTGGTTTCTCTCGCGCTCCATCTCCCTCTCTCCCTCGGGGGATCCCTTCTCACCAGGCTGTAGGAACACACATTTTTCCTGAACCCTGCCACAGTCACTGAGACACGCTGACGGAGCAGAAGCTCCAACCCTTCATCTAACGGCCTCGCGCCCGCTGCATGTCTGAGTCACCATCAGTAAAAACAACACGTGACCTGTATTATTAATATTCTGATCAAAGCTGAACCACTCTCTGCTAACACCTTTCCTACTGGGTTCATAGATCAGGTGGGATTAGTCTCGTGCTGTGTCACTGGTGTCCAGCTGGACTTGGACTGGTGTCGACGTGTGCAACCTGACCCTTTCCTGCAGCGTCGTTCTGGCCGAGGAAGAGGACGAGTCGCCGCTCTGCTTGCTGCTCACAGCTCCTCCTTTGCCCGGTGGCGTCACCTCTGACTCCTCCCTGCCCGCCGTCTTACCGTAGAGCGGATAGTGGAAGCCTGGTGGATACGTAGACACACACAGAGACAGAAACAATGATGATTTCCTAAATACTGTGAATCTGACACCAGCCGCAGCTCAACGCCACCAGCGTCTTCTACACTTTAACCTGCTTCTGTAATTCAGAGACTGCTCCAAGTCCAGTTTGACGCTCTACACTTAAAAAAGTGACTCAGCAGAACGAATCGCGTTGTTAATGAGTGACAGGTAGAACTAACGCAGAGTCTCCTGTAATTCAAATAAAAGCCTTTAAAAGTGAAACTTAGATTAGCTCACTGTTAATGTTTTAAGACCAGAGTCAGGACCTGAGGAAGCAGGATATTCACAGAGAGGAAGGAGCGGTGTGGATCAGGCAGACCTGTGTCTGTGAACCAGTCCCTTCAGGTCTGACAGACATTCAGCGCCTCTACTTTAAACACGCACCGAGCAGTTCTCCATCGCTGCTCCGTTGCGCATTCATAGAACTGTTTCTCCTCTGAATATATCATGCACAAAGCAGAGTCTTTCTAATCTAGTCTGTTCCACCGGGACCGTGCAGCGTCATGAGAAACCAACAGTAGGCAGCAGCTCTTCTCCGCGTGCTGCATGTCACTGTATAAACAGGAATATTAATATTTATTAGGATATAATCTTGAGTTTATTTAAAAATGTCTACTTTCAAATCAACTGAACTGACTAAACTAAGCGTCTGTATCCGCCTGATAAGTTAGTTGAGTCTCCTGAGAATGTGTCTTTGTCTGATGGACACAGGATGTTCAGGGCTTCATGTCTTTGAGACGACGACAGATCACTAACCATTCGTTCCTTTCATGGCTTTTACAGCAACCAACCAACACTTCGGCTGCTTTTATCTCCCGTTGTCTTCACTCACACAGACTGTGAATTCGTCCGTCTCTGCGAGACATTCTCGTGACCGTGCAACAAATCAGATGCTGAAGTTTAGCTAGTGTGACGCTGCACGACATTTTAATACAAAACTCAACTTCCTCTGGAGATGCACGTTATGTGTACGTTGCTACATTTCCAGTGTTGTGCTAAGCTATTCGCGGTTCGTGTGCAGCCTGGCCACGCGGGGGGGGGGTCAGAGATGGCAACGATGCCTCGGGCTGGTGATTCAGGAAACAAACATGACTGGTCAATACAATGAAGTCAGAATACTGGAAAACTGCTGCACTGCTCCTTTAAATTTCTCGACATTTTGCTCCGTCTCTCACCTGGGTAATTGTGGACTAGGGTTGGGGACATTCCTCTGTAGGAGCCCCCGCTGCTCTCACACATTGCCAGGTAGGGAGGGAAGGAGGAGTGCTGGTATTGGATGTAGGGTTGTTGGGGGGTCATGGGAGGAGACACCGCTGCCCGGGCACTCTGGGACTCGTCAGACAGCCCTCCCATTGGCTCCAGGCCGTGGTCATCCAGCTCGTCCAGCCTGTCTGAATCCTCCATGTCGATGGTGGATGGGAGATCGTGGGATCCGTGGACCCTGGCTTTTTTAGCATCTCCACTCACACCCCCTCCTCCTCCCAAGGTCATCTTGGCCCCGGCAGGCTTCACAGTAGTCCCCCATTCTTTCCCACTGTCTGCTTCACCCTCCTCGGCCTCCTCTCCGTGTTGACTCTGTAGCTCTGAGTATTTGCCGTGAGCGAGGCGGTGAGCCCAGGCTGGGCCGTCTGAGGGCTAGATCGATGGGGACAAGTGTTGGTGCTAGTTGCAGTGTTTCCACTATAATAATTTGTTAACAGTGGTGGGTGGGCTCAGTTCAACTTTGGTCCACGTCTCTCTCCCAGTTTTTGTTTAAACAGCCAGTTGCAGAGTTAATACCAACTACCTTTTTACTCAGAAGAGCTGAATGCTCAGCCATTTGAATTTGGGACTTTCTTGTACCAATGACTTTCTTGCTGCGATGGCCCACCGCTGCTGAATGACTATAGAGGAAACACTGAACTGGAGTGACCAGACAGAGCCAGAGACAGACCATCTATCACTGGCTCTGGGTGTGATGTTGATGAAGGATGACGACGTTTCGAAAGCAGGCGGCCACTCAGAGGTTGGCGTCCCTCTCAATGACAGCACATGAGCCGAATTTAGGCTAAACTGAAGGAGAAAGAAATATCCCTCCCTCCTCAACACAGCGGGCGTTCAATTCATACAGCCCTTCTACTGGTGGCGCGGCACGTGGTGAGATGACATGATAAACATTTGAACAAGAGCAGCTCATATCAAAACCAACGGAACTCTTAGAAACATTTGCTCCTTCATCTGTTTTATATTTACACCTAAAGTTTGCATCGATAAAAGCCAACTACACAATCTTTCTGCACCACGGGAGTCACACGGTCCTGGTTATTAGCACGTATTGGTTTAGCGGATTAATCTCTGTGCGACACTCAACAGCAGTCGTTAAACCAAACCAACAACACCATCAGCGGCGGCGGCAGGTCATAGACAGAGGGAGAAACTTACACTGGAAAAGGAAACATTTGAGTCCAGATCTGTCTGACTGTTTGGGTTGTGGAGTGATGAAGAAGAGGAAGAGGAGGGTGACCTGATGTCATCACAGTCTTTCACTGAGACCTGGTGCTGGTCCACTATGCCACCGTGCACCGACTTTATGCCCAGACTCTGCCCCCTTTCTCCTCTCTCACTCATCTCCACGTAGGACAGGATGGGTTTGGGACAGCACCCTTTAGCACCCTCTAAACCTTTACCTAGCATGGGCCCACTGCCTGAACCCCCAACCATATGTTTAATGTCCTCACTGTCTCTCACCCCCTGTCCCCTTTCCCCTCTTTGCTTGCTGCTGGGTGTCTGGTCACAGCATTTGGACGCCAGTAACAGTTTCTGGTCCATGTACAGTCCTCTGGAATACTGTCCGTAGTACAGGGACTGAGCCAGGGCCGTCTGAGTTTGACTCATAGCCAGCTGAAGCTGAGACTGAGGTGGCCCGTCGCCTTTCTTACAATCTAAAAACTCATGGGAGGAGATTTTGTCTTCATCTTTCACTTCTTCCTTTCTGTCTTTCCCTTTGCTGTCGTAGGCAGAGCTTTTGTGGAAAGCGCCGCTGCTGCTGTTCTGCCGTTCCGACTGCATGTACCCCGGCAGGTAGTAGGGCTCGTAACTGTGATAGTATGGGGATTGGGGGTCTTTTAAGGATGGGGCAGATGCCGTGGATGGCGTTTTACCAGAGTTACTATGGACGCTGTTGGTGCTCACTTCAGAACAGGCTGAAGATGCAGACTTGGATCTGTTTCCATCCGAGCGGCATTCTGAGGATCCCCCGTCGTCTCCAGCATCGGAGATGTCAGAGTAAGCAGGACTATTGTTCTTGCTGCTGCTGTCTGTTCCCAGGCAGCTGCCACTTGCATCGAGCCGTGATGAGCTGCCAATGGAGGGACTGGGGGCGTTGTCAGTGAAGGTATAAACCTTATCTGCCTCTGCACGGATACTGGCCATCCTGCTCTCCTGGCTCTCCGTAAGTCCATTCATTACATCCTGCTTACTGAGGTGCTCCTTCAGAAGGCTTCCGGAAATTTCCTTGACACTGATCTTCGATCCAGTACCTTCTTCCATTTTGATTCCACTACTGTCACCATTAGGTGTCCTAGTTGGCGCATCTTTATGTTTGTCTTTCAGTCTGCGTTTCTCTTTTTTCCTGGTCTCTTTGCTGCAGGTAACCAGGGTGGCTTTCACAAGGCTTGGCTCTACAACCATGCTCAGCTTTGGTTTGATAGGTTTCAGGGGAAGGTTTTTACTTGTGAGGCCAACAGCTGCCATGGGAGAGGACTGCTGAGAGGTGGCAGGATCTGCTGTGCCTGTGGGATATGTCGTGTTGGGTATAGCTATCAGCTTGGGCGGAGCCGGGGCAGGTGCAATTGGACGGTTGGTCCGTGACTTGGACAGCTTCTCTACCTTCCCGTTGGCCTTCTTTCCTTTGTCACATGCGCCTCCCTTCTTGTCGATCAAACCTTCGGCTTCCAGTTTGGGCATTTCTACCGTAGAGTTCCTGTCTGGGACCATGCAGTTCTCCAGAACCACGGTCATGTTGGAGATGATGGGCAGGTTGCTTAGGTCATCGATGAGCCCATCTTTAAGCAGTGAGGTTCTTCTGGTTTTGGAGTTGGCTGTGGGGCTGTGGTCAGTGCTGAGAAGGAGCCGTCTGTTCTTAGGAGACCCTACCGTGGTCACCTTGTACAGAGGAGCGGGTTTCTTGGCACTCGTGCTGTTTGTCTCTGAGAGGTCATACGTCATGTTGCTGATTGTGTCCTCACAGTCTGATAGTCGCTCCTCACTCTCTCCATCCTTCATGGGTTCTAGCTCAGGCTTCCTCTGCTCTTCCACCTCCAGGTGTGCATGTGTCTGGTGATATCGCAGGCCGTTTATGTGCTTGTAGCGTTTAGTGCAGTTAGGATGGGGGCAGTCAATGAGAATGGGCGGGGGTGGTGGTGAGGAAGCACAACCTCCTCCTGGATCCATAAAGGAGGGGTCAGATTTACCCTGCGGCGTGGATGGGGCACTGCGAGATTTGGCTCGAATCCTCTTCCCGTTGCCATTTTTAATGTCCTCCGAGGACACGAGGCTGAGGTCCAGGTCTGCTGGAGGTTTGTTCTTTCGCTTCCCAGAGGAGAGGGTCGAGATGCTGTTGGATGATTTCACGTCATCCACAGCAAAGAAAGAAGGAGGCGTTCGGCAGTTACTGTTCATAAGGTTCAGGCTGCCTCTCCGTCCCTTGCTGTGGATGGATGCAGCGGTTCCAGCAACACCGCCTCCACGGCTCCTGTGCTGTGACAGACCCCTGACCTTAGCAGTAGGGGTTGGCTCAACATAGTGCCTCTCTGCCATGGCCATTCGCATCCGTTTTCCCCGACCACGCCCACCTGGTAACTCTGGGTCACTGGAGGGAGACTCACAAAACCTGGACAAAGCAAGAGAAACACAAAAGATTCCTTTGAACAGTCATTCACTGAGGCCTGAAATGGAGTTTGATGTTGGCTTATGCTAATCCTGCTGCATCAAACTGTATATCACCGTATCACATTGTGGTGCACCAGCACACGTCACGTTACGTTGGTTTGCAACTCTTCCCATTTTATTTCCACATGTCTTATAGCGAGACACATTTGGTCACAGACTGGGACTTGTCCAGGACGTCCAGGCTTCAACGCTCACACACTGAATGGCCTGAAATAAGGTCTCCTTTAAATACGAGGTGAGGAGATGCTCACTTTCTGTTCATGGCCATAGTTAACGGATGTGGAGAAAGGCTTCCTGTAGTATCACACTGAATGCAACCTACCACTTCCTGTGGGATAAACTGAAAAACACGTCAGACTATCAAGCTGAAACAACTTGTTTATGCGGTTGTTCTTGAAAGGTTTCAACCGAGAACAACTTGT
Organism: Microctenopoma stevenorrisi; assembly: GCA_032270685.1. Taxonomy (NCBI): domain Eukaryota; kingdom Metazoa; phylum Chordata; class Actinopteri; order Anabantiformes; family Anabantidae; genus Microctenopoma; species Microctenopoma stevenorrisi. The sequence continues at coordinate 21,123,033 of JAUMTR010000027.1, read as the reverse complement.
TCATGTCATCACCCAAATTGAACTCAAAACCTTGGAAGATAACAGATTATCATTCAGGGCTCGTTTGGACCATTTGGCAGAGACTCCAGGGATAAAAATGTATTTTTCTCTTCTGTTCTGATAACATAACAACCTGCACAATCCACAGCTATCTCTGTGTTTGATATGAAGTCGTTTTGTATTCGCATGCCGTCCTTCCTTCTTTGAAGTCTTTTGATGCTGTTTACCACGGCGCCTTGCATCTTAACACTGGAGACGCTTTACCACACTCACACATTGTTATTTATTTCTAAACCCCGTCTGCTGTGATGAGCTAAATGAATTGCTGCCTATTTCTTCACAGTGCCGAGGCTGGACTCTGAACCCTGCATCTTTACTCGCTGGTTAATGCATTAATTATGACGCAACATCACAGGACTGGTTGGTGTTAAATACTCACAGTAGAAATTCTGACCTTGGAATGACTGTTTGGGTTTTAATCATATTATTAATGGAGCAGACTTCAGAGCACGTTGAGACTAGACTTTGTCTCCCTCTGTGATTTTAAAATGATGATATCTCACATTTCCTATGATGTCTGTAATTGCTTTTTTTTACACCAGCGTGTCCCTGAATGTCACCAAAGCTGCTGAAACAGGCAACTGAATTTAGAAGTATTTTCTTTGGCATTTCAAGGATATTTCCAGCTCTCATGCCTGCAATTAAAAATTGATTTGACTAACTGGCGTGTTGGTTTTCTTTCTTAGCTGTTCATTTAATCATGGCATCTTCTATCTCCACTGGCAGATGCCTACCAGTCCCCAGTTTCTGAGATGAAGCTATAATTGCTGCGACAACAATCAATTACATACAGGAGCAATAATTGAGAGGTTTCAGCCCCACGAGGAGGAACTGTCACATTTTCCTCAGAGTAATTACAAAAACCACTCTCCATTTGTAAAACAGTTGGGGTGGAGAGCGCAGAGCAATTTTGTTAAAGCTCATCATGGAACAACAGCTCAAAGCCCCAAAACCAATTTCGCCTGTTTCTTTTAAATGATTTGAGCAACATTAAAGAGCTCTTTGTAGTCAATCAAATAAACAATCAGCATTTAAAGGCCAATAAGTATAACAATAAAATGATTAAACGTGATACTGATTTAAACCACGCAGCCGTGAGTGGTAAAAATGTGTTTGCAACATGAACTAGAACTGTGCCAAGTGCCAGGAGCTCGGTGCATGCTGCACGTCCTGTAGAGCAGTGGTCAGAGTGGTGCACGACCCTACAGCTGAAACTCAGGGTCAGAGAGTCAGATGTAAGGAAGCAATCTGACCATGAGCCTCACCTAACCTGAAAGAGTTGTCCTCCCCATCATTGGTGCCATTCCTCAGCATTGCTCTTTTGATTCGTCTAGTACTGACATATGTTTGCACGGCTGTAAGCTCACGTCACCTGGTATCACCTCAGCTCTCCTGGAACCTCGCTGGAGGTGAAGCACCAGGAACTATCCACAACTTTGGCCCAATGGAAAACCAAAAACAAACGGAAAAATTGTACATGTGGATTCTGCAAATACATTTTGAAAACAGCGTCTTCTGTAGAGGACGTGAAGGCTGTTGCGGCACTGAAGATGCAACAGAAGGTTATGCTTGGTGTTGCTTGGTGTTGGTGTTTTACCGTCTCTTGTCACTGTGCATGCGTGTGCGGTTACCTCGGAGGAGCCCAGTCGTGTTTGGTGCAGTCCAACAGCGTTCCCACGTAGGTTCTCTTCCTCCATGTCACGTTCACCACCAGAACACCTGTCAGCCACACAGGACAAATAAGATCCGAAGATTAGGTTCTGAGGAGTTTCAGTCGGTATCGGAACAGACGAGAAGACAAAATCTGTTCTGAGAAAATGTGTGTTTTAACAGCTGCCTTTTCTCTCCATCCTTCTTAAACTTCCTGCACCGTTTCTATTGTTGTATATACAACATAGAATAGAATAGAATAGAATAGAATAGAATAGAAGACAGGGTACAACAAGAGCGCCACTCCCTTTGAATGCAGAGAAATACAATAACAAAATGAAATGTAAGAACAAACAACGATATACAGCAGCATTAATGTAGGAAACAGAATTTGGGGTAAATTGAATGTCACACACATGTTGTTGCACACTGTGTCTGTTGTATAGTAGCAGAACATATGCATTATAATTATATTGCACACACGTCAGCTCTTGCAGCTTTACAAACATCCCCACTTCTTTGTTGTCACTCGCATCCAATGAGGAAGCAGCTGTGCAGGAGGATCAGGAAATAAAAGGAGCACGCTGCACCTTCGAGTGTCATGGTGCTGATGAGCACTCGTCTGAGAACAGCAGGAGTTACCGGCGCGGAAATGAAGAGCAGCGACAACCCAGTTCCCAGTTTTAAGAGGCTCTGGTTGTTTTCATACCGTGGAGGAGAAGTTCAGACCGACACTGGACGAGTCATCTGAGGAGGAGAACGCAGTCAAACGGCTGTCGGGATTTTGGTTGGAAGAAAAGTTTAGTAATCAAGGTTTCAATTCTAATCCGAGGAACGAGGACCCTTCAGCCATCTGAAACAAACGTCTCTCCTCCCCTTCTTTCACCCCCCACCCCCACCCCCCCTCACACTGACATTTGAAAACCATTAACCTCTGTTTCGTGATGCGCCAACGGCAACAGAGATCAAATCTAATTTCTGACACATTAAGGCGCTTAAAACAAGTTCCGACTGCTACACACGTCGACTCCCTGCTCCTCAATCAAGTCTGATGGCCGCCACCTCAGAAACAGCGAATGAGTCGGCAAACGTGCTCACGAGACTCCTGAACAAGCAGTGGACGTAGATAAAATACATGTTCACACATTCTGTATCACTAATACAAACCGTTCCCGGATGAGCACAAACACTTTATGGCATCAAATTTAATTATTCTGCAAGATTCAACATCATTTATGACACTTTTGTCCTGAATCCACATAATAGGTTGAAAAGGACTGAATCAGTTTCCTGCTCTGAGTTCACAGGTGCAGATGCTCTGGGAAGCAAACTAGACCCAGCACGACTTTGTTCTGATTAAATGAATGAAACAACCATATATCCAACAACCAGCGTGAGATTCGTTGAGTTCATGGCACATGTAAGAAAGATTTCTGAGATAGACAGTTTTACATATGAGGTCACAGTGAACCTGACCTTCATCATCACCATTAACTCGCAGGTTTCTTCTCTGAAGAAAGTAAAGTGAGGTCATCTCAGTATTGACCTATTGACCTGCCTCGTTTGGACAGTTGGACCAGGCTGGAAACAGATCTCTACACATCATGTTCACGGCACTGAGCCACAACCGAATCACTTCTGAGTCACTTCCTTGAGTCCATGTTGACCGTGACGCCGTGTCAGAAGGAATCTCTCTGCATACATTCCAATAAGCGTCTTTGTAATTCAGAAAGACACAGAGACGCTGTGTCGGCACAGTGGGAGGAATCCCAGCTTCACCAACTGTCAGGAGGACACTTCACTGCACCACAGCTCAGCACAGTAACTGTTCAGCAGCTCCAGAAAGACACAAACACCACCCTCCTGCCCTCGTCATCAGATCCCAGCAGAGTACTGAACAATAGGGTTTCCTGCTTTAGAGCTTTTCTAAAGAACCACGTGGAACTATGATAGAACCATATCTGCTGCACATGAGTACACGGGTACAGTTGAGAACCTGCGGTACAGCCGTCCCAGCCGGCCTCGCTAACACATGCCGCGCACACAGGGAACACGGGCGTTGTTCTGAGGTATATTAGCTTCTCTGTCACATGCAGCATGTGTCCAGCATCCAGACTGTGCCCCTGCAGGATGGGAAGCATGTGTGATTATCTTTCTTTGCTCTCCAGACGTGGACCAGTCAAATAAACCAGAATGTTCATGTGCAATCAAAGAAAACAATCCAAACAGAGAAACCTGAGGGAAAATAGCGGCGCTTCCTCTTTACTGTCTTGTTGAATTCAACCGTGACAGCGTTTCTATTTTTAGGCAGCGTAGCTCATCAGTTTTCACCTCACTGTAACAAATGTTTGTTGCCCGTGTTGAATTCTTCAGGACGCGTTCGACATTGAGACGCCTTTGAGTTGTTTTTATTTCCAACCCTTGAAATCAGGAAATAAACACGTGTCATGCAAATGCCTGTGCAGTGTTTTAAAAGAGAGAGCAGCGATCAGAGGATCCTTGAATCTCTGTGACTTCAGGGTTTGTTTGTTGTGACTCAGGAAAAAGACTCTTTCTCTGCAGACACCAGAAGAACTGTAGTGATAACACTCAGAGCGGATCTTTCCTTCTCGTTCCCTCTCAGCATCTCCTTCGGCTTTTTCTGGAATCTGTGAGCAGCTGCGACGGATAAGTTTCAAGTGGCCAAACTCGCACGTCATGTGCCGAGCTTTTTCTCTGAGCCCAGCTCCCCCCCTGCTCTGAAACAGCAGCTCTCATCCAGAGTTTGTGGTTCAGGCAGCAACAGCACTTTGGTTAAATGTAAATAAAACCAGGCTGCAGTAATTCTGACATTAGTTTGTTTTGTTCCGAGAGCGAACAGCAACGACGGCGCACACAAAAAGAACCACGTCCATAAACACAGCGGGAGGGTTTGGGGAATACTGCAGAGGACTGTGAGGTCGTGAGGCCTCTGAGCTCGAGTGTGTGTGTGGTTTTTTCTCCCTAATTATCTTTTCACGATATGACACACGACGTCCAGCTGAGCCCTGCTGCAGGAGTTCGTGTAGAAATCCATTCTTTCATTACATCAGCATTCAGACCTGCAGAACCTCAGTGGTCTTGACGCTGACGACCACATCTCTGACATGACGACATCGACTGTGCTGTAGTTCTGTGTTTTACACTAGCTGTATGGAAACAAGAAGGTCGAGGTGCTGTCACTTCCTGCTTCCTCTAACAAAACAGGTTCATCAGTGGACTCTGTGTGAAGCATCGTAGCATCTTCCCCTGTTTCCTGAGCCAACTGTACCAACAGCGTGTGTTATCAATCAGCTGCTTTCCGCCGCCTATTATATTTACATATATATATGTTTTTACATAATGCCGATCAGCGCCCGGCAGGAATGATGCACCGTTCTCCTGACGTGCTTCATCTTTGTGCTGAAGTCAGAGCGTCTGTGCCGCTCAGTTAAGAGTGAAGCCAATCACTGTCTGATTAGTGCTCATCAGACTTTGGTCTCCTGCAGGAACGGAGGGAGGGGGGTGGGGAGGGAGCTGAGACGGTGGCCTCGTCTTCTCCCATTTCTGTCTTTTCTAATTAGTATTCTGCTTAATTAACATGCAACCTGCATCTCCTCCTCCACCACCGTGAGGCTCCAGTTATCGCCGCGCCTCCTGAGCGACAGTCCTCGAGCAGCAGGGACGCATCCTCCTCCTGTCTCGCTCTCTCCGACTCCGGCGCTGTCCATCGCTCTCCATCTGACGGAGTAATCTTCCCTCATCCTCTCTGCCTCCATCTTTACATTCCTCTCCAGCGCTTCTTTCCTCTGGTGGTTTAAAAATAGACAAAGCGTTTGTTGCTATTCTGTCCATCTCCCCTCTCACACTGAGCCTGTGGGGACACACGCTGAGCACTGAATACATTTCCTCGCTTCTTATTCATCTCCCTTTTCTTCAGGTTGTTGATGTGATGTGTATGAATTACTCCACCTTTACCATGATATCCATGGATCCTGTTTCTCTGCGTCACGTGGCTGATGCTGCATCTCCAGCTTTGATGTTGCCTCTTTGCATTTATTGCCTCCACAGCGGGAGGTGGAGCAAGACTTCAGTCCCGTTAGCAGAGATGTAAATGATAATAGTGGCCTCTGGGCCTGTATTTGTACTCCACCAGAAACAACCCACATTTCTGGGAGCAGCCGCCTTTTGCTCTGATGACAGCTTTGCACTCTTGGCAGCGTCTTGGGGACGTCACCTGGAATCGTTCCCAGAGGCTCCGTACCCGTTGGATGCTGTTCTTCACTCTCCCAAACCCTCTCCTGACACCTCCATCACTCACCTTCAGACACGCAGCTCTCATCTACCTTAACGGTGTGTTTGGGGTTATTGGGGTAAAGCTGCTGGTCGCTCAAAGGGTTAAGTGTATTGTATTGTACTTTATATTTTGGTGGTTAAGACTTAATGTGATGAAGACCTGTCTCCTCTCTTTATTTGAGACCATTCAGAAAGGAGAAATAACTCGGCGACACTGTTTGTGTTGGTTTTGCTGTTTACCTTCTGGGTTTACTTCCTCCTCTCTGTTCTTTTAAACCCATTAAAGTCTGCGTGGGTGGGAAACATTTGAAGGCGGTTTCCTTTCAGCTGGCTCTCGTGTCCACCGTCTGGTTTTCCCTCGCTCCATCTGAACTCTCTCTCTCAGCAGCAGATAGCATCTTCTCCTCTTCTCCACCCATCCATCCTTCTCTCAGGCCTCTTCTCGCCTGCTATATATATTCCCCAGCATATTGTTTGTATGTCCTCCTTCTTCTCCTCTTCTATTTTAGCCTCCACAGAGAGAGTAGCTCCAGTTAATTAATACTGGGCCGGGATACAAACGCCTCTCTGCACTTCAGAGGCTGGCGGCTGGCAGAGCGAGATGGGAACCGAGAGATGGGACTTATTCATTAGCAGCCCGCAGTAAGGTACCGCACCTCCGCCGAGAGGCTGCAGTGCCAAGCGCTGTCCTCGTTAGCGGCCTATCAAAGTGCGGTGGCGTCAAAATTGGAGGGTGAACCATCGCAGCGTCTGATCGGCAGCCCGGTTCTCCCATAGTATCATTTGGTAGCACTGAGTGGGTTTCTGTTACGGACTCGTGATTGTGTGCATGTGGAAGCCAAGCGGCTCTTCTGAGGATGCAGGAGCGCTTGAAGATAAGCGCCGCGCCTCAACAGTCCCGGAGTGATGAATAACCATCGAGCTCTTTTTGTAGCATATGTTTTTTGAATCCACGCAATTTGATTTGGCAGCACTTGTCTTCGGAGGACAAACTGCGTTTGTGAAAGATTTCATCCAACCACCGACAGAACGGGTCCCACACACACGTCCTGTTAAAGTAAAGTAAATACCCCCCCAGCCGTGTGTCAGCTGACACTAAGCTAAACACACTGAGGCTCTTCAAACATCAGTCTGTGTTGGGCTCTGCCGGCTGTGTCCAGACCTCCCCTGCTCACACGCTCTGGAAACACACAATGGTCCAGTGAACCCGAGGAACCATTCCTCAGGAGGAAAACTATTTAATCAGCTTTGAGTCCAGACAGACTCGTGCTCGCCGGGAGCTGCCAGAACTCTGGATAAATTCCTCCTACTGCTTCTGAATGAACAGCTTCCAGTTACTGACCTGACTGTGGCCTGGCTGACGGAGACCGGAACAAACCTGCATCTCATCTTTTACACATTTTCACCTCGGAGATCTTGGTGAGGTTTGGTCGGTGATTAAGAGCCTGTCAGCGTGTTTAAACAGGCAGGACAGCGTCTAAGCATAAAGAGTGCTGCTTTTCCACACATCAAGGCAAGAAAAGTGTTTTGTCAAGTGAAGCCAGTAGATAATAGAAGGCGCTGATGCGTTTCAGCCATCGTGGCCTCACTGGAGCGCGACAAAAGAATTTCATTTACCCATGTTTGACACACGGGACCTTCAACATCTTCACCAGCGCGGAGTGCATATTAGTAAATGCTCCGACTCACCGTTCAGTTTCCCCTCAGTCACACACACACACTCGGCTTCCTGTTAACAAAAACACTCCCTACCTTCCTCCGTCTCATGCCACACGATTCCCTCCAGGTTGACGCTGGTCCCAGGCTGACAGGGCCCCACACAGGCCGCGTCACCCCCCAGAGCCCCTGAGAGGCCTCCATCCTGGGTGTTGGTGCCAACGGACCTCGTCCTCACCGCCAGCTGCTTGGGGTTTGAGGTGGGCAGGGCCAGAGCGGAGAAGGAAGGGGCCGAAGGCAGGAAGGAGCCAGGGGCCCCGGGGTGGCTGGGAGCGGGGGGAGCTGGCACCGTGAACATGGGGTCCACCTGAAGAGGAGCAGAGAGAGAAAGTCAGAGAAGGAGAAACGGCCACGCGGCTCGATATGTAATTTTACTTCACTTCATTTCCGTTCTAGCTCAGTTTCATTATGTTTTAATGAAATCCAGGTCCATGACTGTGCTGAACACCGAGACACAGATTATTAATGTCACTGTAATGTTCCTGACGGGAATCCATCTGACGTGGGATTATTTCAATGTTGGATCATGCTCAATAATGCAGGAAACAATGGGAAGGACATTTCTCCAAATGTCAAACCATTCATTATTCTGTGTGCCGCTACCTGCTTCCTAACGCTGAGTGGCAGCTAATCATCTCTCAGCCACATCCACACTTATAAATACCTGCACCCCCCTTATTATTTAGATTCTCTCTGCCATCACTACTCGGGTCCTGAAGTGGCAAATCATTCTCTATGAGAAGTTTGGATGGAGGTTTCCAACTGACAAACTGCAGATTCTAATTAGCTGCCACTTCTGCACAGAGCGACTTGGCAAAAACCCGCAGCAGTATAATAAGGCAACATTACTGGAGTTGATCCAGCGAGACAGAAACAACCCGAATGTTTCTGAGTCGACACAGAAAATGAGATTTGTATGCCGTTAGAGTCTGTGTGTGGATCAGCGTCTCGTTTATTGATTTCTGTTTGTGTAACATGAGCGTTAGTCACATTTCTCCACGTCGGCGGAGGAATGCAGACTAAATCCTGCTCGAAGAAACATCTCAGGAATGTGTTTGTGGCAACACAACTCTACTCTTTGTATCGACAACCATTCAGTCCAACACTAAAATGCACTTTATTCATTTGCACTGTCATTTTGTTTCTGTGTCAGGTTATAAAAATTATTATTAATCAGAATCAGAATCAGAATCAGCTTTATTCGCCAGGTATGTTGCACATACAAGAAATTTGATTTGTTCTTTTGTAGCTTTCTAGGACAGTACAGATAGAAAACAATACAATAAATTAAAGACAAATTACAGACAAATACAGACTTTGTAATAAGACAGAGAGACAAGAGACAAGACAGTGTGTGTGTGTGTGTGTGTGTGTGTGTGTGTGTGTGTGTGTGTGTGTGTGCAGTGTGCTGAGTTTAGTGCACTTTG
>JAUMTR010000027.1:21027729-21110903 GCA_032270685.1 Microctenopoma stevenorrisi | reverse complement strand
TGTACACCACCTTCCTATAGCACAGTGTACACCACCTTCCTATAGCACAGTGTACACCACCTTCCTATAGCACAGTGTACACCACCTTCCTATAGCACAGTGGAAGGTGTACACCACCTTCCTATAGCACAGTGGAAGGTGTACACCACCTTCCTATAGCACAGCGTCCACCACCTTCCTATAGCACAGCGTCCACCACTTTCCTATAGCACAGTGTACACCACCTTCCTATATCCCGGTGTACACCACCTTCCTATAGCACAGTGTACACCACCTTCCTATATCCCGGTGTACACCACCTTCCTATATCCCGGTGTACACCACCTTCCTATATCCCGGTGTACACCACCTTTGGCCTGGTGACCTCTCTTCCTATAGCACAGGGTACACCACCTTTGGCCCGGTGACCTCTCTTCCTATATCCCAGTGTACACCACCTTCCTATATCCCGGTGTACACCACCTTTGGCCCGGTGACCGCTCTTCCTATATCCCAGTGTACACCACCTTCCTATATCCCGGTGTACACCACCTTGGGCCCGGTGACCTCTCTTCCTATAGCACAGTGTACACCACCTTGGGCCCGGTGACCTCTCTTCCTATAGCACAGTGTACACCACCTTTGGCCCGGATACCTCTCTTCCTATATCCCAGCGTACACCACCTTGGGCCCGGTGACGGCTGAGACTGGCTGCAACCCTTTTCCAGCTCTTAGCAGGCTCAGACACATGACAACAGATGCTCTCCTGTGTACCTGTGAAGTTCCTCTAAGGCTCATGATTTGTAAAGGAATCTCTTTCCCCTCCTCCGGTGCCCACGTTGCTCAATATATGGAGAAAACTCACCAATACTTGTGCAAGGTTTCGTTTCCAGCTAGCCTCTCTGCTCCAGGCACTATACGCCGCCGTGTTTCCGCTGTGCACCGCACTGCATTTATGTGAAAGCCCAGATGAACAACGCAAATATATCGCGCAAAATAGCAATAAAACAAAAGAGAGATGATCCTCTGCATCTCCTGAAACCATCAGTTAACTCCCACACAGCTGCTGACAAAGACCACCCAGGACTGCTTCCACCAAATCACAAAGCAAATTAAGTAGAAAAGAAGAATCACAGTCCCTGGTGATTTCTTTTCTGCCTTTAATGCCTTTTCCTCCCTCAGACACCCAGAATAACAACACTCAATCGCAATTCACACAGCAGCTACAGTCAGCCAGCGACACAGTCACCGGCAACATAACAATAAAAGCACGAGCGCGCTCCCTCGTGTGGTAAACGCTTCAAACAAATCATCCTTCCTCACACGGTTTCTTAATTAAAAAAATCTAGTATTAGAAAAAAACAGGACTATGATTAGAGGGTGAGCAGATCCCAGGACTGACGAGCGTGTTGGAGGGACGGTTATAGACCAGTGTGACCAGTACACTGTGGGATGGTCTCAACAGCTCCAAACATGAAATGAAACGACACAGAAGAGGATTTTGTCAAATTCTATTCTACACCGTCATGAGACATTTGTGGTCAAACTGTCCTTTGTAGAAGAATAACAGCCGCAGCAGTAGTTTCAGCAAATCCCCAGGAAGTGTGAGGTTCTGCTCGCTCAGCAGCTGATTCTCGCTCTTCTCCGTCAGAAATGAAGGATAAAACACTGTTTAACCCCTGAGATCCCGTTTGTTAAGCACGGTGGGGGGGGCAGCATGATCTGGGGCTTTCACTGTATTTATTAACATGTATTTGTCAAAGTATCTCAGAGGATAACGTCAGGGAGGCTGTAAACAAGCCGAGTGATGCTGCAGGAAAATGACCCAAAATATCAAAGTTAATCGGCCACGAAATCTCACGAGGTTAAAGAGAAGTATTAATAAAAAGGTTCTTACAACAGGCCTGAAGGTTGATCATTTGATAATGATCACCGTCGTTCATATTGATATCCGCCACCTTGAGAAATCACACATTATGTTGAAGCACACATCTGCATGAAGGAGGTCGATAAGCAGGACTCTGGCGTTTTCTTTTTTGTGCCTAACCCTAACCAACGCCCACCAAACCGTGACGTTTCCAACCTGTAACCGTCAGCTGAGAGGTCTCTGCTGCACGTTTGTTCCTCTCAAGTGGACGTCCATCAGATGAAGTTACATGTGATCCCATAAACTGACGCTGACTCAAGCTCTGCATCACTACTGGCTCCTGCAACCATCGACTTCACTTTCTGTGAAGTAAAGTATTACTGCTTTAACTACGCTGCACAGGAGCATGAAAAACATGAAAAACACAAAGACCCAAACATTAAAACATGCGTCGACCCTGGGGCTTCTGTCTTCTAAATGAACTATACTCACAGCGTCACCAGTATAAAGTCGGAAATGTTTCGCTGGATTCCTTCTCCCTGCAGAATCAGAAGAAAGGCGTAAAGAGCAGTTATTGTTTTCTGCTTTCTCAGGGTAACAACTTTATTATTTCATTATCTTGGGACAACACACTTGTTTTCTCACTGTAATTGGACGAACAACTCAAGAAAACAAAAGGTCATTTTGTCACAATAACAAGATGATTATGGAAAAAAAATCCATCAACAGAACTACTAATTATGTTTCAACAGTGCTTTTATTCAACCGCTGAAACTAGATGTAGAGAAAAATTCAACCATATTCCAGAAAACTGCAAAACGAAAGCTAATTAATTAGTGGGTCAGTGGAGGATGAAGATCCTCCTCTTCTCCAGAGTGAACACAGGGCGAGTCCTGCACAAGCATTTCTGTGTCACCTATCGTTTAAGGACGCTCCTCGTCACGTAACGGCTCTCTCTGCCCAGACCCGTGTTTAAATCACAGACCATGTGGAAACACAAGCGCGTCGCCAGCATCTGAACGCTGACTGAATCCACACCTTCCAGCCACCATTAGTATGCAGGAGGTGGTGGACCCACGACGCCGCGGTTCCAGGACTGTAATGCTGCCTAATCCACTTAGACCATGTCATTTCTGTGCACACTTTTCTTCTCTGCATCTCGCTGCATGTTCATCGATGTTTATTCAATAAAACCTGTTTCCTTTGCACGTCGTCGGGTTTTAGTTCAGTTCACCAACTTTTCACACCTCAGTCGAGGAGAAAAACCTGAACGGAGGGACGCACACTTTGTTGCTCCAGTGACCTCGTATTCAGGTGGAAAGCTGTTTGGGAGAGAGTGGCAGGAGTGGCAGCAGTAGCTGAGGTGGAGGTTAGCGACGGTGCTGCTGCATGCACGGCTGGCTCAGACCTGAAATATGACAATGGAAGATGTGTTTTCACACACGGAAAAGCTGCGCGTCGAATCGATTCAGGCAACTTCAGCTGTGAAAGGACGGAGAACAAAAATGTTGACTTTAACGTTTCCTCCGTCACGCTGGAGCTTTGAGGTCGACTCACAAACACACAGATTTACACAAATTAATCAGGAGTGGGGGGGGATGGCGAGCATCAGGGGAGCCGGCGAGTTCTCCATTAATTCTGCTCCTGGACTCTATAATTAAACAGAGACATTTTTATCTCTGCTTTTCAGGCCTATTTGTTTCATTTTTCTTTTGTCTTCAGTGACATTTTTCTGCACACGCACTGCAGAGGAATACTGTGGTATGTGTTCAAAGATGCCAATAAGGAACTCTAATCAGCCCAACGATCCAATTATCCATCCATCTTCTCGTTTATCCATCCATCCGCCCACGCGCCCAGCTCCTAATGGATGCAGGCGAGTAGAGAGAAGCTGTCGGCTTGTTTGATGAGATTCATCTGTTCCTCCCGTTTGTTTACAGTCACCCTATTGTTTTAATTTCCTCTCAGCTTCCTATTCCATGTAACTTCATCCCAGTTCACTGTCCTGCTTCTTCATCTCAGGTTCTTTGCAGTTTGAGATGATTCTCTCCATCCTCCATACTTTTCATCTTCCGTCTGCTCCGGGAAGTCATTTTTATTTACTTTACTTCTTCCTTTCCTGTCATCCTTCTCCTTTCATGCCTGGTTCATTTTCAGCCTCTCTGCTTTTCCATTTTCATGTATTTCTTCTTTTTTAAATGACCACCGTCCTTTTATTCTTTCACCTGTCCCTCACTCTGTTGCAGTCTTTCCTGCTACTCAGTTTCCTTTTCCGCCTTTGTTTCCTCATCCCTTTTCTTTTCCACCTGTCCTCTCTTCACTCTCCTCTTCCTCCTCCCCTCCTATTAAATCCCTCAGTGAGCAGCAGCACTGACAGAATTTTTTTTCTTCCCGAGACAGAAATCTCCCCCGTCTTTATTGTTGCTGCTGAAAAAGGAGGCGCTGTGTGTGTGTGTGTGTGTGTGTGTGTGTGTGTGTGTGTGTGTGTGTGTGTGTGTGTGTGTGTGTGTGTGTGTGTGTGAGAGAGAGAGAGAAACAGAATGTGCTGCAGGCAATCAGGGGTTTGTGGAGTGTGTCTTTGTGTATGTGTCACGTATGTTTGTGATGGTTTGCAAATGGTAGCCATATTTTTTCCCATTTTCTCTCCAGCACTCTCATCTCTGCTCTGTCTTTTCACTCGCTACAGTATGAGCAGATGAGCACACACACACACACACACACCACTTACCTTTTCAGAGAATGACAAGCTAATGGCATTTAAACCAACCGAGTGAAAAACAATGCACATTACTCACTGCCATAATAACTCCTGCTGCTGCTGCTGCAAAACATCTAAAACCTAACAACCGCTTCGTTCCTCCAGAAACACCACTGCTGCACAACCAACCATTAACAATAATTATGTCAGGCTTATTCTGCATAAATTAATCTCCCAGAGCTGCAGTGTTTGCAAGCAGCGTTTTCCTAATGATATAATTATAAAACATCTGAACTGAGACAGACATCACAGGCTGGCAGCCGACGTAGCACCAGAGACTGTTTTAACGTACGGGAGACTCCATCAGGTTACGACGGGGAAATCTGAAACCTGCCTAATGAATGCAGCGGCCTCCTCGTCAGGCAGACGCCACATCAACAGTCACGTCGTAATTTGAACGATTACAGAAGAAAAGTGAACTGAACAAAAACAGATTTCTCGCTTGATAAAAGCTGAAGGAGAAAGAAGATGATGAAACCTTCCCATGACCAACTGTACCAACAAACAGCCTGAGCTCACACGTCCACCATCAGATGCAGCCGAGAGACTCGTCCCCCACAGACGGCGTGAATCACTGGGTGTCCGTGGCCTTCACTAGTAAAAAGACCTCATAAATTCTTTTTCCAAATCAGAGACAAAGGACGGACCTAATCCAAAACCCAGCCCACCTTCGTGGCATCAACAGCTAACAAAGCACAGGGCCCTGCAGAGATGGTTACACAGTACGGAGCAGACCTCTGGAGTTTCTTATTGACACCAGAAACAGTGGAGACTTTGGATTAAAGCTAATTACCAGGATTAAGAAGCTAATTCTAGGCTGTAAAGGACTGTTGTCTTCATATGAGCCCAGTGCTGGTTCTGGCTTGTGCGACTGTGGCAGGTTGTCTGAAGTCCAACAGTAGCCTTTAACTTCTGAGTATCGCATTTACGCCCAGAAACTCTGAAGATGGTGTTTGTGACGCCAACTTCCCACAGACCTCCGTTCATGTCTGGTGTCCACGGGAAAGACTCGAGAACATGCTGCCAGGAAAGTAAGCAGCTTCTTCTTACTGTTCGCTGCCGACACTGCACCAACCTGCCTTCCAGACTCACGCCCCATGTTTTACCTCACTGCGAGCACCAGCTCAGAAATCCTACTGAACACCACCAGACGAGAACGCACCACTGCAGTCTCTCTTCTGCCATGAATAAAAACCATCTTTCACACGCCGGTTTTGCTTTTAGGTTTTACTCCGTCGCGCTGTGAAGAACACTTCTACAAAGCAGCAGCATCGCTCTAAAACATCACCATCAATTCACATTTCGGATTCACAATGTGATCTGGGATTTTAGGAGACTGCGTGTGAAAAGCTGTCGTTAAATAAACATGAAAGGCCGAGCAGTGAGTCTTGGGTTTTTCAGGTAATGACAGAAGGTGGGTGGTGACATAACGATGCGTTTTCTCTCTCCTGGCGTTTCTGTGAGCAGTGCTCCGCTCAGTGAATGCAGACGAGATCCTGCCGGGCTGCAGAGCTGGTGGGCGTACCGTCTTGCCACGAAGCCTTTTCACACTGGTTGGCGCTGTTACTTTCATACCTAATGGACTCTCAGACCTTCCTCCACATGAGCTGCTCTGAGGACACTTCTGTGCCTCCACCCGCGGGATCGCTCCCTCGTCCTGCTCATCCACCTTTGGATGTTTCAGCTCAAATGTAAAATCTTCATTCAGCTCACTGAGCCAGTGCCAGATTACACTGCGTTACTGGTCCTAATTTCAACAATCAAACCATTTCAAAGACGCATAAACTGAGAATCATTGTGGACACACTTCCACCAATTTGTGTCGACGACACTTTTAAACGAGGGCGAAGTACCCGCTGTAAAAACCAGGGATGGAGCTGCAGCCTGCAGTGGCAGCGTGATTGACAGTTTGGGATCACAGAAAGCAGCAGGACGACAATTCTTTCCTTCTAAGACCAAACATGTTGAATCATTTTCTAATTCTACACGTGCAAAGCCGTACAGTGCTGCGTCAAACAGAGACTCGTGCTTTCTGTTAGGTCTCCAACATTAATCCTGATCTACATAAAGTGAATGTTCCACCTGCAGGCTTCACTGTAAGATTAGTCAACGAGCACCTGACAAATGTTCATGATGAGACACAGACGGACTGATTCTAATGATGTAAGCTGGTGCAGCAGAGAAGCACGTGGGACAGACCAACACAGGTATGTAGGTGCCAAAGAGGCCAAAGTCTGATCCGTGGTGGGACGAGATGCTGATGCTGCTGCAGGAGGTGGAGTCAGACTACAGGTGAAGTCCTCGAGCCTCCACACATCCAGCCGAAGTGAAGAACAAAGAATGAACATTTAAGCGCAAAACAGTTTCCTGAATAAAAAGACATCTGTTTATTTATTTCCACAGCTTGATTAAAAGGTTGAGAGGTGGTTCCTCTCACTGCTGTGTGCGTGTGTGCGTGTGTGTGCGCGCGTGCTGCCATAAACAACCCTTCACTGCGCCAAACATCCTGCTAGAAAATGACTGAAGCAGCCTTTATTTGTGTTTGCTTTTTGTTCAAAGACGCTATTTGAGAAAATGCGTTTGTTTTGAGTGGGATTCAGACACACACACACACACACACACACACACACACACACTTAAACAGTTAAACACTGATAGTTTTACTGCAGAGTGAAACCTTATTTTCCTTCCTGGTCGTTGTTTTCTTGTTCTTGTTTGTAACGTCTTGACTTAAATCTGAATTTGATTCAGTGTCAGAACATTAAACTCATGAAACTCGTGCTCTGTTCAACGTGGCCAAAATAAAACAACTGTGGTCGACAACTCCTCCACAGTGATGTGAACGGCTCGTTGCCTGTTACGGTTTAATTGCAGCTGTTGCTGCCAAAGTTATTAGGAGCCAATAGCTGTGGAGCAGGCAGCTTTTCTCCCATAATAAATGAAATCTCATTCAACAATGCTTTCTGTGTTTACTTATATTGGCATATTCAATATATGTAAATATATAATATGAAGTGACAAATATGCATAAATATTAAAAAAACACTGTTATAGGTGCAGTTCTAACGTTTTGGGTTCAGACGTGTATTCTGTCAGAAACTGAAAAAAGCTCTTTAATATCTGCACATCTCCAACAGAAAGTTTTCCCCAGGATGATGGAGCCAAGGTCACTGCTCATTTTCAAAAACCTCTGAAGCCTTGGATCTTTGTCAGATTCACCAGGGGGCTGCTTCTGCCTTCTGCCTGTGTGATTTCCATTTTTTCAACCAATAACTTTCTGTCAATCACAGCCCAGTGCAGCCAACTGACAAAAACCAAAGCAGAGCTCTTCCACCAGCATCGCTCTATAAAACTAAAATTGAAGGCGACTTTCACACCGAGCTTTAAACTGGTTCTTTTCTTCCTCAGCGAAAGAAACTGAGAATGAAAGAAGTCTTAAAAAAACACGGAAACACAGGAGATTGCCTTCAGGGATGGAAAAAGAAGAAGTATATCGCAGAAAACACAATTCTCTGTGAATAAAAACAACCCTGAACACACCACCTCCACCAGCTCCACATAAAGTGGTGGTGGTGGAGTTTATTATTCAAATAAACTCAAAGTCAGAGCTGAATCTTCATTTTATTTGATTTCTCAAACCCATTCAGTCACAAACTCACACGTCTGCATGGATTCCTGAAAATACTAATTCATTTAAAAAGTCCCAGTTTGTACATTTCGCCTTCATGCAGAACATTCATTAGTCAATTAAGTATGAAAAGTGCATCAAGCTGCTGCTGATGAGCAAACAGGTGGGCAGAGGTGTTTCCATCAGGAGATGGTGAAGGACAAACACATGAACGTGGAACGTTACCCAGTAAAGATGCAGCGTCCAGACAGAGGACAACTAGTTTGGCACGATAAGGTTACTGAGCAATGGTGTTATAACACAGTAAGAGCCGGGCTCAGCGGTTTTTAAGCCCTTCTCACTCACAGACATGCTCTCAGTGTAACGAGTGACGCTCAGAGTCATCCACAGACCCTGGTAAATCCACGCTCAGCCCTGTAGAGTTGCTGTGAATGTGACTGTGTTTCAGAGGGATGTCTGATCACTGTCCGACCACTCTGAAGCTCGCTGCAGTGCTCTACTCTTTACCCAACATCAGAGCAGCTTCTGGTGCAGACGGGACACGTGATGGTGTGAGAGCTCCAGTGACCTGATGACAACACCCTACATAGGTTGGTCCACCGGTCACACACCACCAGGTCAACGACACTAATTCCTGTGCAGATAATAAATTTAGCAAACAGCATCACCATTAACACGTCCTCCTCCATTTCAGAATCATTTCCACATTCTGAGTGTAACATGGTGAATTTGAACAAAGTGCATCCAGTCACTGCTGCTTATCAGCTTCATGCTGACAGCTGAAAGCTCTGACGAGGCTCAATCTAAGGGGCAATCAATGAATACGTAACGGGTCCAGTTAACTGGAAAAAGAGGTGGTGTTGTTTCCGTCAGCTGTGAAACTGGAGGGAGCTGGACTTCAGCCCGCCGGCTGTAAATCTGTCCTCACTGACGGGACCGTGAGTTCACTTATTTTAATAATCTAGTTCTGATCCCACAACGGTCCAGAGACTGTGATGTAACGCTGTCATCATCACGTGAGGAATATTTGCTCCCTCACACTTTGGCAGGAAGCGGAGGAGCTGACGGTGTCTGAGCGATCGCTCTGCAGATCTGATGCAACATGAGTGTCAGTCAGCACGTGATGAGCCCACAGCTGATGCACACTGGTCACACAGCGCTATTAGGATTATTTATTAAGTGCTCTTTGATTTACTTAACTCCTGCTGCACAGTACAAACACTGTGCTCACATTAAAGCATCTTTTGGGAATCAACCGTTTGAAATCAATGCGCTCTGGTCAGCAGAGCACAGCCCTTTAATCTAAACTACAACAAATATGAAGCTCAGACTCACTGTTTATGCAGAAATAATTTGAAATGTGCACCTTGCTCCCAACACGTCTCTACACTCGGATCCGTTTTGGAACATATTTGTGCTACTGCAGCTTAAAGACAATCCTACCTCCAATAAACCAGCCACTGCGTTACCTCTTCATCCATCAGCCACGTACAACCGGCACGTTTTGATTTCGTTTCCCCTGTTCAATCGGATTTGGACTGAGACCAGTGGATATTATCATGCTGTGAATGTTTGGTTTTTAGCTGGCGCCCTGTGGGCCTAAAGAAGCAGCTGTGTGTCTGTGCACATGGTGAAAGGACAATAAAGCTGTTTGCGTCCTTATCTCTGCTTCATTAGAGCAGTTCTAACCTGCAGCAGGATGTGACAGCGGCTGGAGCGCGTCCTGCTGCTGCTGTACTGTACGTTCACGTCTAAAAGCGTCTCCAGACACAAACCACAACCCAATCATCTGTTAGGCAGCCAAAAATTGCCACTGTCACAGATGATGAACTCACCAATTCTAACTGGCAGCAGAAACAATTTCGACTGCATCCAGGAGAGAGAGTGAATATGCGGCTGGAAGACGAGCTCCAGGATGAGGGTTCACTCTGCTCCAGCGCACACGCTTCACGTTCTGTGGAACCGTTACATGACTACTTCATCAGAGGCAATAACCTCTCATATCGATTCATAAGCGCTCTTAAGCTAGAAAAAATAACTGAGCTTCACACAGTCTAATCCAATTCCTACGCCTCGTCATCAGTCCTCTCTGATGTGGCTGCACAGCTCTGGTCGGTGCACCTGAATTAATCTGCCGTCAATAACCAGACACCTCATCATGACTTATGAGCTTGTTCATGGCATCATTTTGTGCACTATTCCTGAGATTTTACCTTCCTCACTATTGAACCAACAGACGTAACCAGAATAACGGGAGAGGCGATTCGAGATGAAGCGAATCCAACAGAAGCTGCGTTTCTGTTGTTCCATCGGGATCCAGCCTGCAGGGATCCAGGCTGACAGACAGGGAGTGATAGCAGAGCAGCCGCTGTCATTCACAGACAAACTCAAGTACATCTTATTGTCATGCAGATGACAGTCTGAGCCTCAGCAGCAGCAGCAGCAGCAGCAGCGGAGCTGATTCCCTTTCTGTCAATGAGGCTCCATCGGATTGTTTCTGAAGCTCAATCATCTCATCTGCCACAGAAGGTTTTTTTAAATCAGACTCATCTGCACTGACACCGTCAGTAGATGAGTTCAGCACACTGATTGAGAATGAAACGCAGGTTCGTCTCTGAACGTCTGACACCAGGCAGTGTGAATAATGTGTAAAAGTAGGAGTAAGTTAATCAACAATCTCTCCGTGTTTAGTTCAGCAAATGTTAGCATGGTAATGTGCTGTGAACATGCATAAAAATTAACATCAAATCACCGAGGAAACTACAACACCCACATAATATTATGATGAATCGTGCTGTAGCTAGAATATGAGCATCAGTGGAACAATACGTCATAATATGAACTTTAGTTGGACAACACATCATCCCAGATGTAATCAGATTAATCTGTGGGACCAGTTTGTGGTGAAGATGGGAAGCTTCTGAAACGTGAATAAAGATCCCTGAGCACCTTAACGGCTCCACATCACTCGTTGGTAACTTTCACGCTGAACCTCGTGTAGCTGTTTTCCCTTTGTCCGGACCTACAGTATCCCAGGTCACAGCTCACAGCTCGTCCTCCACCCGCTTTGCAAACGTGCCTTTAAGTGTCACATCTGTGTGCACTCACAGTGTGAGGCACAGAGACCAGTCTGGAGAACACGAGTTTGTTTGTTTCTGAGATGAATCGTTCTTGGAAATAAAAGAATACTAACATAAGCTGTAAAATCTAACGTATGGTCATTTGACTTAGGACCAGGACCAGGAACAAAGGGAAAACATCTGTTCTGATACGGACTAATAAAATGACACGATATCAGGAAAGTGGAAGATTGTAGGAACATTATTATTTGCACATCTCTTGCAAATAAAACATAATCACATTTCAGGTTCCAGAGACAAAGTTAACAGTTCGTAACTGATGTATAAAATGATTTTAATAATGCTGCCATGAACGTAACACACAGCCACTGTTTGCTCCTCCACTCTCAGCACAGCATGTGTGTAACTAATCGAATTTGGACCCAATTTAAATTAAATGCATCATAAGATCTCACATTAAATCTCAAATTCTAACTTAACTCAGTTCAGTCTGATTAATTTCAGCGCTACCAAATGGAGCAACAGCTCTAATTTGGAAACTGCAGTTAAACTGTTTGAAACATAATTAAATAGGCGAGAGCTCAGTGTGTGAGCTGTCAGAGACAGAAGGCGTCAGAGCAGGTGCTCGGGCTTCAGTAACGACAAACGTCGAGTAGTTTTATCTCCATGGAAAGGGAAGGGTTCATGTTAATGTCTAACCCGAGGAGACACCCGTCCGTCATCCTCAGCAAACATCAGCTCAGACACAGCTGGGAATATCTAATTAGATCCATCATCGCTGAGGACAGACGATAAATACACTCACCAGGAAAGTTGGTGGTGCTGGGTTCAAATCCCAGAAAATCAGCAACCAATATCTGGATAATCAGCTATTAATTCAAGAGTGAATCTGACCGCTTCCAACCTTTCAGATGCCGGCGTCAGGCCTCTGCTGGATGCTGTAGATGAACCATAGAAGATACTCACAAATAACTCGTTAGCTTAGCAAGTATCTGAGTGCAGACGGTCAGCACGGCTGTAACGAGCCCCCCCACAGGCTGTTCAACGTGCCTTTCATCAGCACAAACACACACATTAGTCTCAACTGTTCCAAACCTCAGTCAAACTGAAGAGTCTCTATTCAACTTCACGTTTCAGAAAGCTGAAGCCAAAACGCTGTGTTTCAGACAGGCGAGACCTGCCCGAAGTACCAGACCAAATCTCACAGATGCTCGCGCCGACGTTCAGTCCGTTATCTTTAGAAACCAGAACCCCATCCTCAGTGTTTCTGGGAATAAACGCGTCTGGAGCTACAACCATCACGTGACACTTAAACTCTTCAATGGAGCCGAGATGAGTGTTGACAGGGAGTGAATTACAGTCACCACTTAGCCCGGGTTGAGTGTGTGTTTCACCACCAACAGGAATCCTTCAGATCAACAACTCCTGTCAGCTGCATCTGCCAGCACCGAGGAGGACGCTTCGGTTTCTCCTGCCTCGTCTAATCCCACAAAAAAACTAACTCATCCATCTGCTTCCTTTTATTCCTGTGTCTTTCTGACTCCTTCGGTCCGTGTCCTCTGCTGTCACGTCCAGCTCCTCCCTCTCTACATATCAAGCAGCTCTCTCCTCACCTGACCCCTCCGAACATCCCACCATCTTCACCTCTCCTACAGGATGACATCAAACATAAGCTGCAACAAGCCCAACGACCAGAATCTGGACCTCAGGCGGGCTCCTGTCAGCCTGCAGCACTGATTCACTTTGACATCGAGGGTCTTTTCCCAAATGAAGCCACACAAACAAAGGGAGCCGCGCAGGAGCCGAGCTGCACACGGAACCAGACCCAGGTTCTCTCTCTGCTCCTCTAAAGAAACAGACTGGACTTAATGTTTCCACACGGAGGTGGAGGAGGCTGGAGATGGAGGGCACACTGCTACCGTCTTCCTTCTACTGCTTCGCTTCACTC
This sequence comes from Microctenopoma stevenorrisi, assembly GCA_032270685.1. Taxonomy (NCBI): domain Eukaryota; kingdom Metazoa; phylum Chordata; class Actinopteri; order Anabantiformes; family Anabantidae; genus Microctenopoma; species Microctenopoma stevenorrisi. Next base: position 21,097,643 of record JAUMTR010000027.1, on the reverse strand, counting down.
CACCACCACCCCCCCCCCCACCCCGCGAAGAGAAAGGGGGGGGGGGCACAGCACAAATCAAATGAGCATGTTAAATATTAGCAGGCAGTGAGACAATGACATCAGCTGGGGACAACAATGGGACATATATGTGACCGCTCCATCCCTCCCTCCCTCCATCCACACGTCCCGCTGCTGCTGCTGCTGCTGCTGCTGCTGCTGCTGCTCAGGCTCTTTGTGGCTTCACACCTGCATCTGACGGATGCTGTGCGCGCTGAATATCAAAATGATCAAGTGTTTCCTTCACACTAACACGACCTGTACCAGGCCGCGCATCTTCCTGTGGGAGTGCTCCAGACAATAAGAGCCGCTTACCTTCTCGGCTCCTCGGTGTTTCTTGGCGGCCGGCGTGTCGTCATGCTGCCGCCTGATAACAAAAGCGTCACCGCCGCCGCCATCCAGCGCGTTTTTATTGGCGGCCCCGCTGTTGTTGTTGTTGTTGTTGACGTTGCTGTTATCTCCCATGATCCTGGAGTCCGGCGCGGCGCAGCGGCAGAGTCCGGGGCCGTCGCGGCACAGATGATGCTCGGGCAGGGCGGACGACGGCAGGAAGACGGAGGGAGGAGACGACGAGCCCTCGCCAGGCTTCTCCTTCCTCGTGCGGGCAGAGGGAGCGGGAGGTGCGGCGGCGTCCCTCTCTCTGTCTCGCTCCCTCTTCCAGCCCCGGATCACGTTCTTCCCCTTCCTCTCCTCCTTGCCTTTGGCGCATGTCGCAGGAGAGGCCGTGGTCGCTTCAGATGCGCCGTTGTTGTTGTTGACGTCCGCGTCCCTGCTGACCGCTGAAAGCATCTCCAGACCTTCTCCAGCGACGCGGCGTCCTTGCGCCTCCCGACGGTGCTGCGGCTGCTTGCTGACCCCCTGGCACACCTCTCCGCCGCCGCAGCCGCCGCGCACCGACGCGGCAGCCGCCGAGTGATCGGCCGCCGCCTCCTCTCGTGCCTCCCGGCCGGCTCGGCCGCGTTTATGCGCGGATCTCCTCAGCTCCGACGCCCCGCTGCCGCCACCGCCGCCGCCAGGTCCCCGGGTCTGGAGCGAGGGCAGGGCCGCGTGTGCATCGGCTGAGCCAGCGGCGCTGGAGGAGGAGGTGATGGAGAAAGAGGAGGCGGTGGAGCAAGAGGAGGAGGAGGAGGCGGCGGTGTGGCTGGGTGACAGCTCCCTGCAGTCCGTCAGAAGCCCCCCGTTCTCCCCAGCTCTCAGGAAACGGTTCATCTCCTCCTTTCCTTGTCTCCTTTGTCGATCTTCACAATAATCAACATTCAAGTCATTGTCAGCCCGCCGCAGTGTGCGCGAGAGAAGCGAGCTGTAGGTGGACACATCCAGGTCTGTTCCAGGCTGCTGGACCAGGCCTGGTCCTTCACAAACTGGAACACAGGCTGAATGACAGCTGAGCATCTCTGACACACACACACACACACACACTCATACGTAGGTCCCACTTATAATAAAGACACACAGATATGGTCGCCCTGCAGGTGATGGATTATTAATATCAACCAATAAAGATTATTCTAATATCTGTAATAACAATAATATTGAATTCAATTCAGTTTTATTTATTTAGCGCCGAATCACAAAAGAATCCCACAAGACAGTTATCAGAATCAGAATCAGAAAACTTTTATTGCCATTGTCATAGAGCGCAGCTGTTTGTGTTTATGTTGATTTGGTGCAACAAACACACACAGTATACACAAGTAGCTGGATAATAAATGATAATAACAGTGAAAACATGCTATTAAAGTGACAGTATGTGAGTGTTAGATTAATACAGATTAATCTAACAGATTATACATAGGTAATCAATAAAACAATAGTAATATTACATGACAGCAGTGTTTTTACCCGTCTTCACTAGGAACGGAGACACACCATGACAAAAGTATCACAAGCAAAACATAAAATAAATGGATCTTCAAACAAATAAAGAAAATGAAATACAGCCCGTTGACCACGAGGGGGCGCTGCAGGGTTTGGTTGTTATTCAGACATCAGCTCAGGTGTGACTGAGTGGATTGGACAGATGCACCTCAGAAGCTCTTTTCTGGATTCCTAGAATGAGAATATCTGTCTGCATGTTATTTTGACATTTTAGTGATGATCTCAATGATTTACTGCAGGTGAGCTTGAATTTAAGGTCCATAAAGATAATTTAGTTTAGATCAGTTGGACATAAACGTGCAGTGGTGGAGAAGAACGTACCTACAGTTTATTACAGTTATTACATGAGTATTTCCATCTATGCTGCCCTCGGGCTGTTACCTGCTAGATGTGGATTCTTAACAGAATCATGATTATTTTATTACGCCTTAACTGTCAAAACAGCAGTGTTTACAACTAATAATTAAAAATCTAAAATTGCACTAAGCTAAGCCAGAAACTCTCCATACAGAGTACTAATATTTTCATGCTAATACTTACTAATACTGGTTGCTAATACTACGTTTTACCTTAAACATTTTGTTCCATGTTTTAGAGAGACAGCTGATGATGAAGGGCAAGTCTGGCTGGGAGCTTGCTGTTGGCTGCTGGCTCATCTGATCCGAGCTTCCAGACACTTTTTCCTGCACTGGGGGCTAAACACTGGTCCTATTCTTCAACCCTCCAAGGTTACAGTAATATACCAGTCACACATGTTAGCCAGTATCTCCGCTTTATGTCAGCTGCTGTGCCCAGTGGAGGGGACATTCGATTCTTCTCGGGTCTAAGTTGTAATGTGTTGGTGGAGCTCAAGCGAGTGTGTTGATACGTTAGTTAATAGCAACGATCTGTAGTTCATACAGTTTATATTTGTGTTTTAAATGTCATGGTCTCTGTTCACACAGGACAACATGTCTTAGTATGAATCAGTCCAAACTAAAACAGATTCATTCACTTCATTTCCAAAGAAGCGGGAAAAACATGATGGATCGACGTCCGTTTTAGCATTCACTGGATTCACTGGATTCACTGCATTCACTGCATTCGCTGGATGTGCCGTTGTTTGAATAAGCGTGTTAAAGATAAATATTTCTTTAACACAGCCACAGTTCAGTTTATAATGCATATCTACAAAGTGAGCAAAAAGGACATTTTGAATATTAAATGAAAACAATAAAAAACTGAAAATGGCGAAACAGATAGTCTGTCAGCAAAGAAACTTTGAAACATGAAACAACAAATGCTAGAGAACTGTGCAGCAACACAGTTTTCTGTCACCCATTCTTCAAATGACAGTTTGAGCACAAAAAGAGCTAGGCTAGGCTAGCAGTCTCTCCATGTTTCTCTTTATGCTAAGCTAGGCTAACCTCACGCACACGCACACCACGTAATGCTGTGTGTGTTGTTTAATAATAATAATAATAATGAATACTTTATTGATCCCCTTGGGGAAATTGTTGTTTGGACAGCTGCTAGACCTGTGTCAGCGCTACAGGGTATCTGTGTCTTGTCCAAGGACACCTCGACATGGAACCTGGTGGGACTGGGAATCGAACTCCCTCACCCTTGGGTTTGAAGACGACTGCTCCACCCACTGAGCTGTCATGCCGTGCATAAACACCGTCTCTCTAAAACATGGAACAAAATGTTTAAGGTAAAACGTAGTATTAGCAACCAGTATTAGTAAGTATTAGCATGAAGGAAAGTGAGTCTTTTATAGACTATATGAACTGGAAACAGCTGTTGTTTTGTTTTTTTTAAATAAGACATGGGTGGCAGCGCCTCAGTGGGTAGAGCAGTTTCCCAGAGAGATGTCCTTTGACCAAAACTCTGTCGTAGTCATGATTTATGTGCAGCTGTTCAACAGTAGAAATGAGCAGTCTGAGTGACTGAGTGACAGAGACTTGATACTGTGTTTGTTGGCCGTCACTGTGGACAGCACACAGCTCAGATTACACAGACAGTGACACACAGGAGCTGGATCATATATCCTCATTCTGCGTTAGTTGCTGTTTCATTCTGCTCGTTTGCAACAAAGCGAATAATGAATTCAGACGTTATTATTGACGGGCAGTAATTATGTGAACCACAAGCCGCCTGGACACATTTGGAGGCCGTCTAGAGTACACAGGAAATGATGAAGAATACCTGCCAGACAAAGTGTGTTGGCCCAAAAACCCCAGTGTCACAGAAATGTTTTAGTTTGCTTCATTAATCTGCTTGTGAAAAATAATATTAGCTGTTGTGCAGCTCTATGTGAAAATAACTACATTTTGCACCTCTGGAGACAACCTGAGTTGTAAACACACCACAAAACCAGAAATTCAGAAAATATTACAATACAAATAAGGAAAATGTAATGTCTTATAAATACAAACCCGAAGCATCTCACAGTATTTCCTATTTTATTTTTATCAGTCAGTGTGAAACTACACATCAGCTGTTTGCTCCTCTGTGATGTATGAATCCATAGTGTAAAAGTATTAGTACAGGGAAAGCTGCTCAGGCTGAATCCTGTTTGAGCAGCCACAGAAAGTAAACAAGACACAGAAAAGTTTTGTTCCTGTGTAAACTGAACCCACTGACTCTAAATATCTCAACCAGTCCACCAGTCCAGACTCATAAGCACAACGGGACAGAGTAAGACAAGATCTGAAACGTATACAAGCAACAAACACGAAACTAAAGAGAACTTTACTCTCCACACAAAGCAAAGTGCCACTGATCAAAGGTTTAAATGCACATACTCACACACACCACCCCGTCCTGACGTCTGATTGGCTGGGACATGTGAGCCACTCCCCCACACGCAGGTGAAGGAGCTGCGGATCAGGGTGCAGGGTCAGATCACTCAGTTCTCGCAGGTGGAGCAGCAGGACGTTCGGCCGGTGAAAACCGTGGAGCATGATGACAGAACAATGTGTGAACCCGCAGACGCTCCAGGAGGATGCCAGGAAATGTAACAGGGGGACTGCGAAGCATGAAGAGAGGGATTACCAGTGAGTCTGTGAGCGCACACAGTGTCTAGGCTACACTAAAATATGATATTACTGGTATTAGTAGTTCAGGTGCGTTTATCTGTAGCATTATCAACACGAGTAGCTGCTCTAGTCTGTCTAGTCTAAAATAGTCAGAAAATTACAGTACAGCCCTTTGCCAACATAACAAAGACAGGTTATTGTTAACACAGAATGTGCTGCTTTTTGTCATAAATCACTACACAATGTGTGTAACAATATGAATGCTGCAGCGTCACCTTGGGTTCTTCTGTCTGTACATAAAACTCTGCTTATCACAGATGATAGGACTGCTTATCTGTGAAAACAGTTTACTGACTGGTAAACAACAGGAATTATTTCTTTCACCGTAGCTGTTACCATTTGGTGTTTAATACCACAGTTCGCTTAAAGCTGTCATCTGCACTTTCTTGGCGCTTCGTTCGGCTTTAAAGCAACTGGTGGAACTTGAGCTCTTTTCAGTCGCCTGGCGCAGCGTTCACAGAGAACGTATGCACACAGTAACCATCCTTGGAAGCACGCTCTTCACCCTTAGGTGTCAACAGGAGGTTGTGTATTGTCTATGTTGCCAATGGAGTGGGTCAATATATAGATTTTAAATTATAGCACAATATTTTTTGTTGGAACCATAAAAGTGACCACATTTGTGTGGACTTCAGCGTGCAGCTATCAGAGATGAGCATAAGATTAGTGATAAATAAATAATAACTAAACCAAACGGAGCAGCTAAAATAGAACAGCAGCGACATTTCCTGCACAGTAGTGTCTGATCCATTTGTAGGCTCTGGACCCACACCGTACGTCTCAGTTGGTAAAAACAGAGCTAACGTGCTTGTGAAGAAGATGAAACAGGATAAAAAAAGTGTGAAATGTCATTAATCAATTTCAATTCATCAATTCAATTCATTTCAGGGCGATTTACACAGCAGGTTTAGGACCTTGCAAAAATATGAGTATATATGTAAACAAAATAATGCAGAAAACACAACAGTCCCACTTGAGCAACAGTGGAGAGGAAAAACTCCCTTTAGGAGGAAGAAACCTCCAGCAGAACCAGACTCAGGGTGGGCGGCCATCTGCCTCGACCGGTTGGGGTTAGTGGACAAAGGAGAGAGAAAAGAACAGCAGGCAACACAGATCACAACAACAACAAGGAGCAGCAGGCGAAGCACCGGCAGGTTGGTAGGACCAGAGAAATGTAGGAGAATTGTGTCCTGTTGACAGTGGAAGGTTGAAGGCCAGTCACCCAGGCCAACCCAGCGCCAGGCGTTAAATGCAGAAGAACACATGTCACTGTATAATAATGTATGTGACAAATAAATTGATAGATTTGATTGATTAAGTGAGTCTGCCCACACCACACCTCGCCCCGTCTCTCACACTGTCGCGCACACTGTTTAAATGATAAATCTAAAGGCGATGAATATGAAATCAGTCTGAACTATGTTGCTGCTGCGAGCAGGTGCATTAACAGTTGTTTCCTCCCTGGCTGTAGCTCGGATGTAGAAAGCATGGCCGAGGACTGTCAGAGATACACGAGGACAGTGAGTGAGCTCCTGCAGGGAGCCGAGCAGGAGCAACAGGAGCTCTCGGGCAAGAGGAAACCAGCCTTAGTCCGGTAAGCAGAATCATTTGTGTGTTTTTAGGACATGTTTTGGTTTCCTCACCTCTGTGCTCTGTGTGCGAGATAATAAACTGTTGATCAGTTATGTAATACGGTAAATTCCTCAGCACTGCATTGATTACTTTTCCCTGCAGGTCAAAGACCTTTGACCACTCGCTGCTGACTCAGGTTAAGACAGATTCAGACTCCAAGACAGACAGGAAGAAGTCTCACTACAGCCAGGTGAGCGTTCATTAGGTCATCTCTGATACCTGTATTTTATTACACCTATAAACATTAGGTCATGGGAAAACAATCTGACTGCTCGTCCCAGCGGAGTAAAAGTCACATATAGGTTGAGCTGACTCTGTTTTTCCAGCATCATCACGTAACTGATGATAACCGACGCTGTCAGCATGACAACGTTCTAGTCTGCGAAGTGGCTGCAACGTGGAGCAACCTGCATCTACGTAAACAACCGTTACGTCTAATGACTCACACCAGTGCACTGGGACATAGTCAGCGGGACGTGATCCAGCATTTCTCAGGCCAGAGGCCATTTTTCTGCTCGTTCAGATAGAAATAAACATATGATGTCATCATATGTTTAGCTTGTGTCGCTGGATTAATATAGACCGTTCCCAAAAAATGCAGAAAGTTTAATCCAGACCTTTTACACCCAGGAGTGTGAGTTACTGTTTTATCGTGCTCTGTGTTAGCGGCACTCACAGTAGGATTTTAACTTGTGTGGTTACAGAGATGCATGCTGGGAGCTGTAGTTGTGGACACACCTGTTGTTACTCAACTCAATTCTGTGTCAAACCTCTGTCACAGTAACTAAGTGTCATGTTAACTTTCCAGTTCAGTCAGCACCAAACCATCTCCAGCTTCGGGAATAGAAAACATCTGGAACAGATGTGCTCAGTTTACGAGCTCCACAGCTACTGAAAAATAATTTGTTCTGTGCTCTTTGCCGTGAGAATGCATTTTCCTTGTGCATTTGCAAGCATCACTCAGCATTATTACGTGTGTGAGCATGTCACTGCATTCTGCTGTAACTGTGCGCGTGCTGTGTTTCAGCTTTCCAAGAGCAACTGTCAGTACCATAAAATATTCAAGGAGATCAGCAAAGAGGAACAGCTCAGGCAGAGTAAGTCCACCTTAAATACTGAATGAGGCATTAGATACTAGCGAGCAGTTGAAATGCGAGTCATTCGTTAAACACTAGATAAAGATGTGTCACCTATAGTAACCCCAGTTAACCTCAGTCAACCTGTGTAAAAGCGTTTCTCTTCTACAGAAACTCACTGGATGTAAAACACAAATCCAGTCACTGCAGGATCATTCTCATATTTGTCTCTTAGCACTTGGAGTTGGTATCAAATGTTTTGTGGTAACCGGAAGTCATTTATCTGTTTGTCAGGTTACACCTGTGCCCTGCAGAAAGACATCCTCTACCAAGGACGAATGTTTGTCTCTGACCACTGGATCTGTTTCCATTCCAAAGTATTCGGCAAAGACACAAAGGTACAACAAGCTGGGGCTTGTAAAAAATGCTGCGGAAATGTTCATGACACTTTTAAGCCTGGTAGTGAACCAAACACAGTGTTACAGCGGTGTTTCTCACTACTGGCCAAACCAGCTGAAAACGAGGACTATAGAAAATGAATGATGCCTTTATGTAGTGCTACGCTTAGGTCCTAGGTAAGAATGGTCTAAATTCACAAGGCTACAGATTCTTTCTGTCAGACAAGCTTTCCCAGCCCACGTAACGGTATGACCACTACCTCCCACAGGATGAGCGATACCGTACCGACAGAGTAACTAGTTCCTGCAGGGCTGCACTGTTGATCCTGGTATTTGTTCGTCGCAGATTGCCATTCCTGTCGTGTCCGTCACCCACATCAAGAAGACCAAAACTGCCATCCTGGTGCCAAACGCTCTGGTGATCGCCACCGCAAACGACAGAGTGAGAGCGAAGACTCATCTTGTCTTCACATCTTACTGACACTGAATAAGCACTGAACAACAGCAAACATGCTCTCAGATAAAATGTTGCTGTAAACTGTGAAACTGTGTTTGTTGTTCTTGCAGTATGTGTTTGTGTCCTTCCTGTCCAGAGACAACACCTACAAGACTTTAATGTCCGTCTGTCTTCACCTGGAGGTAGGCCAGACTTCCCACATGCTTTGGCTAATTCTTAACAAATTATGACGACTGACGAGCATCTATATACAGCAGTTTATGAGCTAGAAACATCTGTAAGAATGTGATGTAATATCCACAGGAGAAGAGTCCATGCAGCAGTCCCATCCCTTCTTCAGCCGAGAACAGCTTCAGGAGTCAGAGGTCACACCTGTCATCTCGTTTTCCTATGGTGGGTCAAACATGTCGAACACACCAAACCACAGTAAACAGAGAGACACCACATCAGTGTACAGCTCTACGTACTCTAATTAACTGACATCTGTCCCGTAGAGTGTCCTACTGCTGTCTGGGTGGTCTCACAGTCAAGCAGTTCTTACAACCATTCAGTGCAAGTAAAGTAGAACTGGAAGTGTGTATGATTTTATCTGCCGTGTTATGCGACAGATGAGGACATATACTGGGTATTTTGTTATTTATTGCATCCACCATGGCTAAAAATATTATTTTATGATGCAGATATTGTAAATATTAGACTGGCAACCCTGGTGCATGTCTATATTATTCGACTGTGGTCTATTAGAAACACATCTGGGTGTGCGTAGTTAAGCAAAAACAGAACCGTTCAGGGGTCCAATATGTTATTCTGACAAACATGGAAACTTGTTAACACACTCACTGGGTGTCTGGATTTCTGCAGAGCTTTCCAGTTGACTTCAGTGAGCTGGACGGAGCAGTGAGACAGAGGAGGCAGGAGATGGAGGAGAGCAGCAGCTCTGACTCCCAGACCCCCGACTACGACAAGATAGCAGGTATCACCGACTCACCTGCAGCACAGCTGTTCTCTAACTCTATCAGCTTTCATTAAACCAGCAAAGAGCCTTTATGAAGCTTAAAGAAACTGAACCGAACCAAGGGAAATGTCATTTTCACTTTTGCTTACATTTTCTTTGTGTCCTCTAATGAAAACCCGAGTTTCTCTACTCAACAAGCCAGTTTCTTTTCTCACAGCCTCTTATCAAGCTCATCCCAAGTTCATTTTACATATGCTGCCAGTAGCTAATCTCTGCATGCACCACAGTACTTTAACATAAAGAGGCGAGTCCACTGACAAGAAGTTAGTGCAGAATTAAAAAAATCTATATTAACATCAGAGGGCATGAATTAGTTATATTTGCAGGGGTAAAGAAATCCAATACTAAGTACAAGCACCAACCAAAACAGCACAGCGTGTTATGGTGCAGCCAACTCAAACTTCTACCAACAAAAATACATTATCATTTATTTCCTAAATATTTTCATTTACAAAAGTAACTTAAGCTGAGAAATAAATGCTGTGAACTAAAATGACAAAACTGGAGCAGATTTAAAGGGAACGTAGCATGAATGGTACTAGTACCTGGGTAAATGCACTTTTTTAGATTTTTTCTCAACATCTTTGATGGTCTGTGTTAAAAAGTAGCATCTGTAAAGGAACCAAACCGGTACCAACAAGAGCCAGCTCGGTCCATTCTGCATGAGACAAACCCCTTTCTAACTGTAGGAAGAACTTAAGATGCTAATATCACAGCTAAAGCAGTTTCCTCTTATTACAAAGAATAATCAAAGAAGGTGAATTTCTTACCTTTGAATGTCGTCAGTTAAGGAGACTTCCACACATCCATGTTTCAGCCCGTTAACGTCTTATCATCGGTAAAAGAAATCCATAAAACCTGATGTTTCCTTTTCCTTTTAAACCTGTTTGTTCGTCTTTGTTCTTTTTTCCGTGTTTGTTTTCGCTACTTTGGTGTAATTTCCAGGTTTTAGTAAACACTCACTGCCTTCAGTCGCCATTTTGACTCAAAGAGGAAAAATTGGCGCCATTTTTTTTCCCACTCTTCTTCTTCTTCTTCTTCTTCTTCTTCTGTTGCTGCTGCTGCTGCTGCTGCTGCTGCTGCTGCTGCTTTTCTTCTTCGGGCTTCAGGTGTTCGTGGCATTAGCGCCCTCTACCTGGGAGAACGGATCAGATTATACCCTAAATATTCTAAACCTTATTTTTTAAGCTTGTTCTTTTTAAAAACCAACAGCTGATGATGGTAACTCTCTGAAGCTTGTGTCCCTTTTCTTTTCTGTGTATTTAGATTCACTTAAATTCAATGTGATATTCGTCCCCTATTTAAAATGAATGACTGGGCCAGAACATAAAAAATACAGCACTACAGATTCTTACCTCACTAGTGAACAGTATCACTTTTCTGACAATTTAAACAAGCAAACAATAAGTTATTACTCTGTAAAAGTGGAATGTAAGTCAGAGTAACAGTTGGATTGTTCAGCCCGATATATATGTGTATATATATATATGTATATGTATATATATATTTCTAATCTGCACTAAACGTCACCTGTTAAAACAAAGCAACGCGGCTGATTTGCATCTTGGAAAATGAGAAGGACATCACAGACACGTGAATTCACACTGCTTTCTGGGTTCCTGTCTCTTCAACGCTGCAGAGTTCCCTGTTCCTCCTTTCCTGGACGTGCTGAAGCACACAGCCGGTGCAGCGCCACCTGCACATCCAGACCATCAGCACAAAGTGAAGAGCCAGCATCAGAACCAGCAGAGCTCAGAAAACAAGCAGCAGAACCCTCACAGAGCTGGTAAAGACGACTCCTGTCCACTTGATGAGCGGCGACATGTTTAGTGGGAAACAATGTCAGTTTGTCTTTTTGTGCAGGATCAGATGTGGCGACTGGAGGCAGAACTCTGAACCCTATTTCTCTGAAGACTCTGCTGTTCGTCTACCTGTCGCTGTGAGTTGACAGGAGTTGAATATTATTCATTAGGTTTATTTATTCACTCACTCAGCCACAACATTATTAATTTGATATTAAAAATATCATTAAAACTTCGATCATTCATTTGTTCACCCTGGTCTCTCATTCATCATTTAACCTCATATTCAATATGAATTTATTCGTTTATGTATTTTCTCTATATATTTATACGTGGAACTATTCAGTACTGTTTTCTGTGCACTCAGTCCACATTATTTCACTAAATAAATCATTTATTCATCTAATTATTTCGCCCTAACATGTTGACGTCTGGTTGGGTGTGTCTTCTCAGGGTGAGCGTCCTCGTCTTGTCTTCCTGTTACCTGGCGTTTAAGATCATCTCGTTGGAGCAGAGACTGACGACGCTCGACCCCGTCGCAGAGTTCGCCCACCAGGAGTGAGTTGAGCCGCCTCTCAGAGACACTGAGCTTCTCCAGAACAAACAAGAGCATGAGAAACAGACAGAGCGTGTGTGCAGACTGCTGTGCACACGCATGTCTTTTAAAAGAAAAATAATGGTTTATTCAAATGTAGGTACATATATGAATCCATTCATGCTCTGTTCACACGGCAGACAATCATTCTTCGTTGTTTCTTGGTTCTGCTTCTTCTTTGGGTCTCTTTACTCGTTATAGGATTAACGTCCTCCGTTGTCTGGTTTCCCAGAAATGATTTTCTGCGAGGGAGCGCTGACACGAACACAGAGATGTTGTCTGAACTGCTGAGCATCAACCTGATGAAGCTAGAGAAGGTCAGTCAGTGAGTCTGCTCCAGATTACCTGTATCTCAGACATGTTATGGGAAAAAAAGTTACCTGCAAAGCTGCAAAAACAAGCCGATCAGCACAAAGCTGTGCGAAGGACCACAGCTTCCTGTCAACACGCACCGAACGGGGTGGTTTCAGTTCCCAATGAGTGAAGTGTAACCAGATGCTCAGTGCCATTAATCAAACATTTATAGTCAGTGATCTGTTCACACAGAAGAGTCGTCTGACAGACAAGCTGGGAGCACATGCCAACTAATCAGCAAGAGAGGAAGCTGCTGAATAAGTCAAATCACCAGGTTAAAGAAGACACTGAGGGGAAGACGAATAACAACGGCACGTCCAAAAACCCACGGACACTTTACCAGGACGTGAACTACAACTAATACCATTACTGTTTATCACCCAGACATTTTTCCACAGTCACCACTGCTCTAGCTTCTAGGGGCGGGGCCACAGGGGCATTGGCCCCAGCTGAGGTCTTATTGGCCCCTGAGGTGCCCCTGTTCAGTTGTTTTGTCCTAGTGTCATTCGATGGATGCAATTTCAAGTCTGTACACTAGTGGTGCTAATGAGGCGAAGAGGAAAGTCAAGCGTCAATAAAGCTTATAAGAAGAAGAAGATTAAAAGTAAATGTCAGGTTTTTTAATGTTGTGGGACATCACCTACGACCCCGGTGGATCCCTCATTACCTCCACGGGATAATGATGGACCACGTCCTAATGAACGTGTTGATGTCACTGTGCAGGAGACACAAGGGGTTCGTGTTATGTTTCTGAACGTGGTGTATCTCAGTGACGACCCGCTGTTTGTTCTTGCAGGTGCAGAAGAACCTGCAGAGACTGTTGGATGAAGCTGCCTGAACCTTTGTTAAGATGAACGTGTTGGAAACGTTCTGTAAATATACTGTAAATACAAGATTCAAACCCACAGCACATGTTACAGTGTGACACTAGAAAGAGTTTTACGTGTTGAGCTGTGCTGATGTTGTACAGATTGTAAAGCCCCATGGGGCAGATGTGTGGTTGTAATACTGGCTTGTATAAATAAAGTGTGATGTGATTTATTGTGACAGGCGTGGAAATGAAGACACACAGACACAGAACAGAGTTGAAGGCTCATGGGACCTTTTGTTTACACTGTCCCGTCTGAGCAGATCAAGGTTCTCAGTGGTGGATTTATCTGATGACTTTTGCCCAGTTCGGCCGATCGCACTGATGTTTCTAACTGACAAACATGTGTCGGTCAACACGGTGTCATACGGCCTGGAAAACAGCTCTGGACTTCAACCCAGAGCAGCTCTCTGGACGTGGTAGCTCCTCCGTAACCCCTGGCTGAGTTTCCTTCTCGTAAAGCTGCACAGCCTTCCTCTTTAATATGTCTCAGATTATATTTGCTCTGTGATGCTGAGAGAAACCTTTCGGAGGTTTCTTTGTCAGCTGCCTCGTGTTGTCTCTGTTCAGCTGGTAGGTAAATGTTCTAACACCTGGGATCAACGCTAAAACACGTCTCACTGTGTGACTTCATTTACATTTAGAAACCAATAAAATCATTTCAGGGCACCTGTATAGAACTTTTTTCTGGGAGGTCCACAGGAATCATCGAATCAGAAACGTTTGAACACTCCTGCTCTTTACACACCGAGATTCATCATGTTTCACATTGTTGAATCTCATAACACAAAAGACCTTATTCCAATTGTTGCTCTTGATTTTGGTTCAGGTTTTTTAAATGGTAAATGTTCTGCACCTAGACTGGTCCTCAAAGCGCTTTACACTGCTTCTCATTCACCCAGTCACACACACACACCGATGGCAGAGCTGCTGTGCAGCTGACCTCACACACCGGGGGCAACTTGGGGTTCAGTGTGTTGCCCAACACACGCATCTTGATTTGTTGGTGTCATTCTAAAGTTTGTAAGTTCTTGTGTGTTTGTGGACAGATTTGAATATTTTTATTATTCTATTTTATTTTTCATCCTTTTTTCATTCTTTCTTTTTAGAACCTACTGTGATGCGTTGCCACAGATCACTGAAGGGTTTAAATTCCTCATCCATTCAAAACATTTTTCCCCCAAAGACCTAGAAACAGCCCTGGTCCTAGACCAACCTGCCCAGTGTCTTATCTGCTGGTTCTCATTGCAGCAGACCTGCAGAGTTTGGTCTGTTAAAGGGAGTTTTTCCTCTCCGCTGTGTCCCAGCGCTGCTCAGTGGGTCAGTTCTGTTCTGTAGTCTTTAACATTAAACCCTAATGAACCAGGCGATTAAATATTTATATTCCAACCAGCTTTAAATATGTAAAATGACTGAAAATATATTTGGACATATTTCTTCACAGAAGACTGAGTCTATGATTCAGTGCAGTTTATTCCATTCAGGGGAAGTTTCAGTGTCGCAGTAACAGTATTACAGAAGAGCATAGAAATAGAAAAATAGATTAACACGGGAAAATAAGATAAAGAAAGAAACAATTCACAAACACTGGATTAGTTTTTCAGGATTCCTGTTCAGGGAAGGCTCCACTTGTAATTCTACCCGAGACCCATGATGCACTGGGTCTGTTTCTAAGGTGACTCACAGTCAACAGACATGGCCGACGCTGCAGGAAGCTCTCAGCAACAGGAGTGAGTTATTTTACTGACATTAGAATGAATTCAGTAGAGATATGCTCTGTGCTGTGTTTATTATGACGTCTGTTCTCTGGTGGAGTGGTTGAAACTACAACAGCAACTGTGCTCACATCACATTCACTCCAAGGCGATGCTGCACCCACATCCCGTCGTTCTCAGCTCGACATCCCATGATCCCCAAGCTGTACGTGATGCCGTGGAAACAGGACATGAAGCACCAGAGGCTCCTGAAGAAGGTAGAGGCCGAGAACGACACATGCACCTGCACCGTCGGCTGCTCACTGTGTGTGTGTGTGTGTGTGTCTCAGAATGCAGAGCAGGCAGGGATCCCCGTGGCTCCTCTTGAGGACTCTTTGTGTTTTTGTGGTCGGGAGCGTCTCTGCCACAGTCAGCACTCCACCTCTTCATCCTCTGTTCCTCTCAGCCAGGTGGGGCTGATGGCTCATCGCTCGTCTCACTTCTCCAGGTGAAACACCTCAGGTACACGTCCGGGGGGAAAAGACACGAATGAAGAAACACGGAGTCACTTTCTGTGTTCCTGCAGGTACAACAGCTCCGTGGTGACAGTCCGGCAGCTCCACCAACCAGACGACGGAGCACGTCGCCACTAATCAGCCCAGTTTGTGCAGATGCCCTGAGTCACATGCTCCAGTGTCTGTGCCGTTCATCCAGCTGAAAAATGAGGATTTAGTCTCCTAAATGACTCATTGTTTCCATTTTACTCTTAAGAAGTTACTGTACTTGTTTCAAACATGTTTACTTCACTGCATTAATTTCAACTTTAGACACGAGTCACTTCTCAGATTTAGATTAATAACACAGAATAATCATCGTGTATTTGATGGATGCAGGTGAGGAATCAACAAACCACCCAGCAGCACCTCGTCTGATTCAGATTAGGAGAATTCAAACCATCAGTGAATATTAATAATAACAATATTTCTTATTTAGTAGCAGGACGTTTTTACCACAGTGATATTTCTGTTGGTACATTTATTTCTGATGTATTATCTCTGAGTGAATAAAGAACAGTTCACATGTTCTCCTCAGGGTGTCAGTGTCTGTGAACTACAGAGAGGAACAACGTTGAGTTTAACTTATCTGATGCTCAGTGCTTTAACCTTTGTTTTAGTCAAGTAACAGTGAGAATTAACACAAAGTTTATTAAACAAATGTGTAAAAAATTTCTGACTTTAGTGAAAAAATTAATTAATAAACTATAAAATTATTTTTACTCACATTTTTCATCCACTGTTGGTCAATAAAATAAAAAAGGTTATTTTGGCATTTCTAGTTCAAATTAATCAATTATTTGAGAAAATATAATAAATATTTTGTAAATTTAAAGCTTTTCTTTGACATAAAATCTCAATTTATTAATTTGAAAAATTATTTATTTACTGGTGGAAATTATTTAAGTGACTTCAGTAATGTTAAACCTCATTATTATAACAGTAACAGTAAAATAATGATGATGACGTGATGCCGGCAAAACTGAATAAAGTTAAACTGGTTAAACTGGTTAAACTGGGTCCTGTCATTCTGTCCGTTTTATATTGAATGTTCAGCATCAAGAACTGTGACAATGAAAGCAGCTGTTGTTTCCTGTGTTGCTGCTGCGCGCGCGCGCGCACACAGACACACACACACACACACACACACGCCTCTGTATGAATGTCTCAGTGTGTCTCCCACAGTGATGACATTTGTCTTTGTTTCACGCCAACACACACACACACACACACACACACACACAGGTTTCCAGAGAGCAGAGCTGCAGCGGGTTAAAACCTGATTTTAAAAACATGTTTGTCATGTTTAAAAGTGTCTCTCTTTGTGACACCGGTCCGGTCCTCTCCTCCCCTCCTGGTCCTCTCCTCTCCTCTCCTCCCCTCCTGGTCCTCTCCTCTCCTCCTCCTCCTCTCCACCGTGTTCCCGACAAGTTGGGGATGTCTCTCGAGTGCAGCGGAGGAGAGAGAAAGAGCGATGACAATGAACCGTTTGAGCTTCGATCCGCTCGCCAGCTCTTGACTAGATGGACAAACGGAGAGGAGCCGGAGAGAGAGGGACTCAGAGACACGCGGGGAACACGGAGAGCTGGTGTCCTTTACGCACGTATCTCCGCGCGTCGTGGCGCACCGGGTGTCCGCAGTGTTCCACCAGATCAAACTGCTCCATGTCTTCTCTCCGCTCTGACACTCAATGTTGCGATCATTTCACGGTAGCTGTGTGATCGGTGCATCCCTGACTCTCTGACGGGCTTTTCGTGTCCTCCAGCGGACATGTCAGGACAGAAACCGTCCTTGAAGAGCGGCGGCTCCTCTCAGAGCCGCTTCCAGGTGGCCGTGGTGACAGAAGCCTCCACAACGTCAGCTCCTGCCGCGGGACCCGCAAGCGACGCGCCCAAGCCGCCGGAGGAGTCCAAGGTCCGGAGCAGGTCGGTGGGGTTCCTGGATCCGGACAGCGCGATGGACATCGGGCCCCCGCCGGATGTCTCCCACGAGCCGGACACGACGAAGAGCGACTCGGTCAGTCTCCACTCAACGGGCACCGGGCAGACGCACATCTCCGACTCCCACTCCAACACCTACTACATGAGGACCTTCGGACACAACACCATCGACGCGGTGCCCAACATCGAGTTCTACCGGCAGACGGCGGCGCCGCTCGGGGAGAAGCTGAGCAGACCGTCGCTGTCCGAGCTGCACGACGAACTCGACAAAGTAAAAGCACAAAGATTGTTCATGTTTAGGGCTGATCACTGACATGAGGGAGGCTACAGGTAATCAGCAGTTAAATGTGAGCTCCAGGTCCACCTGGCAGCAGTGAACTCTCTCTGCATTAGATTTAACCAGACACCACACACACCAGTGTTCTGTGTCCTGTGCTTCAGAGCAAGAGTCATATCATAGTGAAACATGCTGCAGACGTCTCATAAAAACGTGGCTTTCCTGCTTTCCATTATTAAATGTGATCTGATCTGCACAAATCAACCACAGAGGAGTGAAACTACCATCAGTAAATTTACAGTAAGTCTCTGAGTTCACACTGAAACTTGTGTTTCCCTCTTGTCCGTCGTGGGTATGATCGGGTCCAGGAACTGTTTGAGGATGGTCTGGCCAATGGAGAGGAGCCGTCAGCAGCTGAGGAGGCTGCAGCCCTGGCAGCGAAGGAGGCCAAAGGAGGAACTGTCAAGTTTGGTTGGGTCAAAGGAGTCTTGGTTAGTGTTATGTACACAGAGAGGCATTCAAATACCAATTAGGTGTTTCTCCCTGTGAAACTTAGGTGGATCCTCACTGTGTGTGTGTGTGTGTGTGTGTGTGATAGGTCCGCTGTATGCTGAATATATGGGGAGTGATGCTGTTCATCAGAATGTCCTGGATTGTCGGACAGGCTGGGATCGGTATGTATAAATGACTTTTTACATATAAGTCCTAGAAGTAAATAAAGGAAACAGTAAAGGAGCCGAGAGCGCGAACAGTGAGAAACTACTGTTGATACATGAGAAAATAAAGGACTAGCACTCGTTTGTTCCATAAAATACACAATCTGTTAGAGCTGATGCGATTAACCACAGTTAATCATCTGTGTTGTCACAGGACTGACCCTCGCCATCATTCTCATGGCCACTTTGGTCACCACCATCACTGGTTTGTCGACCTCTGCTATAGCAACCAACGGCTTCGTACGAGGAGGTGAGGCAGCACTGTAGGCTTTTACTTTGAAAAGCTTGTGTGATTAGTGAGGATCACATGACCTGGGATTGATGAAGAGGGTAAAGACTGCACCCCCCCATCCTGCACAGTGAGAAAGAGCTGCAGAAGAGGCTGTCGCTGTTCTCTGTCATGTTCAGTGGTCATTTTCTGGCACGTTGTGGTCATTGTGTCCCGTAGATCAATTCTGTGATCAGTCTATGCTTACCAACTCTAGCTGCAGCGAGGGGAAGTAGGCAAACTCCATCTCTCTGTAAACCTTCCACCTCACCAGCACCTCATATCACTAACACTCTCCATTCCTGCCGGCCAGGCGGGGCGTACTACCTAATCTCCAGGAGTCTGGGGCCAGAGTTCGGAGGCTCCATCGGGCTCATCTTCGCTTTCGCCAACGCTGTGGCTGTGGCCATGTACGTCGTGGGCTTCGCAGAGACTGTGGTCGAGATGCTTAATGTGAGAAATCCTCTGACATACAGCTGTCTGCGTTTTGAGAATGGACGCTGACGTGGATCTGTTGATTTCAGGATGTTGACGCCCTGATGACGGATGAGATAAATGACATTCGTATTGTTGGGACGTTGACTGTGATCCTGCTGCTGGGAATCTCTGTAGCTGGGATGGAGTGGGAAGCCAAGGTTGGACTACACACAGAAATCCTCAGATGATAAACAGCCTAGCATGTAGCGTGACCCATGGTTTCCCCTCTGTCTCTCTGTCCATCAGGCTCAGATTGTCCTCCTGGTGATCCTGCTGGGCGCCATCGCTAACTACTTCATAGGAAGCTTCATGCCAACAGAGAGCAAAGAACCCAAAGGATTCTTCGGCTATAGCAGTCAGTCTAACCCTAACCCTAACCCTAACCCTCACTGTCCCTCCCCAGTGAAATCCTCCACCCGTAACATTTACAGTGTGAAAACTTAAATAAAAGTCTAAATATTCCCCGTTGTGCCTCTTCCGTCTCACAGCGGCCATCTTTTTAGAGAACCTGGGTCCAGACTTCAGAGACGAGGAGACGTTCTTCTCCGTGTTCGCCATCTTTTTCCCAGCTGCCACTGGGATCCTGGCCGGAGCCAACATCTCTGGAGACCTCACTGTGAGTCATACAGATATTATATCATGTCCACTTTACATGAAATCACAGGAGCAAATGTAAATGTGTGAGTGGCCAAAAATCGTTTACCTCATCTCTACATGTGCAGGACCCTCAGTCAGCGATCCCTAAAGGAACCCTGCTGGCCATCCTCATCACAGCGGTCACATACGTGGCTATCTCCATCTCTGCAGGTGCATAGAACTCGTAACAACTGCTGCACCTGCAGCTGTTGGTAACGCGTGTGTATCCTCATCACGAGTGTGTGCGCGCTCTCTCTCTCTTTGTCGTTCTGCAGGCTCCTGCATCGTGAGAGACGCCACCGGTGATCACAACGACACGGTGACGGACACAGTGAACTGCACAGATGCCGCCTGCACCCTGGGCTACGATTTCTCCATCTGCAAAGAGGGAGGCTGTCAGTACGGCCTGATGAACGACTTCCAGGTGACTTCTCCCAATCAGGGGCGGTTCTAGGGTTACCCTCACCCTAACTCTTCTAGAGGCGGGGCCACAGGGGCATTGGCCCCAGCAGTAATCTGATTGGCCCCCTGAAGTGCCCCTGGCCAGTCACTTAGCAATTAGATGCATGCAATTTAATTTCCAACCACTAGTGGCGCTAATGAGGAATAGATTCAAGATTTCAAACACTTTATTAATCCCAGAGCGAAATTGTTTTGCCTGATACAGCCGCTCACATGTCAGAAAGACTAGAAGACTCACAACCATAAATAGCACCAAGGAAAATAAATATAAAAACAACAAATATATAAGAACAAAACGGCGGCCTGGTAGCTCAATGGGTTAGGCGTCAGACTGGGATGCAGAAGGTTGTGGGTTCGAACCCGTCTGACTCCTAATCCATCCCCTACCAGGTGTGTCCCTGAGCCAGACACCCAGCGCTAGCTCCCTGTAAGTCGCTTTGGATAAAAGTGTCTGCAAAGTAAAGTAAAACAAAACATGATGACATCCATCTCTAGAGTTGTTGTTCTCCCCTCTCCCCTTTACAGAGGGAGGCGGGGGAGGAATTGTAGAGTTTGAAGGTCACAGGAAATGTCAATAAACTTAAGGCAGAGGAAAAGTAGTAAAAAAGGTTTTAAAATTCAGCATAGAAAATGCATGTATGCTTTTTCTATGTTGGTGGACATACGTGGCCCCTCTATGAATATTGTGGCCCCTTGATGGCCCCTTACTCAGAAACATCCCAGATCTGGGACGCTCCAGGTGAATCACACTACTGTAAAACTTTTCCCTGTCGTCTGACTCCTTAGATTTACAGTAGTAATGTTGCATCTGTAGTATAAGGCTCTGTCTTACTCACGGGACATCCCAACATCCACAATGTTCTAATTAGTACTGTGGACATGACGGCCCATCGAGGTTGTTGTTTATTTCCCTCAAAGCACGGAGTCAAGCTCAGGAATGTGTGTTACATAAAGGCCAGTACACACGGGCAGAACGTGACCTGGATCCAAACACCCACAGCTATTGTTTTCTATGGAAGCCCACGCGTCCCGCGTCGGGATGCAACCCTGTGGGAGAACCGTGCAAACCGCCGCGCTGCCCCAGTAACTGTCTCAAATGTAGGGGCGTGAAAGTACTGATGTCATAAGGATGCATCACCACGTAGGTCTGGTGTTCAGCTGAAGGTGACTGATAACACAACTGTGAATGGTGTCAGACTGCTGCTGTGATCCTGTAGACGGCTGCACAGTGTGTGTAAGTGTGTGTTCTCAAACAAAGTGCACCAGTGATAATAGTGACTGTTGTTTTGAGTCACAAGGTTCTCGCTGGTTGGAATGGGAGCTGAATGGGAGCATTGACGACGTCCACCTACACACACTCACACAGCTCACTGACACTGATATCGCTGACACGGCGCACGACCTCGGTCAGTGGTACAACGAGAACGCGCCTTTGTTTTAGTGCAACTTGTTTATTAATATCTGTGTCTAACACGTGTGTGTTTCTCGTCCTCTACACGCGAACAGACGAGGTCAGAACGTGTTGGTAGGTCTTGAAGTTCGACAGCAGAGCTCTTTCTGTGCACCAGTTGTGTGTGGTTCTAAGACACAACACCACAATTAATACAGCGTGTGTGTGTGTGTGTGTGTGTGTGTGTGTGTGTGTGTGTGCGTGCGTGCGTGCGTCCGTGTGCGTGCGTGTGTGTGTGTGTGCTGTCCAGGTGATGAGCCTGGTGTCGGCCTTTGGTCCTCTGATCTCTGCAGGGATTTTTTCGGCCACTCTGTCGTCAGCTCTGGCTTCACTGGTCAGCGCGCCCAAGGTCTTCCAAGTGAGAAAACATGTTTTAGCCCAGTCGGTCCAGACCTAAGTCCAAACCCAGAGACAAGTCTTAAATGTCAAACATCTCTCAAATCACCTCCACAACTGGAGGAATGACTGAACTAAAGCTGCTGTGATTCCAGGCTCTGTGCAAAGACAACATCTATCCAGGGCTGAGTGTGTTTGCAAAGGGTTATGGGAAAAACAACGAGCCTCTTCGTGGGTACGTCCTGACGTTCTGCATCGGCCTCGCCTTCATCCTTATCGGTAGGCCACCTTTAATTCACCCTTTTTACTGCTCAGACTGGTGGAACTGTTGCTAAAGTTTCCACTCTGCTGTTGTCTGTTAGCGGAGTTGAACATCATCGCTCCCATCATCTCCAACTTCTTCTTGGCGTCCTACGCTCTCATCAACTTCTCCGTCTTCCACGCCTCCCTGGCCAATTCTCCGGGTAATGCTCAACTTCCAGACTTCCAGCAGAACTCTGGCTGAACTCCTGACATGGGTTTTGTCTATCCGACGACCAGCTTTGAAATGTGTCTGGGATTGTTTGTTTCGTGAAGGATTCCGAGCTAGGTGTCCTTCCTCATTATTCCATCCTCTTTGTAGACTAAACAGCGTCAGAACATGAACACTACACCTACGTTTAAGACCATTATACTGAACAGTAGAGTGTTTCTTGGGGTTCAATGCCTCAACTTTACTCCTCCAAACATACCTCTGGTCAGTGTAGTCAAACAAGTTCATCTTTGTCTCGTCCGACCATAAAACTTTCCTCCACAAAGTTTTTCATGTGTGCGGCTAGATGCCAACTCTAGCTGAGACTGAAGGTGTTGATTCCGGAGCAAAGGCTTCTTCCTTTGGCAGCCTTTCAGTCCATGGCCATAAATAGTGAGACGGGTTGTCCAGCATATCTGTGCCACCGTGGTTCTTGGACTTTTCCCGGACATGCTGAAAATGTTCTCTCAGCTCAGTGAGACTGTCTGGGTTTCGGGTTCTTCTTCTCAGTAGATTACCCAGTAACATATTTTATAACATGTTGAATTAATAATAATAATATTTAATATTTAATTAATCTCTTGTGGAAACTGTTTATTGGACTGTCCTTCCATTTTGGCACAGAGAAGCTACCAGCTCCACTTTCAGGAAGTTGAAATCTTGAGGATTACTTTCATTAAAGATCTATCCTGTATCCAGTGTTGCCATGACAAGTTGTCGTATCTACACTTAGACATGTCCTCGTTTGTCCTTTGTGTTTTTTCTTACTTATCACTCACCGCAGGCTGGCGACCCAGCTTCAAGTACTACAACATGTGGGTGTCTCTTGCGGGGGCGATCCTGTGCTGTGTGGTGATGTTTGTCATCAACTGGTGGGCAGCCCTCGTCACTCTGCTCATCGTCCTCGCACTCTTCATCTACGTCAGCTACAAGAAGCCTGGTAACAACACGGCAAAATGCTTTAAGTTCATCCCAATAAAGAAACTCTTTATTAGTCTTTTGGAGTTCTAGTTTAATTCAATTCAATTCAATTTTATTTATATAGCGCCATTTTACAACAAACGTTATCTCAAGGCACTTTACAGTGTGAGGTTTTAGACCTTACACAATATATCACTATACAGAGAAAACCCAACAGTCCCACTTGAGCAACAGTGGAGAGGAAAAACTCCCTTTAGGAGGAAGAAACCTCCAGCAGAACCAGACAAATACGGAAATTATTGTGCAGAAATCACCAAAATCATCTTATGGAATGAGTTTTAACTTACGGTTGATCAAAATAATTTGAATAGTAATAAATAAAAATAGTAATAACTTCAGCTGATTGTAAGTGTTGACTTTCTGGCTCTACGTTTAGCTTTCTGACTTTACTTGGCTCCTTTCTTCTCTACTGTACAACACGGCTTCTCTCAGCAGATCTAACTACTCTACGCGCTGTTTTCTGCAGATGTGAACTGGGGGTCGTCCACTCAGGCTCTGATCTACAACCAGGCTCTGACTCACTGTCTTAATCTCACCGGAGTCGAGGACCATGTGAAAAACTTCAGGTCAGCTTGTTGGTTCAATCTGGATGTTTTGGGGTCCAGATGTGACCAAAGCAGAATCTTTACTGTGCAATTACAATAAATGACAAACCACGTCCTGAACCCGGCACCACTGAGACCCATAAATGACCCATGAGGATGAAAGTCCATTTTAAAAAGCTTGAATGAGTGTATAAAGTGTGTGTTCCCAGGCCCCAGTGTTTGGTGCTGGCTGGTTATCCAAACGCTCGTCCTGCTCTGCTTCAACTGGTTCATTCTTTCACCAAGAACGTCGGCCTCATGGTCTGCGGTCACATCAAGACAGTGCGTACCCGAGACATTCATCTGGGACATCTTCATCACTGTTGACTTCTCCTGCCATCATCTGTCTGCGTGTGTGTCCACTCTGCTTCAGGTGTCCCGCAGGCCCAACGTTAAGGAGCTGTTCCAGGACCACGCTCGCTGTCAGCGCTGGCTCAACAAGAAACGCATCAAAGCCTTTTACACTCCGGTGTTCTCCGACAACCTGAGGCACGGCTCTCAGTTTCTGCTGCAGGTACGAACCAGTATCTGCCAAGTTATTCTATGTGAACACAGAAAATGCACTTTCACATGCCAGCTGTGTAATCCTCAGGCAGTCGGGTTGGGTCGTCTGAAGCCCAACATGTTGGTCATGGGCTTCAAGAACAACTGGAGCGATGGAGACATGAGAGACGTGGAGATTTACATCAGCACCATCCAGTAAGATCCGGCTGAACTCCTCCACAAACCGAAGCTGTGAGCGAGCTTTGGGGGTTCATAGCTTGTTTTTTGTTCCAGTGATGCTTTTGACCTGCAGTTCGGTGTGGCGATCCTGCGGCTGCAGGAAGGCCTGGACATCTCCCACATCCAGGGACAAGGTACGTCTGTCTCATCTGTAGCCCTGGTTTTTGCACGTGCACGTGTTTCTGCTTCAAACACCGCCTTGTCTCTGCAGATGAGCTGCTCTCGTCCCAGGAGAAGCCGTCGCTCGGCACTAAGGACGTGGCGATTTCTGTCAGTCTGGCTAAAGACTCAGACTCTGACTCCTGTCCTTCCAAAACCACCAGCAACCAGAGCAGTCCGCTTATCATGAGAGAGGGTGGAACATTTACATCTGTTATTCTCCAGTATATCGAATGCTTCAGTGTCAGAGACACTGTGTCCAGGACATGTTTTCACTTTGCAGCCTCAAGATAAATCATATAAAATTATCTGACCTTGTGTCCTGTGATCTGCCGCAGACACCAAGTCCCCGCTGAGTCTGGGGGACCAGCGTCTGCTGGAAGCCAGCCAGCAGTTTAAGAAGAAACAGGGGAAAGGAACCATCGACGTTTGGTGGCTTTTTGATGATGGAGGTCAGACAACGACGACCATATTAATCCTCATCTTCATGCAGCTGAAGCTCAAATCCACAGCTTCTCTTTGTGTTGTTCCGCAGGTCTGACGCTGCTTATTCCCTACCTGCTGACCAACAGGAGCAAATGGGGCGACTGCAGGATCCGCATCTTCATCGGAGGGAAAATCAACCGCATCGACCACGACCGGCGAGTGTGAGTCACGGGATCCTTCACAGACTGGTTTCACAGATTCACTGCTGACTCTCTCCGTGATTCCATGTCCCGTTATGTCCATGTCTCCTTTCAGTATGGCCACTCTGCTCAGCAGGTTCAGAATCGACTTCTCTGACATTAACGTCCTCGGAGACATCAACACCAAACCCAAGAAACACAAGTACAAGCTTTGATCCCGCATTCATCCCAGATGATTGTAGGATTTCTGTGATGACGTAGCGGATGTTAATCCACAGTTTACCAAACAAACCCTGACTGGGGTCGATGGCTGGAGCTGCAGCGTGGGTAAAACTGAAGAATGCATGTTTGTGTTGCAGTAAGCTGAGCTTTAAGGAGCTGATTGAGCCGTACAGACTGAAGGAAGACGACATGGAGCAGGAAGCTGCGGAGAGGCTGAAGGCTCAGGAGCCCTGGAGGATCACCGACAACGAGCTGGAGCTCTACAAGGCCAAGGTGTGTCCACACACTGCTGAGTCACATGAGAGCTGTTGAACGAGCAGGAACAGGTGGAGGTAACGTGACGCTCTGTGCCCTTTCAGACCAACCGTCAGATCAGACTGAACGAGCTGCTGAAGGAACACTCGGCCAACGCCAAACTCATCGTCATGTAAGAAACGAGACACACACGTCGTCTCCTCAGGGCGGAGATACACACTCCACCCTGCATCGTCACAACCCGCATCCTTCAGTCCGTGCAAACACGTCTCTAATCTAACAAGTGTGGAAGTTTATTCCAGTCTGACAAAGTGTTGGCTACGACCAGGCAAAGGTGGAGCTGATTATACCTCCTAATATAGTGACAGGAGGTTCGATCCATAAGTCTCACAGCAGTGTTTGTTAATATATCTCATGCTGGTAGATGAACGTAGTGATGTAGGAGTAACACGGAACGGAAACGTTTGCTCGTTTCAACACGTTTTATGTGGAGGACGATGAAGCAGTAAATAATGAAACACCCCCCCCTGTCTGCAGGAGCATGCCTCTGGCCAGGAAGGGAACGGTGTCGAGTGCCCTCTACATGTGCTGGCTGGACACTCTGTCCAAAGACCTGCCCCCCCTGCTGCTGGTCCGAGGAAACCACCAGAGTGTCCTCACCTTCTACTCTTAACACGCACATTCACACAAAGACAGGACTGTCAAAATAAAAGCGTTTGTGTCACCGATCTGAAACTTTCCTGCTGCGACAAGCAAATGTGCTCAGATCTCATTTTTAATTTGGTTTAAAGCGAGTAAATTTCTCATTAACAAACGAGTTCATATTTAGATGTCTCTCTTTATCTTTAACCAGAACAGCTTCTGTGTGTTTTTGAGAACGACACTAACACAACTCATTTCAAATCTTCATAACAACAAATGCCAGATTGTTGGTATTCAGTCGACCTGTAAGTGTTTTTTTCCACCGGTGGATCCTTGTATATGTGGTAACAGAATTTTTTTACATGATTTTAATAAAATATTAACTATAAACATGTGTTTCAGGTATTAATGGATCAGGCTGTAAAGAAATGAAAAGTCATCTAATTAAATCAAAATGTCAAACTAAATTCAGAGATACAGAATAAATGATTCTTCCTTTTCATACTTTGGGAGTCAGTTTGTACAGTTAGTAGTTAGAAAACACTAAATAACCACAAAGACTCACAAACAAAAAGTGAAGGACACGAATAAAAGCGGTAACAAACTCATGTAAGTGACCACAACCAAACCATGAAGACAGGCTGGAGGTTGCTTTCACCTAAAACACGCTCAACACCCAAAACGGGGGAAACGGTTGTCGTAGCTTCCAGATTTACGACAGCGCACGGAGTCCTTGAACGCAGCACAGCGGGAAGAACTGCTTCCTGCTCCGGAGGAAACAAACGGCTCCGAGCGGAAGGTGAGATCTCAGTGTTTCCAGTGTTTCAGTGCTTCGACCCAGCTCCTTCATGAACAGAACCGGGTCACGGGGCTGTAGAACCAGGCCAGTGTTTTAGTTTAGTGGCAACAGGTCCACGGCTGCGATGGGACACGTGGGTTTCTCTCCGCGCGTGCTCGTGCTCGTGCTGCTACAGCCGGTGATTGACAGCTGCTCGCACCAATAGACGGGGTGACGTAGAAAGGCCAGAGTCCACCTGTACACGTCATCCTACTGCTCCACGTTTCTTTAGAAAGCACTTTAAACAACAGGTGATGTACAGGAAATAAGGTTAAATACATGTTATACAAACTCTTAGTCCCGCCCTGTTGTGATTGGCCAGCATGTGGAAGTGTTCCTGTGGGCCACACTGAGCCCACAGCCGCTTCCCCCTCTGCTGTTCATTACCTGGTTATACGTTGTATATAAAACATAAGATTGATGTCGTCCAGGCAGCGACGATGACGAGCCTCCAACTAAGTGCGAAGGACGAGATGGTGGAGAAGCTTCTAGAGGGTGCAGCACGAGGAGATCTGACCCAGGTGTCCGTGCTGCTGTCCCGCGTCCCCTCCCTCATCAACCAGACCGGATACAGTGGCTGGACGGCGCTGATGCTCGCCGCTCGCAACGGACACTACCATGTGGTGGAGGCTCTGCTGGCTCATGGGTAGAGAACAGTGTCCAGCTGGTGCAAAGAGGAAATCAGAGAAACATTAGCAGACCGCTAAGTCTTGGGACTTAGCACCTTAAAGTTGCATCAACACATTTACGACCACTAGAGGGCAGACACGTATTTAATATGCAGTGTTTGGCTGTAACAGTCAGTAGCACTTTGAAAGATGAACTCACTGCTTTCACCGAAATATCTTCTTCTCTTTTTTTAAAGCTGTGACAAGTTCTCAGTGAACAGTTCGTCGCAGACCGCTTCCGATATCGCCAAGTTCTGGGGCCACAGGCACATCGCTGACTTGCTGAACCGAACAGATGACGGCTGCCAGCGGGTCCTGCCGGGCTCCGACAGGGGGCCGCCGGAAAACTACTTCAGCAGGGAGACGCTGGACCGGCTGAGCGCCAAGAGGACAGACGGCGTCTGGTTGGAGACTAAACAGAGAGACTCAGATTCCGTCTACCTCCTGTTCTCCAAACTCACTCCCATGGTCAGCAGCTCCCGGGACGAGGAGGATGCAGCGGTAGGTGGCAGAGGAAGCTGGTTTTCTCTAGTTACTGTTCAGTCTGGTTGGTTAAAGACCAACGTGTTTCCATTTAGCTTTAAAAACAGCTCAGTGACGTTATCCGTCTTTTCACGTCGTGTTAATCTGACTGCGCTGATTCTAATCCGTAACAGGACGAGACCAAACTGTGCCGCCTCAGATATGGGGCCGTTAAAGACCTCATCCAGAAACCAGCAACAGTGCTCATCTTCTTAGGCGTGGAGAGAAATAATGGCTCCTCGCCCCCCCGCCTGAGAGCAGAGGGGGCCCGGGAGCCTCCCGCTTGGTTTGCCATCAACACGGATGAAGATGCAGCCGAACTCCTGAAGCGCTGCAGAGAAAAGAACTGCTTCTTCCCAAAGGTGCCCAACAGAGACCTGCTGAGACTCGCCGAGGAAGAGGCCGGTGAGGAGGAAGCAGATTTCACTGCACATTCAGTATCTAAAACCAGCCGAGTGAACGCTTTCCTCGCTCTCCCAGGTGTGGTGGCTCAGGCTCGGGCGGTGCTGGCCTGGCACAGTCGCTACAGCTTCTGTCCCACATGTGGCAGCGGCACCAAGCTGGAGGAAGGAGGATACAAGAGGAGCTGCCTGAACTCAGACTGCAGGAGCCTGCAGGGGGTTCACAACACCTGCTACCCACGAGTTGGTGAGTTTCAAATTAGGATTATTTGAATGTGGGAATGATGACGTAATCGGACTCTTTGAGTAGTCGGATGCACGCACAGCTTCTCCGTCCTGTTTTCTAAGATCCAGTCGTCATCATGCTGGTGCTCCACCCTGATGGAAACCAGTGTTTACTGGGAAGGAAGAAGATCTTCCCGGCCGGCATGTTCTCCTGTCTGGCTGGATTCGTAGAGCCTGGTAACAAACACGCACTACACTTTGAAAGTATTGTAGATCTAAACTACTGACGACCAACCGACAGATGAAGGAGATCTACAGCGTGGAAACCGGAGCACGGAATAGTTTAGCCTGTGAAACCCAAACATGTCACGACTCGAGCTGCTAAAAGAAGAAGCTACTGTTCGTGCCTCTCTACAGCAGGAGGGCGACGCCTAACGCATCGCTGCTCAGAGGAAGTGACTCCATGTCCTCTGTCCCTGCAGGCGAGACAATCGAGGACGCGGTGAGGAGGGAGGCGGAGGAGGAGAGCGGCGTGAAGGTCGGGCCGGTTCAGTACGTCTCCTGTCAGCCCTGGCCTATGCCTTCCAACCTCATGATTGGCTGCCTGGCTGTCGCCATATCGACCGACATCAAAGTGGACGGCAACGAGATCGAGGATGCTCGGTGGTTCCCACGGCAACAAGTACAAACTACTACTTCTAGCTCAAACACCACAAATAAAGTACAAATTCCAGAAGCATCATTGTGGTCGTAGCTAATGAAATCTTTCCTTATGGTTCCAAACAACTCGAAGCCTTTTTGGCCCAGAGGACAGTTTAACCTTTGTTTACTTGTTTAGGTGATCGACTCCTTGTTCAGAGGAATCCATTCGACCCTGACCGTCCCACCCAGACAGACCATCGCCCACCAGCTGATCCGACACTGGATCGGCATGAACTCTAACCTTTGACCTTTAGCACTGGACCTCCCCCCGGCGGTCTGAAACACCTGCAGTGAATGGAATCACAGCACAGGACACAGGAAGCTGTGCTCAATAACGTGCACGCCACAGTCAGAGAAGAAGATTTTAATGTCAAAACATGCAAATAATCATAAAAATAAACGCTACAAACACTTCTCCCGCATGTTGGTCCTTCTTCTTTTAAATCCCGAAGCTCAGGAGCAGGTCAGGGTGGGGTCGGCTCACAGCGCCCATCGTTAGCACTCAACTGAGGCCGCGGGGAGGGGGGCGGGTGTGCGTGCTGCGTTTGGTATATAATCAGAGTCACAGATCAGAGAACAGCGAGTGGTTTTGCTCTCTGTTTCGACATCGTTCTTCCTCTGATAGGAGCAGTTGACCACGTACTCGGGCTCACATGTGATCTGGCTGCTGCAGCGTTCGCCTGCGTCGGCCATGAGTTTGTCAAAACGCTGCTGTGGCGTCCAACAGTCGAGGCGCCGCTGTTCTTCCTGCTGCAGGAAGCAGCTGTCCGGGGTAAACGTCGGCCGGTGCAGCAGAGCGGCCTCTCCGCTCCCGTCGGGAAGGTGGCGTCCCGCGGCCAGCGGAGCACCAGAAGCACATTCTGTGTCCAGTTTGACATCTGACAGATTGATGCTGAAGTGACCAAGTGGCAGCAGAGCGGCGTCTTCGTGTAGGTCAGACCAACGTGTCCCGACCACAATGGCGCTTTTCACTCCGATGAAATCTGTTTCCTGCAGGTTTTTAATGTCCAGGATGTTTTTCTGGGAATAAATCTGTAGAGGGAGAAGCAGAAAACGAGCACATGACCCGAGCAACGCTGCAGATGAAGAGAGTTCAACTAAACGTGGACTATACGGAAATAAAAGGCTCGTTTTTATTGTCCTGATCTGATCCAACAGTCACCTTCCGGTTTGGGTCCATCAGCCACTGGCCTGTTGAGCTGTTCCGAGGAGTGGAGACGGTCGGGAAGAGGCACCTTTTGTACCTGTGAGCGTACAGAGGAGCGTTACTGTGAACTCGCTCTGCTTATGACTAAAGTCTTAAAGCAGGACGACGCGATTCTAGGAGTCGTCACTTTGAACTCACACTGTCCGGGACAGGACGGAGACGATTGCCACGGTAACAGCCAGCAGCAGCAGAGGAGTCGCTGCAGCCACCACCGGGACCTCATCTGGGAAAGAGAAAAAGAAATCACAGGGACCTTCTTCATCCTTTTTTCATGGTTTTCAACAGAAAACTCAGTGAAACTCACTAAACTCTGTGGCGACTGGAATGATGATCCTGGTGACATCATCAGCGAGGAGGACAAGCGTGTACTCGGTGCTGGGCGTCAGGTTGAGGAAGGTGTGCTGCCGCTGGTCCGGCCACAGAGACTGCGCTGGAATGAGAGAACAGGGTGTGTCCGCAGGGAACCTGTAACAACGTTATCCGCCTCCTGACGACGCGTCTCCGTTCACCTACTGTGTTTCTCTGAGCTGCTCCACAGCATCACTCTGTATATGTTCACTCTGACTGGCGCCGCCCTCCTCTGCCACGCCCACACCGCCGTCACCGTAGTCTTACTCACAGCACTCACCTTCAGCTGGTCCACCTCCATCAGGGCTGAGAAAACACACGTCCACGTTAGTGATCTCTTGATTCTATCAGCGTCTAACACTGCAGCGCGCGGCGTTTCATCCGCGGCCCCGTTGTCCCATCGTCTACCTCCGTGCTGCAGGCTGGCAGCCAGTGACTGAGGAGCCCCACACTGCTGCTTGTAGACGGGGGACACGCTGATCTGATACGACTCGTCCGCTTCCACGTCTGTAAACAAACAGAACACACTGTACACACAGGAAGAGGAGGAAGGGTTTCACTGCGACACGCACCCGAGCTGATCACGTCAACATGGGACCGCTTCACAAAGCCAACGAGCAGTCGGACAAAAGGAACCGACCGACATTTAAAAGCAGTTACAGACCTAATCCTCAACAAAACCACAAACTGGAGCTTTGAGAGCAAAGCTTCCTTCTCTCCCTTCAAACCTGAGCTCCCAACAACACGTTTCTAAACATGTTCAGCCCAGCGCTTCAGAACCATCAGGGTGTCTGGGATCAGAACCTCGTATGAGAGCGGAGGTGGTGGAGCCGTCCACTGTGGACCAGCGGCTGGTGGATGGGAACGTCTCGGGGCGCCACTGGACATCAAACTGCTCGACAGGGAGGGCAGAGCGGGGCGGGTCTGAGGCCATCGCCCACTGGACCACGAAGCCTTTGACGGCTGGGAAAGAAGTGGAAACCCACATGCTCCTGACTGAGGGGAGAGGCGCTGAAAGTGCAAGAGTTTCTGTGATAAGAACATGAAACGAGCACGAGGGAACATTCTGCTCTGCTGCTTCCTTATCTGACAGGATGTTACACGTGGAGAAAACAACTTCTACATTTGATGGTGTGAGATTAGAAGTTAGAGGCCGATCGTCCTGACTGAAAACATCAGTCAGCCGTGTGTGTGTGTGTCATCACCAGGAGGAAACCATGAAAATGAAGTGTCTGCTGGAAACCACTGATAAAAACCATTTCTTCTTTAATACCACACTATGCAAATTTTCTTCTGATGCTTTCACTTAACTTTAATTTCCTCAGTGGACAGAAATGCTTGTAAGACATGTTTAAACATTAGTAAACCCTTCATTGGCTGCAGAACTCACCGCGTGTTTGCGTATCGATGCTGAGATGAGCGGCCGGCCCGTAGCCGAGCGCCCCGATGGCTCTGACCGAGACGCTCCATTTCCCTTCCTGCACCACGACCACTGCCACTTCCTCTGTGACGTTCTGAATGAATCTGTCCTGCTGTGGCGGCGGCGGCTCCGTCACCGACCCGTACCGGGAACCCGTCACCTGGTATCCTAGGATACGACCTCCAGAATCACGAGGGTCCAGAGCCTGAGGGAAGACGACGCTTACAGCATTAAGCTGAGTTTCTCACACACAAATCTTTGCCTTCTAATGATGGCGACTTATGACTAGAAGCTGAAATGAACTCCACCTTCCACATGAGACGAAGGAGCAGACGTCCGGCGGAGTCAGTGTCCTCCAGCCTGTAACACACCTGTGGAGACGCGGAGGGTGCTGGAAAAGGGAAAGCTCACATTTAAAAGTGACCAGCTGACGTGTGATGGTTGATCTAATGTCTGGTCTGACTGTACTTTCGCTCTCCAGCGTCAGCGCCGTGACGCCTGAGCTCCACCTGCTCCAGGTGCCGATGGTGTCTCTGCAGGCAGCAGCGGCCGTGTAGACGTGGTACGGCCGCAGGCCTTCGATCGTGTAGACCAGCTCCTCATCTTCAAGTGTGACGAGGAACGACTCCTGAGCCTGGAACAAAGTGATGACAGGTGTGTGTGTGTGTGTGTGTGTGTGTCTCTCACACAGGTCTAAGACACGAGCATTAACACCGAATGAAATGGGTGATGACTGCTCAGGTTAACTACGGTTAGACCGGGTCTGCAGGGAGGTCAGCAGCAGTCAGTCCGACATCCTCATACAAACAAAGTGTTTCTCTGATACTCGGCTGAGGCCAGAGGTGGGCAGAGGAGCAGTACTTCAAAATAAGATGACTCAGGTGATCGGGTGCCTGATGAAGAGCTTGAGTCCTGGCGACTGGATTTCTTTCCCATCCATAAAGTAGCTTCAACCAACCAGGAAAGAATCCAGTCGCCGCGAGCTTGGTCAGAATTTCATTGGTACAAACAGGACAGTAAGATCCCGGCGGAGGGAGAGTCCCCTACCTGACACCATGTCTGGCTGTTGTTGACTCGGTAGCGAAGCCGACATTGGGCATAATCCCTGCTACTGCTCCACGACACGGCGACAGAGTGCTGGGTGGAGCCGACCACAGTGAGAGCAGGTGGACTGGGTCTCACTGAGGAGATGGCACAGGAAGAAGGTCACATCACCACCATCAGTGAGGAGTGGAGAACTCAGCACATCTCTGCTTCACTGACCTGCGTCTCCGAGACTCACGAGGCGGCGCTGGGACCAGATCTCTGCACCGTAGCTTCTGATTCTGGCTGTTATGTGGATGGTGGCTGCTGGGTTGATGAGTCCTTCACAGGAAAGGATGTTCCTATCGCTGAGCAAAGAAATACACAAACAATGCAACGATGGCCAAGACTCCTGACCCGGTCTGAAATACGGTTCTTTGGAGAAGGAAAGTAACAAGTCTCGACAGGACTGGAGGCAGAGAGAGCCGCGGACAAGCAGCAGCTGGACTACAGGCTTTTACCGTCCACCTGTTTGGAAGCATGTTGGCGTTATTCCTATATTTATGACCCCTCCGCCAAAGTGGAGTCGTCGCTGATAGCACTCATCGTACCATTACTTATGAGCCAAATGCCTGTTTGGTTTTTACCTGCTGAAGATGAGAGACGCTTCAGACGCGTCGTGTCCGTCTGAGTCCCGACTCCACTCACACGTCACAGAGCGCCGAGAGATCCTGTAGTAGCAGGACACGTTGAGAGACCCTGCAGGGAACCACAGGTGGATCCAGGTTATGGAACATGACTCTGACCTGAGAAGAACAGGAACTGCAGAAAGAGAAGGCCAGCTGCTGTGTGTGTGTGTGAACTCACTCTGGACAGAGGAAGGGGGGCGAGGGTCACAGTCTCTGGGATTCGTGACGCACACCTTCTTTTCGCCTTCACACGGCTGCAGATCGCTGCTCCTCACCGTCACCTCTGACTCAGAAACACAGAAACACATGAGCGACGTTCTGTCGTCAGCCACGCGGACGTGACTCGGCATGATCTGCGCTGCCTTCGTCTCCGTGGAGACTGATGATGCACATGCACGGTATGGAAAAGGGAATCTCTAAATGGCCTGGATGGACCAGAGCCAGTAAAGCTGGCCTGAGACGGGCGTCTTCTCTTCCACATATCGTTACGAGTGCGAGTGGTTGTCTGTGGCCTGAGGTTCAGCTCATGTAACATCTCCTCCTCCTCCTCCCTGACATCAGCAGACACGTCTTCTCGTAACGGGACCCATCGCTCGCTTTCAGTGTGGCCTTTAGGTTAAGCATGTGCATGTGAGGGGTTCAGGGACAGGGCATGGCGTAGGACATCTGGCAGCTCAGTGGGATAAACATCCGACACAGGATCCAGTCTCAGAGTTGGAAAGAAAATCAAAGTTCACATATGTAACAAACCAGTTAGGAGTGAAGGAGTCTGAGGTTACTCACCATGAGGAAGCACGCTGAGCAGACTCATCGCTGTCAAGACAGCAAGGTGCAGCGCGGACGACAAAATCTCCATGTTACCAAAACCATCCGCTCACGTCCATCAAGCTGCGTTAAAACAAGTGTGCAGCTGTGCGAGAAGCTGCTGGTTTCTGGCGTAATAACGATCGGTGCAGTAGATGAGGAAGTGTCTGTTTGTCAGGAAATAGCTTCATGTTGAGAAAGTGACGACGCCGTGACACCGATAACATCTGATGACTTATCATGACAGAAGAAACTCAGGAAGAGAAACTCAAACCTTACTTCATTTTTAATCTTTCTTCAAAAGCAAAATTTCAGCAGCTCATTTTTCATTTTTCTTATAGAAAATGGAAACGACAACAAAAAAAAGCCTTTTACAAACATTTAAAAATGACTAACGCCAAAACAAACGATGGAGAAATGAAACGCTGTACAAAGAGGAGGGAACCACTCTTCCTCAGGACTGTGAGCGCGCACGCACACGCACACGCACACACACGCACACACACACGCACACACACACACACAAAGTGTTGCCTGGTGTGTTGTTGCGCCTGAAAAGCTTCTACGGCGTCAGCAGTGGGTTTCACACAGAAACTAAGCGGTTTCAGTCTTTAGAAGACGGAGTTGCTCCTGCTGAAGTTCAGATTTCATCCTATTCACAGGAGACATCTCATTTCCACTGAGGGCTGCCATGATTTAAAGCCGGGCGCTGGCCTGGCGATAGTGTTACCAACAGTTTGCTCTGCGATTAGCTTTGATTAATGCTCATAATGCACCTGGACAAACAGCTGAAATGTACAACGAAGCACTTCACACGTGAACAGAGCAACAGTTGCAGTGGTTGGATGAGACTCCTCTAAAGACAGACTCGATTTCAGAGGCGCTGATTAAGTTAAGGCAACGACTCTTTGTGGTGATCCAGGCTGAGGGATCCTGCACCACCACACGTGCTGCTGGATCATTCAATGGGACCAATTCCTTTATTGCTTTGGGGAAGAACTTCAGCAGTGATTCAGAGGACTGAATCAGGCAAACACACTTCCTGTTCCCTGAACTGTTGTAGACCTGGAGGAGGTCGATGCGTCCTTTAGCCTTTACAAAGCTTCTCCCTTAACGCCCCACGTCAGCGCGTGGTTACTTTGGTAAAAGCACGTTGCTCCCTCACATCCTTTCTGATTTAGAGGAGCGTCTCACCACTGAACCGCCCGAGGAAGGAAACGCCTGCAACCTTTTCGTCTCCGTCTGTCTTCGAGCTCATGATTAGGACGAAGGTGCATAGACAAATATTTAACAGGAGTAAAGACAGAAGCTCAAACTGAAATCATGATTAATAATAAGAAAGAGGAAGAAGCGCCGCATCGTGCCCGCTGGGCGGCAGCACTGATTAGTCCCGCCGCGAGCTTCCAGAGTCCGTTTCTCCAAACCAAGCTGAGCTGGGACCAACCCAAACTCGTCCCCCGGCGAGTCAGTGTGCGTGTGTCCGTGTCAGGCTGTGTGTTATTTGTTGCGCAGCAGCTCCAGCTGGTCCTGGTATTCAGTGAACAGTCTCTGGAATCGCAGGTTTTCACCAATCACGGGCAAAACCTCCCGCAGCAGCTCCCGCTTCCGTAGACCCTGAGCACAGAAGACACATGCTGTTAACCTCGCCTGGATCAGAGCGAACCCATTGGCTGTGAGTCGGAGACGGAGCAGCCGTCACATTTCCTACGGATTCATTCTTTAAAACATCAGAACATCTGGATCACTGAGAGATCTACATTAAATAACCAGGCTGTGCTGTACATGGAACAGCTGGGTGTTGTTTTCATACCAGAGCAGTGGGCTCCCAGGACGTCGCCGCTGACTTGTGGACGGGGCCGAGCAGCTCCTTGCAGAGTTCTCTGAGACGAAACTCCGAGCCTGAAACGATAAACCGTTTTTAAACCTTCTCACTACTGCCCCCGGTGGTTGGAGGTTTATTCACACTGAGACGACACGAGGAACAGGGCGCCGCCTGGAGTCGGTACCTTCGTTGACGAGGAAGCGGGCGTAGATGAGCAGCCAGTAGCGATACTCCTGCGCTGACTGCAGAGTCAACGCAGACGCCAGCTGATTCTCCAGGAACGCCAACGTCATGCTCTGCTGCAGGTGGTGGGGGGTGGACGAGAGGCGGGACGCTAGCCGACCGGCACTGCAGAGGACACAAAGACGTTTAATGCTGCATGTTCCTTCACATTTTCTCTGAAGTGAAAGAACGCATTGGTCATACTTGAGGTTGCGTCCCTGCATCACGGCCAGAGGCCCCGAGGACACAGGTCCGTCCTGGCTCGGTATGCAGCTCCTGAAGTCAGCGCACTGGACCAGAGAGTCTCCTTTATCTGCTATCAGAGTCCTGAGAGACACCCAGATGTGGATGAGCAAACAGAGACCAGGTGTGGTCCAAACACACAACGTCTCACAGGCGCATCTAATGACTTCAAACCCTACGATTTCCTCACCATGTCTCCAGCGAGGAGCTGAAGCAGTACGACTTCCCGTTAGACAGTGCAATGACCGGGACTCCCTGCTGAGTCAGCAGAGACTGAGACACTGTGGTGTCGGCACCTTCAAACACACACAACACGCTTTCAGGCATGAATTCACTAGAGTCAGTCCGGGAAAAGTGTTGAGAGCAGTTTCTCACCGAACAGAATCGTCTGCAGAGACTCGTTCTTCACCAGAGCCTTCTGCTTCTGGACGTCCCTGCACACAGGACAAAACCCTTTATGACAGACAGACTCAGTAACACAGGAAACATCGCTAAGATCCAAACACTGACCAGATGGACAAAGTCGCTCCAGCAGTCAGAACCATGACGAAGTGGGACGAGCAGTGCAGGGCCGACGCCGGCGAGGCCAGCTGGATGGCCGGAAGGAGGCGCCGCCCACATGAAGAGAACACCGACACCATCCTGTCCTCACAGGCCACGGCGAGGACGTCGCTGAGGGACGACAGTTTTCTGAACTATGAGACTTGTGTGGAGTGAATCAGTTGCAGCATGAAAACACGACGCGCAGGAAAACCCACCTGCTGCCTGCAGCCGTGACCACTGAGCTGGGCAGCAGCGTGCTCCAGTCCCGTCCGTCTCTGGAGCATTGCAGCTGGCTGAGCTTCGAACCCGCGACCACAGACACCTCGTTCTCCACCTCCAGGAACACGGACGGCTCCATGCTCACCTGCACACGCGTCACACCCACATTAGTTTAGCGGCTTCAGGAAGGCAGCGGGAGACCGACACAGAGAGCGGCGCGCTCACCTGCAGGCTGAAACACTTCTGTGTGCTCGGCGTCGGGAGTCTGAGAACGGCGACGGGGGCTGCAGGAGCTGGCACCTTGCTGGGCTCCCGCTCTGCTGGAGCAGCGATCTGATAGCAACAAGGACAAAACACAAAAAGCACGTTTACTGGTTGACGCGTTGCTGCCTCAGGCGTCACCACATTCATCGCCGCCTGTCGTGTTTCTACCGGAGTGAAAGACGGGGCGATGGGAGTCGGAGCCATCTTGTCCTTCCTGGGCCGTCCCTTCTTCTTCTTCTCTGCTCCGTCTAGCAGCAGCTCGGTTTTCCTCTTGCTCGATGACAGGTTTTTGTTGATGACGGCCACCTTGTCCTCGCTGTCGCTGCTGGTCTCTTCTTTGCTCTTAACGTCCTTTATGGCGGAGACGCCGTCTTTTGGCCTGCTGCAAACAGACCAAGTCAACTGTTAGAAAAAAAACAACTAAAACAACGCTTCTCTTCCTGGTTCTCGTGTTTTGCATCAATCACCTGTCGAGAGGCGTGAGTCCAGCGATGTGCGAGATGACGGATGCGGCCCCCGGCGTGGCCTTTGACCTCTCTGTGAACCTGGAGTCCAAAGCTTTCATTGGTTCAATCTTGGAGGCCGAAGTGATCAACAAACTGGACTTCACCCTGGATAAACGAGAAGCCAGAGATGGAACAGGAGGATCATGGGTAAAGGAATCATCATTTACAGAAGGACAAACTCTCCGCTGGCAGCGTACCCGTCTCTGTTGTCCTCCAGGCCTTTGGGGGCACCACTGGGTGGAGGAGACGTGAGCATGGGGTCGTGATTAGTCCTAATCCCCAGAGAAGACGCCTGTCCCGGGCTGGAGTCAGAGCTGAGCTGCGGGGCCAGCTGGCTGGACACGGACGAGCCCGACGGCAGGATGGGAGCGCTGTTGAACAGAGCGGGTGAAAAATCCCTGTTCAGGAAAACAGGAAAGAAGAAGTGACAGCGCCGTGTTAGTCAGTCATGTAGTCTGACACGTGACGACCAATGAAAATCACAGCGCGTCTTCTACCCTGTGTCCAGCTGTGCGATGCACAGCGGCGTAATTCGTCTTCTGCCGTCTGCCGTTCTCGTCTCCACCTGCTTCTTCAGAAGATTCTGCAGGACGACGGAAAAAAACAAAAACATTTGTTTTCATGGTTCATTAGTCTTCGATGAACGAGCTCGAACACAGCTGTTGCAGTTCAGGAGATACCGGATGAATTCACGGAGCGGTAGCGAGGGAACCAGCTCACCTGTGAAGTATTGTTACGCGTTGAATGCGGCTGCTCTGAACTCTAAAGTTTTAAACCGGGGAACAGTAAGAAATGTCGTCTGTGTGTGACACCACCTGCAGACAGTGTCTGTAAAACAGACTCGGGGCTTCAAGTAATGTGAAGAGACGTGAGGAGGGAGAAAGTGCAAACACCACCTGTTTGGTTCTAACAACGGACTCACTGTCTGTCCTCTTCTAGCTTGTGCAGAAACATCTGAAATACAAACTGTTTGTCTGATCCAACGCTCCCACCTTCCTGATGTCCTCCAGAGATTCTCCGTTCATCACACTGTTGAGCTTGGGCGTTGAGGATTCGGGCCCAGCGGTGCCTGGTGCCGTGCTGGCCTGGGCCGAGACCTGTCGCTCCTGCTGGTATTTGAGCATCTCGGGGTTCTCGATGATGGTGGTGGACAGCTGAGCTTCAGTGCTGGTTATAGCCAGACTTTTCCCGTAAATGTTCTGGTGGATGCTGTTCTGTAGGCGAGAAGAGAACGAAAGGAGGAGTCTGAGTTGGGTTCTAGGTGTTCTTGACGAGGCGCCGTGCTGCGCGTCTCACCTTCTCCTCCTCGTTCAGCGGGTCTCCCAGTTCATCCAGGGAGAAGTCCAGATAGGCCACTGTGCCGTCCATCGAACACACCAACATCCCCAGACCGGTAAGAGTCCTGACACAGACACAGGCGTCAAACGTCACCAAGAACATGTCACGAAAACGTGTCACACTGTTCCAAAAATGACTAATGTGAACCGCTGTCAGGCTCAGGAACAGACGCCAACATACACGTGGAGCGTCATACGCTTCCTCAACTCACCAGGAAATGTCCATGATTGACTTATCGAATAGGTCGTGGATGACCACCAGGGGGCGCTTCAGTGACGTCAGCTGGAAAGGAGGCAAACAGGAAGCGTTAGTGCACAGAGGGAGACGTGGATTTCCTTCTCTTTCTCATTGTGCATGTTACATTTGTCTTTAAACGTTGAAAACAAACAGGGGTTCTGACCCAGACAGACAGCGATCTGTCTTTGCTGCCGACGGCGCAGCAGCAGTACGGACAGCTGGGCTTCGGAGAGCTGCCGTTCTTCTGCTTCTTCTTGAAGATCTTTGGGTTGAATTTCTGAGGAGGCAGAAACCAGAGGCGTCAGTATGTCGAGCGACAGCAGATACAGTGAAGCTGCAAAGACTCAACCTCCTCACCACGACTGTGACGGCTTTACGGTGACCCACAAAGTCCATATTGGTCTTCCAGCCGTCTCTCTCCACAATCTGAGCCGTGGGCCCCGAGTTGTTCATGGCGTGGGCCGACACCAGATACTGACCGTCTGGAGACCAGGACAGGCGCAGGACGTGGGTCGTCCCGCCGCACTGAGACACAGACGGAGAGGAGAGAACGTTCAAACACACAGAACTGACAGTAAAGAAATGACCCATTAACTCCCCCACGGCGTCAGACCTCGTTGAAGGGTTTGGTGATGTTGGCCTCCATCTGCCAGTCCACAGTCCTCCACACCTTGAGGCTGTGGTCATCAGCCTGGGAGGCGATGTACTTGCCCACCGGATCCCACGTCAGACCTTTAACCAGCCCGGTGTGGCCTCGCAGACACGTCACCATCTCTGGAGGATGCAAAGAGGACACAGGGAAAACACAGCATCTCCTGTCAGACTAACATCCCCACGTTCACATTACGTCAAACATCATGTAGTGAAATTAAACATAGCTGCAGAGAAAAGAGTCCACACTTCGTATTTACAGTAACAACATGAAGCTCATGTCCTGCAACAATTGAATCCTGCTCATTAAATGAGACGTTTGAAACGGACTTTCGCCCATCCTTCTCTGGTTCCAGTGTCTCCTACCTGGAAATTTGCGAGCGTTCCAGATAACAATGGTGTTGTCAACGCTGCAGGAGGCCAGCCACATGTCGTGAGGTGACCAGGCCACGTCCATAACATCTGCAAACAAAACATGCGGTGGAGTCACGAGTTACTGT
Source organism: Microctenopoma stevenorrisi (assembly GCA_032270685.1). Lineage (NCBI taxonomy): Eukaryota > Metazoa > Chordata > Actinopteri > Anabantiformes > Anabantidae > Microctenopoma > Microctenopoma stevenorrisi. The sequence continues at coordinate 21,055,544 of JAUMTR010000027.1, read as the reverse complement.
TGCAGGGACTCCCCCCCTTCCTGGGGGTCTGACGACGGCCTGCTCTCAGCTGTTGTGCCTGTTTTTTAACACGACCCCGGTAGAGTGGAGGTGTCAGGGTTTGTTGTGTGTCATACCTCCAGTGTGGTTCCTCAGAATGGTGACACACCTCCACTGCTCCACGTTGGCCAGTTTACTGCTCGACCCAAACACTGTGCTCGGCCCGATAAACCTAAAAAGAGAAAACACACACATTCACATAAACCAGCAAAACAAGCAGCTCCGACTGTGCAGAACGCACAACGTGGTAAATTCCACATCTGTGTGTGTGTGTGTGAGCACATACGCAGCTCTCTTCCACACCATGACCAGTTTGTCGTCTCCTCCTGATGCCAGATACAGCCCGTTGTTGGACCAGCGCACACAGTTCACACACGCTGCGGAGACAAACGCACACTCGTGATGTAAAGCAGACGGACGGACTGAAACTGTGGCCATGAGCGAAGCCTTTCTAATATTCAATCTGACTGCTTTTGGCAGTAACAGACAGTCGAAGCTATTTTAATCTGCTCCTCTGGGGAACATCGCCTCATCAGAATCCTTCTCCACCTTCAGGCTGCTGGAAGGAGACAGGAGACGTTCAGGCAGTAAAAGCCAATGTAGAACAACAGAGAAAAAGCACAGAGGACATTCGGTGCCCAGTATCTGCCTCGTTGGTCACAGAGTGAAGGATTTGAACGTAACAGAAAGATAAAAAAGTCTGCAGCAGATAGTGACAAGGTCAGTAACTGGTACATGTAATCTGCACCAGCCTTTAATGGTGATTAAAGGTTATTTAAAGGGGAACAGAGCAGGTTTCAGTGAAGCACAGCTCTGTGGCTGAACCGTAGTGCTCATCTTCTGCTTCACTGTGAGCTCCTCGGTCTCTTCACAGGAATTCAAGCTACTGTGGACGCTGCAGATGAAAACCTAGATGGAGGAAATGAGGCCACTCTCCTCTGAGGTTTATCCTGTGGATCTGTAGGGAGGCTGCAGGTTCTTATAAAGGACTCAGCATGGACCACTGAACAAGCAGCAGAGTTAGGGGAAGAAAACAATGCTTCAAGTAAATGAAGGAACATATAGAAGGACCTGTAGAAACTTTGTCGATGGACTCACACTCAGCAAACATTTCAAAGGAGACGTCTTACCTAAGTGATTGTCCATCTGGCAAAGCATTTTGGGAATACTCTCGTTCTTTTCATCCTCTTCTTTGAGGACTGGTGCCATGTTCCAGATCATCACCTTCCCAGAATCCTCACCTGACCACAGACCAAACATTACAAAATGAAATACACAACCAAGAGTTCAAAGATCAAGGTGAAGCTATGTAAAGAGTTTCTTTTCAAAACCATTTTAACCTTAAAATAAAATGTTCAGTCATTTGCTTCAGTTTCAGCTTAGAGAGGTGCAGCGTTAACTACTCAAGCAGAAGCAGTGGTCCTGAGTCCAAGCTCAGAAATGATGCATGAACAATTACATAGTAACAGTCGGGACTATTCTCGTGGTTCAACAAGTACTGGACAATAAGTATGGATACTTCACATGGCGTGGCATCTTACCCTGTCCACCGGTTGCAAATTTTGTGCCATCAGGGTGGATGTCAACAGAAAATATGGGTTTGCCTGTGGATTATGACAATGAATATTAATGTTAATAATTCACATCATACAGACTACATCATATAAAGTGGACACACATAAAGATGCACAGTACTTTCAAAGGTAGAGAGCATTCATCACCGTTTAGAAAACTGTTGGCCTGATGGAAACACTCGTGGAACTTTCCACAGAGCACATCGACAGCTTTACACTGAGTTTAGTCTCGTTACATTAGAGGCTGTAAATCAGCTCAACCTGCACAGGACTCGTCAGTAAACAGAACCCATGCATGAATATAACACAGCTGAATTAACCCCCAGCATCAGCTCAGTGGCTGTGCTGTAGGAAAAACAGCAGTAGGTCACCATGTCACACGGACACGAGAGGTAAAAGTACACAACAAAAAATGTCTGTTTGTGTGTTTTAACTTGTTCAAACAGGAAGAGGGGAAACCTGTTGGGCTGCAATTACTAATCGATCAATCACTGACACAATAGAAGACTGAGTCCTAATGTCTGATGAGTTTGTTGGTTTTTAGTAATTAATCAAAACATTTTAAATCTTTAGGCAAACATACGAAACACCGTTTGATTTCTCAGATGTGAATATTTCTTTGCTTTTATTTATGTCGCCTGACAATGAACTTGAAGTTGTGCAGTTTGTAAAGGAAGGATAAAATACTGTGTGCGCTGGGAAACAGGATCTGATCGATAAACGGTGATTTTCAGTGACGGAGCTTCTCCTTCACTTATCTGTGAGGAACACCAGAAACCTGCCTTCTCCTGTAAACCACATCAGTTACAGGCCGTTATTTGAGGAAGTCACACACGTGCGAAACTGCAGAGTACTATTAGAAAAAGTTCTTTAACGAAGACCCACGTACTTTAACGACTTTGATAACGGTTTGCTACGACCTAAACTCGCCGTCTCTTCAACGGTCAAATCTCCAAACTACCATGTTGGAGGCTGGTGGAGACTTTTTAGCCGCCTGTTACCTGTGCTTAGTGTAAGTTGCTTTTGCTGATATGTCACAGAGGACGTGAGAAATATGAAATATAAAGACAGCAGCTTCGACACGGGTCATCTAGCAGAGAAGTTAGCTAACGTCAGGGCACCCGAGCTAGCAGGGGAGTTAACTAGCTAGCTAGCTAGCTAGCTACGGTTAGCAAACAATAATATGCTTATAAATGGGCAGAGATGAATGATGCTGGTATTAGCAGCAGCGGCCAGTGTGTGTCCGGTCGTTGACTTAAATCTGGTTTGTGGGGGATTAGACAGTGACAAACGAGTTAACAAAGTGTCGTCCACCGGCACCATCATGCCTGCTTATCAATTCACCCCCCTCCGACAACAAAAGCCGAACTTGCTCCAAAAGATTCCTGCACAAGCTTACCGTTGTGGCTCACCCAACTCGGCTTCAGCAGCTTCATTGTCAGCCCACTTTTCAAACAAAAGTCCCCAACAGAAGTCCACCCAGCGACCGGTTCGGGTGGAGAACTAACGCCGACCACACGCCCTTTGTCTCAAACTCTGTCCAACACTTCGCTATTTTTGTGATTTAACTCCATCCTCACGACAGCAGCTGCAGCAGCATCCTGAGCAACAGACAGGAGAACCCGGAGGACAAACACGGTGACACCAGGCAGCACAGGAAGTGTTTCTGTTATTTTTGACCGCGGACAGGAAGCGCGTGCGGGCTGCTGTCAGAATAATTCTGCAGTAGAAATATCTGTTAAAGATATAGTAGAACAAAAGAGTCGGTAACACGTACCATGATTCTAATGTCTTCCATTTAATTTGTTTAGTGAGATTAGTCAAACTTAAGAGCGAAAAAAGGAAAATAATTGCTGCGTAATATAAACTGTACATTATAAGGCTTTTATTTTGAAATATTATATAAGTTACAGTGCGCAGAATCAGCATTTAAACTGCAAAGATTTTTTTTGTTTTAGGCAGGCGTGGTATTAGTACACAAGCACAGTACTCAAGTACATGTTTGTCGAGTTATATTAAACTACCTCCACTACAAGAAGAAGTAGCACTTAACATTTTTACTTAAGTTAAAATACATGGTCTAAAAAAGACTTACACTTTATTTAATTTGCTATTGTTGATAAAACCTAGTCCAGATTTGTTCGACAAAGATTTAAAAATGAAATTTAAAGAAATACATAGATGCTTAATTTTAAAAAATAAGGTTATACATCTCTAAATTGAACAGCCATTACATGTGCAAGGGTTAGGGGTTAGAGTTAGCCATGTGATTTAGGTAAGTGCTCCATCCTGGCAGCTTTTATTTGCTTTATTCTTTTTCTCTCAGCTGTTCACTAAAACAATAAATCCAAAGATTCTTAACTCATCAGTTATTTTTTTGCAGTTTCTGGTACAACTCAGGGAGTTCAAATTCACAAAATATGACAAAGACCTTTCCAGATTCAAAGCAATTTATTATTCCCAGAGGGAAATTGTTTTTCCTGTTACAGCTGCTCTCAGTTCAGAAAATATTAGAAAGAACCAGAATCAGCACCAATGGAATACAAAATCACAAAACACAAATATATAACAACAAAAAACAAACACATGATAACATCAATCTCCAAAGTGGATGGGTGGGGGATAGTTCTGATTATTGTTCTCACCTCTCCCCTTACTGAGGGAAGCAGGGGAGGAATTAAAGAGTTTGATGACCACAGAAAGAAATGATTTCCTGAGTGGAGCACTTGACATTGATGAGTCTCAGGCTGAACGTGCTCCTCTGTCCAGCCAGGACACTGTGTAGGGGGTGGGAGGGATTGTCCAGGATTGAGAGGAGCTTAGAGAGCATCCTCCTCTCAGCTACAAGTTTTTATAAATACAACCCCAATTTCAGATGATATACAATTACAAACATTGACGTATAAGGGCTAAAAGTAAAGTTTAAAAAGATGAAAAAGGCTTTAAAAAAGAATTCATAAAAAATACATTTAAAAAAACGTGTTTGAGCTTCGAAGTCGTCACAAAGTGTTGTGTTCAAGTCAGATCATACATTTGTTTATAACAATATAACAAAAGGAAACAACCACAGAAACACACACATTAGATTTTTTTATTCTACTCATGGTGAATGTTATGCGAATGTTTTACATCTGAGTCTGTTGAACTTCACTTCTTTTCTCTGATGATGTTCAATTAGGAGTCAGCACAGTCAGTGGAAACAGCCACGTCATGATGCCATTCAGAACTTTCTAAAGACATAAAGGATTCAACTCACTGTGACACACTGCTAGTGGCACAGAATCCAACAGTTCGCACACTCTCCAAGCTTCAGCACTGTGCAAAAACAGCAGTTTTTCCTTCAGTCTTATTAAAAGTGTCTTTGACAGATGAAAACAGAAGTACAAATACTTCCTCCCTAGAGTACAGAGAGCAGTGTTAGACGCCACCTTTACTCTGTTCATGGGTAGTCCACGAGGATTTTCATTTATGAATTAAAACAAACTTTAAAGCTGTGAGTTACAGCAGCGTGCGGCGTGTTACTGCACGTAACCTGCTTCACAGTCACACACTGGTGAAGCGTATCTCACCGCCGGGTTATTAGATTGTTGGATTTACAGACAAACCAAAGTAACTTAGAGGGAAAATATGTACTGTGCGCACACTAAATCTACTGTTTACATACTGAACACACGGCGTTCAGCAGCAGTGAATCCTCGCCTCACCTGTCACACGCAGCGCTGAACCTTGAATTTTGTGCAGATCTGTTATTTTCTATGTTGAATGTTACTGATGAGAAAACCAGCTTCATTTCTTTAGAGGCTTCACGGGGATTTTCAGTTTTTTTGGCACTTGGAAAGGGAGGGGGGTGGGGTTCAGGGACCTGATGTTCCCCTGAAGGTAGCTTCGATCTGCTCCAGAGTCTTGCCCTTGGTCTCTGGGACAAAGACCATGGTGAAGACGATGCTCAGGGTGCACACGGAGGAGAAGAGCCAGAACGTTCCAGCGCTGGTTATCGCCATCTGCAGAAGGTCAGGGGGTCAGCGACACAGACACAAATCAATTTCCTCTTCATATGGAACCGTTCACTGCTCTTCCTTTACAATGTCTTTTAGGTCATGGATTCATTTTAGAACCTTCATCTGACCTCACACAAACTAAGCCTCGCTGCTGGGCGGCCGAGCACTCACCATCATATCCTGGAAGGTTTTGGTGACGATGAACGCCATGCTCCAGTTGGTGAGGACGCACGCAGCGCTGGCGAAGCCCCTCGCTTTGACGGGGAAAATCTCTGACATCACCAGCCACGGGATCGGACCCCAGCCCAGAGCAAAACCTGAACACAGCGACAATCACGTTCTGAAAAGATCCAGCATGATGCAGAACAGAATAGAATAACAACACAACAGCTCAGAACTTCCTCCTGCCACAGCTGTCGGTTCATTTCAGAGCAATAAAAGATTGTGTAGTTCTTCGCTCATCATTTTGATCCTGTACCTGATGATTTCATTTAAAAGATTCCACGATGCTCATATGTTTCTAACCGTGTGCGAGCCAGCAGCTCACCTGTGATGAAGACGGCCATGCTGACCAGGGCCAGCCACGCCAGGTCTGTGGGAGGTTCTCCACCAGCTGCGGTGATCAGGTAGAAGTAAACCCCGAACGCTGTGGTGCTAATCGCCATGGCAACACCTGGATTCCTCATGGGAAAGCAGACAAACATGATGGATATCCCCGACGTGCTCCAGTCTCTTTGCAGCACGACGTGAATGCCTGTAAATACCTGAGATGATGAGGAGGATTTTCCTTCCGGCTCGGTCCATGATCAGAGCTGCGACGGCTGTAAAGACGACCTGAATCAGACCCACAATCACTGAAGCCAGGTCACTCTCCTGAAAAACAGTTAACATCATTTCTGTTCAGATTTAGGCAGGATATAAAAAAACAGAAGAACAATCACGTCCAACAGCTCCTGGACCAATCACATTCACTCGATCACCTGCTGATAACGGATCGATACAGGACATAGATCAGAGCAGACAGAGACAGAGGACGATGACAAGGTTTGACACGTGTTCCAAAGTGTAAACGACTCTTTACGCTTCCTCACCTTAAAATGTGCCTCCTCAAATATGGTTTCAGCGTAGAACATGATGGCATTGATCCCTGACATCTGCTGAAAGATCATCAGCATGATGCCGATCACCAGAGGCTTGTAGACGCCCGGATCCTTCAGGTCGGACGTCTGAAAACTGGAGCCCTGAGAGGGAACAGGAAGACTTCAGTGATTAGTTCAGCCCAGCGCCGACGTCCCCGCCCGGCGCTGCCTGCTCACCTGCTCGTCACAGGAGCCCTCGATCTGGCCGAGCTCCCATTCGATGGCGGCGTCCGGACCTCTGAGGAAGCGCAGCGCCTCCTCGGCCTCATGCCTCTTTCCCCTCGACAGGAGGAAGCGCGGCGTCTCCGGCATGAAGCACATACACACCAACAACAGCGTGGGTGGGATGGAGCTGCAGATCGCCAGCCAGCGCCAGTCCATGAAGAGACCTGCACAATTCACACAGAGGAATGTGAAGCTCAGAAATCCTGTCCACCAACAATCCTCCGGTAAATCCAATTAAATCCAGCTGGTTACATATCAAAAAGGGATTTTCAGTGCAACACGACTTGTTTCCGTTCCGTACTGTGGGTACAGTGAATCCTCCTGGGATGCTCTTAACCTCCTGTAATGAATTGTGTTCTTGTCATGAGAAAAAGTTGATCATTTCATGGATTCTTGATGAGAAGAAACGAGAACAGCAGGGGGCTCCACACTGTGCCGTGTCTAAACACTCTTTTCTAGGAAAATACCAGCCTTACTTTGAAAAAAGATTTTCTTTAAACCACAGCAACAGTGATTAATTATTTTATCTCTGAGTCACGTTTTGAGTTTGGAGAGGCCGTGACCTCTGAACGTGAAGCTTTTATCCACCGTTGAATTAACCTGAATTACTTCTTCTAACTCTGAATTGTCCCGCAGTCTTTTAAACGCCACCACAGAGACTCTGCCAAACTGCTGACGCCAACTCACCTCACATGACAGACCGCCTCTATTGGAAACATGTGAACGCCGTGCAGCTAACCAGATTAGCAGGAAACAGATATTTTCAGGCAGTGAGGCAGCAGGCGATGGTCGCATCACATTGAGGCCAGATCTTTAATCGTGTCTTCTGATTCACGGCTTTAAAAAGCAGATCATGACCAGACTCATGCAGCTGCTGTGGACTCTGTCAATGTGTAAGTGACATCATGTGGTTTACAGCTTGTAAACTGCTGTGGTTTGAAGTCACGAAGGAGCAGAATTCAGTTCAATGCTCCACACAACTAGAACCAAAGAGCTTAAGACTCTTTGGTTCCCTGCTGCCTTTTCACAGCAGCATCACTTGTTCCACTTTTGGGTTCGTCTTATTTTATGTAGCACACGTTTCATCTTCTTGTCCTAGTAAATCTTATGTCTGTGCCGAGACTCACGAACCTGGACTCACGTCAAGTTAAAAAACACCAACGCAGGGAAGCACATACCTCCGAGATACGCTCCCATGATGCCCAGCACCACCATGAGCTGCACACAGGAGCCTAAAGTCCCACGAACACGCTCGTGTGCCATCTCAGAGATATAGAGCTGCGTGAGGAGAGAAAAGGTGGAGACAGGAGAAGCGTCAGAGCACGTCAGCATGTTTTAAAGCAGGAAGTCTGCAGGAAAGGTGCTCATGGTTACCGGGACGACCAGCGACGTGACTCCGCTGGCGAGTCCGGTGAGCACCCTGCCGGCGTGCAGCATCCACACGTTCTGCGCTGCGATGATGACGGTGAAGCCGAAGACGAACGGCAGCGAGCAGAACATGAGGCTGAGCTTCCTGCCGATCTTCTCCACCATCCAGCCGCCCAGCAGCCCGCCCACCGCCGCCCCCACCGTCACTATGGACTGAATTAGGATGAAAGGAATTAAAGGTGAAAGACTGATGATGTGCCTCCACTTCCTGCTGAGCTTTTCTGTCCAAATAATGCAAATATCATCAACAGAAACATCTTTACAGAGCTGAGCTCAAGTGAAAACCACAGTCGGTGTCTTACCCCGAACCAGGAGGCCTGGACCTGGTCCAGCCGCAGCCGAGGGTCGGCTATCTTGGTGAGCTCAGGGATGGCCGGCGAGCTGTAGCCCAACACGAACCCGAAGCTCATGGGACCCAGGACGGATGCAAACGTAGCCAGGTACAGCTTCTTGTTCTTCACTTTGCTGCGGAGGCAAAGAGGAACAGGACCGAGGATGTAAAGGTCACAAAGCGACCACATCAGCACACAGCGCAGCACCTCGTCCTATTTTCCTGTTCCACTGTGCTGACTGACAGGAGGCGCCGCGTTTTAATAGTTTCAGCACTTTTTAATAAACATTTTAACCGCGGAGAAAGATAAAAAGAAGTCATCCTTTTCCTTTGTCCCAGTGCTGGCTGCGCGTGATGAGCTCATAAGAAATGAATGCAGTAAATAGCTTCTACGCTCTAAGAGAGAGGCTCTGACTGAGACGTCCACATCTGCCTTCACACCTGTGTCTGCTGGCTCACTCACCTGAGGTAGGCGTCCTGTTCAGACAGGAGACCTGTAACACCGTCACCTCCACCCTCCGCATCCAGCAGCCTCTCCCTCTCGCTCTGGATGTCCATACCGACGCCACTGAGGTGTCCCGGAGCTCAGCCTGTCTTTCCTGTTCGTCTCTTACATGGGACACAGGTCCGGTAAAGTCCTCTGTCCTGGTTGAAACAGGCGACCGCGCAGCCGCAGAAGAAGAAGCTGAACCGTGTCCAGGAAGCCGCGAAGCGACCATCAGACACTCAATCTGCGGGAGAGATCATTAAACTGCTGCCTCCACGACTACCCGCCAACTTTGCTTTGTCAACAATTCAGTCAGCTGATCTCCGTGTGCCTCACATTTCCTGGTCCGGGCGTTTCAAAATAAGAGACGCGTGAAGACTAAATTCGGGGTCTAAAAGACTGAGGTTCTTCTGGAGGTTTTCCTCTTAAAGGGATTTTTTTCCTCTCCACTGTCGCTTCAGTGCCGCTCAAGTGGGACTGTTGGGTTTTTATTTATATATAAATTAATTTATAAAATTGTGTTTAAGGTCTTAAACCTTGATTTCTTCCTCAAGTCCAGTTGCTTTGGATAAAACCTTTTTGAGATACCATGACCTGGATGAACCTTCACAGATATGACAAATGTTGTGAATTGGCGCTTTATAAATAAAGTTGAATTGAATTGAAATTTAATTAAATATAGTGATTTCACAAATTTAAAACTGGTTTTAAGTTTTAGGTGTAAGAATATCTAATGTCTGACACCCTTGAGAGTTAATCACCATTTACTAAAATTACATTTATTAAAAATGTCCTAATTATTTCCGAATCGAAAGTTAACATCTGAACCAAACTAAACATTAAAAGCAGGTTAGCAGCATAATTGTTACGTCTTCGAAACGAGGAAGAGACAGGAGGGGACTTCTCCTGCTAGAATAAACTCTTCGTTTACACAATAAAAGTCCTGCGTGTTCAAGCTTGTTTCCATGGTGACATGCAGCGAGGCGGTACTAAACAGGAAATGTTATTAAGCTAATGAACAAAACATGTAAAAGTTACTTTATCAACAAAATGGAGCCTTCTGAAGATAACAAACACACCACGGTAAACTGTAGTAAATATGTACAGTTAGTTAACATTAACTAGCTAGAAATTACTTGCGCAAAGTTAGCTAACGCGCCAACAGTCAGTTGTTAGCGAACTAAATAATTAGCTACACACGGGCTGAAGAGTTTAATGTTAAGGGTTTTAGTTTTCAGCTCACTAACAAAAAGTTGATTTTTGTGTCTTTATACGTTGATCTAGCTTAGCCATACGGTAGAGAAATACGTTACAAATAATGTCATGTTTGTTAGGACGTTTCTTCAACCTGAGTTAGGTTAGCAAGCTAACTTAGTCAGTGAACATGTCATGTTAACTTACATTAATAAACGTCTTTGTGTGTGAGATATATGTAGAGGCTATCCACACTAAATGTGAAAGCAATCGATATACATTCTATATTAATTTACTGCACTAAAACAAACAAATATGGTTTAAAATCAATTGGTCCAAATATATATAAAATATATATTGTTCTATGATTTTTTTTTTCACTGAACAACATCTCTTGTAAATATGAGAACTTTTAGAGTGGAAACTGAAATTAATTAAAATGTGTTAAATCAGTGAACCAATAGAAGTTAGTCTTTTTCTTCTTAGTTGTGTCACATGTAAATAAAGGGTCAGGCAAATTACTAGTTAAAACTACTCAGGAATTCATATTTAAATATAAATGCGGTGTTTATTTCTTTTTTCCTATAGATATAAATGTAATAATCTATAATAATAATTGATTCTTTAATCTGATGTGTTATATTGGTTGTGATTCCTTTGGAAACCTGAAATGTTTTGTTATTTAATATAAAGTCAACTGCGTGTCCTCCAGCAGGCAGAAGATCAGAGTTTATTTCCTACTTCTGTGTCAGAAGAGGAGCTGGATGAGGCCAGGAGAGAAAGCACCTTTACACGACTTTTTGGTTCTAGTAAAATCTTTCTGGCACCAGGAGAGAAACGTCTGGAAAGACCAGATCTACAGGGCAGCCTCATCATTCAGAGAAGGGCTACAGATCAGTAAGAATCCTGATTAAAATTAAAATGGAAAAACATTGCAGCTGTGCGTTTTGACTGAATTTATACATTGCTCGATGCAAGAACCTTCTCTGTGTTACAAATAATAGAAATAAATGTTATTAGCAGAATATTTGAGTGAAGTTGGAATATAAAACTGTGTTCAGTAATACTTATGGTGTTTTTATTTGCAGCTACATAAATGGAAATGAGGCGATGGGAACGTCTCAGTATGAGAAGGCAGTGATCTGCTTCTCTAAAGCCATCACTCTGCAGCCACAACAGGTGCTGAGTTAAGTAGGATGCGAAAATGAATTAGCATTACAATCACTGAATAAAATCACCTCTGACTCATAGTTCCACTGTGATCCCTGTTGGGATGTTGTAAGAATCTGTAGTAGGTATGAAGAAGGTTTGAATTTTCCTTCTGCGTTTTAGATTCAGCTGCATGTGAGCCAGGCTGAGGCCTACCTACAACTGTGTGACTTTCAGTCGGCAGCAGCATGTTATAAGCGGGCGTGGATCCTGGAGCCTGGATCCTTCACTGACCGCTTGGCCTTCATTTACTATCTCCAGGTCAGAGACTCTGCAACACTACACATTCATTACGAGGAGCAACTCAGAGTACAAACACAGCAGTGGACATGAAAAATCAGAGGGAACCAAGTCCACAACTTATCTTTAAACAACAGGCACATATGAATACACTCACACTTCTGTGTAGAGAAACAGACATTACATTGTTTAAAGAGATATTATTTAGGCCGAAATAGCTCAGTTGGGAGCGCGTTAGACTGAAGATCTAAAAGGTCCCTCGTTTGATCCTGAGTTTTGGCAGCGGTACACAACTTTGGGGGCCTGGTAGCTCAGTGGTTAAGGCAGAGGGCTGGGAAGCAGGAATAGCAGGATCGATTCCCAGCTGAGTCACCCAGCCCATCCCTGGTATGGGGGGTGCGAGACACCAAGCGCTGGCTCCCCGAGAGCCGCCTGTGGCTGCTCACTGCTCCCCCCAAGGAGGGAGGGGTCAAATGCAGAAGATAAATTTCATTTTAACATGTAAAAATGTATCAATGACAATAAAGTGGATTCTTCTTCTTTATGTATTTACACACAATTAAACGGAAAACTGAAAAAAGCCTTTTAGAAATGTTGCATTACATGTCACATCCAGTGCGTGTGTCTTAGTTTTAATTAGTTATTCTATTAATAAACCAGGAAGAGAACAGTGAACAACAGAAAAGACATGATCAAAACAATTCAGCTTTATTTTGCAGTTGCACTGAAAAAACTGTCAGATGTCTAAATATAAAATAATTCAGTTTTTGGCTTTCAAGGGCCAGTGTCTGTTTGACCGGGGGCTTTTCCTAGACGCTCTGGAGGCCTTCAGCAAAGCTGCTGAGGTGAAACCTGGCTGCAGGGCCTATGGAGTCAGAAGGTCAGGAACCTGTTCATTAAGATTCACATTAAAGTTGTGCACCTTTGCTTCTGTTGACTGACAATTATTAACATACACTGTTTATTCAGTATTTTGTACCTTGTTTCCCAGCTTGGCCTGTCTGACTGCTGCAGGTCAACTTACCGACTGTCTGCAGCTGGTGAATGACTGGATGGCGTCAGGTGGTCCCACCTCTGACCTTTATGTCCTCAGAGCCCGACTGTACAAACAGCTTAATCAGGTCACAACGGCAGGGAGCGATCACATTTTAAAAAGCCGCAGCACATACACTCTCCATCTGAGGCGTGTGAAAAGAATCAGGCAGTAAAATAAACCTGTGGCCGTGTTTATTTACACCTACTGGCAAATAAACCTGCAGAAAAAACACTGATCACGTGAAGCTTGAACATATATTTACACAAAACCTTTATTTTAAGGTGAAATAAAATAAATGATGTCAAACATTACACAACATTAGCGAGTGCAGACTGGCTGAAAGAGTATCTGCAGTAAAGCTACTGCACACACTGTAACACATAGTTAAATGTGTAACTGTCTGTCTTATTCAGACTTCGCGATGTTACCAAGACGTGAAGTTGGCCTTGGCATTGAACCCAACGTGCTCAGAAGCAGGAGCGCTGCAGGTGAAGCTGCAGGAAGCCTCTGAACAGGCCAGACAAAAAGCTGTGGACAGAGCTGTGAGCGGGGAGTTGCCTGAAGCCCTCTGCATGGTCAATATCGCTCTAGAGAACAGCCCGCAGGATGGACGCCTCTACCTGTTCAGGTGAGTCTATGCAGTATGTATGTCAGAAGGTGTTCACAGCATTATAAGATAAAACAAATGCTGCTGTATTAAACCTCTGCCATCAGAGGGATTCTCCACCGGCGTCTAAAAGACTTCACAGCAGCCATCGAAGATCTAGTCCAGGCTGTGGAGCTGAGCGAGGCAGAGGAGAAGAATATGGACAGAGGTCAAGCGGAGGCCAGAGACCAAAGGGATGATCATGGCTCTTTGCATGAGGAGGTGGAGTTTCAGCTGGTTCTCACTTACAATGATTTTGCTGTCCAGTGCTTTAGTAGAGGCCTCTACGCTGAGGCGACTTTACTTCTCAACAAGGCCATTGAAGAGGAGAAGGGCCAGGCAGGCCTGTACCTGAACAGAGGAGGTGAGGCGATGGACACCCAGTCCTTTAAGAATGTGTGTGCATCTCTTTTCTTCACTTTCTCCACAAACAAATAAACTGAAATTCCACTTGTACCCAAAGTTCAGTTAGTACAAAGTGTTTTGTGGAGGCCTGAATATGATAAGGTTAGAGGAATACCAAATAATCATTGAGTCATATTTCCCTCTGATTATCTGCTGCTTGTCCTGTTTCTCACCTTCTACACGTACACGAGACAAAAGCATCTAGTGTGACATCTTCCTGATTGTTGGCACATGAGGAAGATAAACATATGACTGAGCATGTGCAACCTGACAAACCTGATCAACATGTTCAGCAGAGCATGAAGATCTCACAATACGAGTGTGTATAAAAGAAATGAAAGCTGAATGAACCCTAAACAGGATTTATGGCAGCAGTGCTTAACATGAACAGCTGTTCAGGAAATGAAGATTCAAAGTGCAACAGAAGAGATGTCAGAACTGTGAGCGAAATGCTGAACCACCTGTGTGTGTGTACGTGCGTGTGTTAGACTGTTTCTTTAAGCAGGGTGAGTGGTGTTATGCTCTGGCTGACTACCAGCAGGCGGAGGAGATGCAGCCCGACGATCCTGCGGTACGGCTCCGCCTCGGTGTTCTTCACAACACGCTGGGCTCGTTAACTTTTCAGGACCGGTCAGTTATTAAAAGCTGTATATTAAAGCCTAATGTACAAACAGATTCTTTAATTCTTATGTAAGAAGTCATATATCTGCTCTATGCTGTGGATCTATATTTGATTGCGTCTTCCCTGTATCAGATTCATTTTGAAATCCAAAGAGTTTCAAATATAGACGTCTTTGCATTGATGATGTATTTGTGTGTGTGTGTGACCTCAGGCGCTTCCACGAGGCAGCGCCTATGTTTTCTCTGGCCGTCCGCTACAATCCCACCGTCAGTCGCTACTATGAGAACAGATCCAAGGCTTTTCGAAAGGTCCTAAACCTGGATGGGGCCAGACAGGACTTGATCTGCACAATGATACTGGATCCCACCAGCGAGGAGGTCAGAGCTCCACCCCACCACAACACACACTGCATTAATGAGAAATATCACATCAACTTGTCTTTATATTAATAACGTAGACACGCTGTGGTTTTGTTTATTAACTGGTTTGGTCCTGACGTCCATCCACGAACTCCTTAGAAAACATTCATCATTTCTAAAGGTTGTGGGAGTAGAATGCAGTAAATTGTGTGTCTGTGTGTCTGTGTAGCTGCCTGCTATGCTCATGAGTCTGTTTCCCGGCTGCAGCATGTCTGATGTTTTGTCCAGTTCAGCAGCACAAACAGTCAGAGTTGAGCTGATGGAGAACATCCAAGCCTTCAACTCCTCCTGTGATCAGCAAAGGTCTTTACCAACTACCGCCACAGCTTGTGTCACACGCACAATAGTGTGTAGACAACACACAAATAAATTGAATGGTTTCACTGAAATGCCAGTGCATGGAACTGACTTTAGTGTACTTAGATGAGGGTGTCCTGTGTTATGATCTTAGATTGAACGAGAAGCTCCAGAAGATGACTTTGACTAATCAGGACGCAGCGAGCCGGTCAGAAGAGGGACAGGAGCTGAAGCTGTGCATAAATCAGCAGGAGATGCAGATGAGCGTGAAGAGCTTTCTGCAGGTACGACAGATGATCATGTGAGAGCTCCATAAGAATCAGAGGTTTCTGAGCAGTGGTCCGTTGTGAAGCAGTTAACGAAAACAAAGTGGCAACAGAAACTTAAAGATGTGAAGTGAACTCTGGCTACTAAGGAGAAGTCGTGCCACTTTTATCACCGTTGTTTGACTCAGGATGCGGCTCTGTCGTTTATCAGTGACCACGCAGGGACGAGCCTCAGCACGAGCAACCCACAACCTCCATCCACACAGAGGGACTGGACCAGTCTTCACACGTGAGCAGAGGTCGTACTGCAGCACAGGATTTGGCATCCGAGACCAGAAGAGATAAACTCGGTTAAATAGAACGATCTGCGTCTGAATGTCGTTGATGGATTTCTTTTTGTTCCATACTCGTCACATACTTTTTCCTTTTACACTTTAACTCAAGCTGTAGAATAAATGACTGTATCATCTAATATTAATCTACCTTTGGTATTACCCTTTATTTGAGGCGTTGTTGTGACATACTGTCCAATAGGTGGCAGCAGAGACACAGTGTTTGCATCATGACATGTCCCATGGTTCTGGACGATAGTAACAGGTCTTTATGTGGCTCCGTGCGTTTAGCAGCACATTTTCATCAGTGTTGTGATTTGTCTAATTAGTTTTTTTAACAATCGCTTGATTGAAGTTTCATACAATGTTAGCATGCGGTGCGGTACATTTAATGGTTTATCAGAAACCACATCTGCAACACGTCACATTCTTCCAACATTTCTGCATCTAACTTCAAACATCACAAAACGAGAAGAGAAAAATTCAGAAAACTTTTTCTTTCTCCTTTGCTAAATTCTTCTGCTCTAAATTGGATTCCATCTAACCTGCACTGTCCTTCTGTATTCATTCTGTATTCATTCTTTTCCCCGTATTCTTTAACTCTCAACCACCCGTCGTTGCTTCTGCCCTCTTCCTTATTGCCTGGAGGTCTGTACCCAGCAGACCTCCAGGTGTAGTAAGATCATCTTTGGGTGTAGACGAATGTTCACAGACAGGTTGAAAAGCCTTTAGCTATTTTGATACTGTGGTGCGAGACGAACCTACTTCAGTAAACGCATGCCGTGCGCTGCTCGCATCAGCGTCACAGGTTCATCTGATCATCACTGACCAAGCCACTGCTAAGTTGGCTGACACTTGGTTAAACACAGAGCCGTGGCTGAAAAACGCCGGGCAGTGAACCATGGGTTAAGATAACTCAGCTAAGCTAACGTTTCCAAACCCAAGAAGACAATTCAGTTCAGCAAAGCAGCCAAGTCAAATGGACCATAGCCCGGCTAATCCACACAGCTCTGGTCAGCAGATGCATTGAACCTGACTGGTGCTTGTACGTGTTGTTGTTGTAGCCGCAGTGAAGATGTGGTTCTGTTGCTTTTTCCGAGCGGCAGCTGACCTCACAGCATCAACAGCAGCTGTGGCAACAGCTGACGCACAGAGAAAGGCCCTGTGGCACCCAGGCCTCTGTCCCATCATAGAAAGTGCCCACACCACATATCTGAAAGCACAAACATGCCAAACATTTCCCAGTCCGTCGCAGTCAGGTGGCTAACGGAGTGAGAAGTGATGCAGCATGTTTCTGGGGCGCGCGGACCACATGAGAAAGTTCTTAGCTTTGCATATTGCATTTGTAAATCTTGTGACATTAAACACCAGTGGAATGTGGATGAAGATGGAGGAAACAGCTGCTCACACTTATGTCAGTGAGTGCGTTGACATCTGCTGTGAAAGCCCAGAGACTCGCTGTGTGTCTGATCCTGATCCCGCGAGGACAACATGCTGATTCTCAGACTCTAAGGTTAGGACTAGGTTTGCTTGTCTCAGGTGTCCTCACTAGCATAGTAAAACAGTCCTGAGTGTGTGTGTGGGCCTCAGCCCCTCAGAAGAGAAGTGTGGGATAGACGGTGGTCGTAAAGGAGCTGAAAAGTGTTTCACACTTGTGCAATAAAAGGCTCGAGTTACCGTCCTGTCAGGGCCGAGAGGTGTTGGTGGCCCAGCCAGCCAGGGTTCCGAGTCCAGACAAAAACACTTTTCTCTGGGCACAGGACCTGGCGGCTTGGCCCAAGCTCAAAACATCCCCTGGTGGAGAGGAGGTTCATTCAGGTTGTGACCAGAGACTGTTTTGTCTAAGATGTGCAGAAAGCGTTTGTAGACTTTGGGTAGTGTTCGGGGCAGGTGACGTACGCGGACACACAGCTCCGTGTCCTCCTGAGGTGAAGGCAGAACGGGATATGTGGGTTTGGAATTGGATTAGTGTTGCTAGACTAGAGTGGGCCTTGAATTATGTGCCAGTCAGACATGCAGCCAGTGGTCGGTTGGTTCTGCATTATGATAATAACCTCAACATTTGAGCCTGTCCCTGAACACGAGAGCAGCCTCACAACATTTCATTTATTTATCCAAAACAAACACACACGGTACTGAACACACAACCTTTGGTGCTGCAATAAATAACAATATATTAATAAAGTTTTCACAGGGAGCAGGAATCGGAGCCAAAGCCGCTCTGTCAGCGAAGCAGCGTTACAGACAGAGGGGTCCACATGTTGATCCAGGAACTCATGAAGATGTGTCAGTCGGGTGGGCGACTGACGTCTGGGCTGCCGCTTGCCCTCGGTTCAACGTCTGATGCTCCACGTGACACATTTGGCTTTGAGATTGTAATAAAAAAGGTCAAATTTGCTTTACAGTCTTTCTCTCGCATAACCCAATTCAGCAGAGTGGTTTTGTTCCCTGACTGAGGAGGGGGAGACGCGAGCAGACGAAGGGTCTCCCCAGAGGAACATTTCTAAAGACAATTTATATATTTTGGAAAGATAAACCATCTGCCTGTTTGTTCTTCTCGTAAATTTTCCAGTCAGTTTTACTGGCTCGTCTCAGCCACCGTCTCCCTGTTCATGCTGTGTGTGTTCTTTCGTCGTCTTCTAACCTGTCCCCAGCTCTGGACGAGTGCTTCAGACAGCTGTGGTCTCATCGACACTGTTCTTGTCCTTAAGTGCAGTCACCACATCAGGTTTCTTTACCTGCTGGCTTCCTGAAGTCGCAGCTGACCTTAAATGTTCTACCAGCCAAAAATGAGTCGAAGGGAATGTTCACATGAGTTTTGGTTTCCTGCTCAAATAGATTATCTTACCAGCCATGGACAAGTTCATCAGTGTTTGTCTAACAGTTATTTGGAGATTTCCCATTTCCCAGTCGTAGCTGACTAGCTGCTACGCCCGACGGGCAGATATCTGTGGTTGGATCACTTCCAGCCGTTCATCTCCTTCAGCTTGCTGATGCTGGTCCCTTTGATGGGTGTGGAGGGTGGGGGATTGTAAAGAGGAAGAGTGGGGGTGCTACAGCCACGTGTCCACAACTTCTCAGTGGGGACTGTCCACACTGAGCCAGATGACTTCTTTTTCGGCTTGTCCTTCTTCTCTTTCGAAGTACCAGGAGACATGGTCTGGAGAAGAAACAGTGGGAAACAGGATTAAAGATCTGCAGTGAATTCTGTTGCTGGAGGGTTAGCTGTATGACTGTATGACTCTGTCCCGCATTTTGATCTAAGAAAGAAAACCTACGCAGCAGCAGAGGGTGAAGCAGCTGAGTTTAGCAGCGTTTTGTCCCGTCCCTGCGTAGCGGTTCTTTTTTGGCAGCAGCAGAATGAAGGAGACAGCCAGAGACAGATGGTAGAAACTGTGGACATAGGCGTAGTCCCACTCCTGCAGTGAAGAGGATACGTCAACATCTAATAGATGATGTGATTTTTAGTTCTATTTTGATGATCGTCACCTGAAAGTAGAAGCGCAGCATCAGGGCGAGAGCACCGAAGCAGCATCCCGGGCCGACCTGCTGCGTGTACACCTTCTTCTCGGGATACACTGCCCTCAACTGCTTCATCTTCTGCAGCTGCAACAATCAGAGATCGTCACAAAGATAAGCCGAGAATAAGATGAGGCACAGGAGGAGGAAAAGAAGAGTGGAGCAAAAGAACAGGCTGAAGTAGACGGGGAGTTGGAGGCCACTCACCCATTTGACAGTAATAATGAAAACAGCTGATCCAATGGGTCCAGAGTAGATGCCGTAGCCCCAGCGATCCTGGTAGATCCTCACAGCGATGGTCAACACTCCAAACATGGTCATAGTGGAACGCTGGGGTTCATCAAAGTCGCCAAGAGCTTCAACAAGCAGACACATGATGCATGAGGCCTTTCAGCCTGAGGACAACAGTTACAGAGGGTGGAGCAAGTGGTGCAGTCAGCTGTTGGAGCATTTAACCCTCTACGTCATGGGACTGTTGCAGACCCTCAGGGGTGTGTGTACATGTATGTGTGTGAGCATAAAAGAGAATAATAGCACATAACACATGTGAGCTGATCTCAAAGTCTCAACATGTGCGTTGAGCAACTGTTGCGCGCGGAGCTGGGTGTTAACCTCGTGCTTGGAAAGTGTAGCTGCTAAAGTGTTTTTTAGCAGATTTTAATCACGTACAACCCCAGAAGCAAGCAGCAGGTTGTTAGAAGTGTGAATATAAGAAAGCTATGCTGTAGAACGAGAGGTGGAGCAGGCGAGGATCTACCACGACTTACCTATAAGCGTGACCCACATGGAGAGAGCTGTGCCATAGACGCTGAAGTACTCCAGAACATCGTACCGCATGAAACACAGAATGGAGAGGCCCGGTCCGTCACATGCGTGGTAGACCTGCAGGTAGACAGTCGATCACTAATACACCGATTATTTTTCAGTTTCAAGCTGGTGTTCATTCATTCATGAAGAACACCATCATTCCTCTGTTGCTGGTAATGCAGAGAAACAGACCCAACAAAGAAAAACTCCTTCAAATCTGCTACTCAACATCACTTCTGATAGAACATATTAATCATTTAATCATTCACAAAATGCCATGTTGGTCGCTAAATGGAAAACAGAAAACCAGCATCAGTAGCTTCACTAAGATCTCACACATCACAACAGAACACGAGCGCACTCTCACCGCTGTAAAGAACATGGTGAAGAAGTAGACCATGGCCTCCATGTGGAAGCCTCTCTTGGCAGCCACGCTGGCTGTAGGCAGGAACACCAGGCTGCTGACCGTAGGAAGCAGCATCTTGGCAATAAAGGCTCCCATGGTGGAGGGACAGCAGTCGGATATGTTGAAGAAACCCTGTAGGCTCCAGAACTTTGAAAGTCTTTGCCAGCTATGAGGATCTTACAGTTGTCTCCCAGTTCCTAAAAATGTGAAATCAGCTTGGAAAGTAAAAGCCCTCAGGTCTCTTAGTCCGTGTTGTGTGTGAGCAGACGACAAGCAGTGAGCGGCTGAACCACAGAATGCACATGCAGCACACACTCCCAGCAGCGAGAACACACCCAGCTGTCTAGTTTGGCCTTTTAAAGTTTAAATGTCCCCCGGGCTCGTCGGTCCACACAGGCCTGTATGTGCAGTGTCATCGCTGAGCAGCTGTTTGCATACCAGTCAGACCACGGACTAGCAAAACGGACACTAGCACATGGACAAAGACCAACTTTGTCCCTAGTTGTGTGATAGTTTTACCTTCCTGTGGTAAAGGGCGACATGTTTCAGTGAAAGTAAGGTGGAGGCAGCCACACGCCTTAGAGTGGAGTGGACTGTGCCTCCCCAGAGAGCGCTGTGTGTCTTAGAAGCTTTTTTCACTTTGCGTGGCTCACCGCACACGTGCATTAGTTACTGTTGTCCTGTAAACTGTTTGGAAGACGTAAGGCAGATAAAAAAAGCTCTCGATTGTAGATTGGAAAATGTTTCTTGTATTAAAGCTTCATGATCTAAAACCAAACATATCACATGCTTTTAAGGTTTCCTGCCAGCAGTCGTGGACGGTGAGAGAAAAGCCTCCTGAGGCTGCAGGGGAATTGTGAACAACGCTGCACAACGCGCTTAGTGAGGGAGGCACTGTGACCCTGCCCCTTCAAACGCGTTGCTCGGCATCTGCCGTCGATGAGGTGGGAGGTAGGCTGCTCAGCCTGGAGCAAGCATCAAACCCAGACTAGATTTTTTTGCAGACTAGATTTGAATCAGGTTTTGGGCCCTACTACCAGTCAGCAGATGGAATCTGGTTGTGGTTGTGTAATGTGGCATTGAGCCCGTCCTGCACAATTACTTCCATTAAAGTAAAGACACCATTGGGTCCTAAATACCTCTGGTGCAGGAAACGCCCCTTTTTGCTGCTGTGGCTGAAAGAGCCAGTAAAAACAGATTTCACTCCAGTAGGCTTATTCAGAGAGATTCAGACCCTGACCACATCTACACTGAGCAGCCAGGCTTTGGACTTGGACATGCAACACGTGACGGTCAGACGGTGAAGAGACGTATTGACCACCTTCTTTACATAAATAAGAAGAATGAGTGTCTCCTTCCATGTGTGACTGTGTACCGTGATGTTGTTCCCAGAAAGGACCATCCCGTGGTGGTGGTGAGGCAGCATTTGCCCTCTTCTGCTCTCGCCTCAGCTGTTCCACCTGCTCTGGGGCCTGAGGCAGCAACACAAAGGCTGCAGTATTCACCCCACGCCTCAGATTCTCTGGAGTGTTCCAGTAACCCGAGCTGCTGGGGTCAGGGCTTGAAACCCTCAGGCCCGATGCTTTTGGAAGCGCTGCTGTAGCCTCCCTGCGCCCTCTGCCGGGAGCCCGTCTTTCTGCTGTGTGTCTTTGTGTGGTCGCTGCGTAACGGTCTTTTAACGACAGACATGAAAACTGGTTCCAAAGCCTTATCTTAAAGCATAATCTGATCTGATTAGTTGGTAGATTGTGGAGGAGAGTACATGGAGGAGATGCTGGTGTGTGTCGTACAGCGTTATGTGAGAACCCTCAGTTCTTCTTGTCCAGGAGAGTTTGTGGCCCATGTGAACTTTCACCTCAGGACCCCTCAGTCTAAACACGGCCGCTCAGTGTGGGACAGTAGAGCAGACTTCCTGAACGCATCTGAAAAACACGGGGCTTCCTTTTGATTCAGTAAAAAATAGTTCTGACCTCTGACCACTCGTCCCTGTTTCACTAATGATTTTGCGGCGGGGGTTATGCTTCAGTCACTGAAGAGGAATGGGACCAGTAGAGCACTTCACCTCAGTTCCTCAGAAGTATTCTTCTGTCATGTGATATTCGTTTAGAGATATTTCATCGGTATTTTATTGCTGACTTTTGCAGCCAGCACCTTTTGGCACCGAGGAACCAAACAAGCTGAACTCATCTGCTCACAGAACATGTTTCTGTCTTTCTGGCAGTGAGCTCAGGCCCAGAAAGCTCTGCGCTGTTTCTGCACATAATGGTGGCTTCATCGCTGCATAAGAGAAGTGACAACCATGTAGTTCTGTTCATCACGGTGACATCACAGTGTCTGATTTATTTTCATGCGAGTGTTCTGTATTTTCTGAGGAGGCTCAGATCCTTTAAGGTCTGCAGCACCATGCTGAGGATGTCCTATGAGTCTGGTTTGCTGGGGCAGCAGCAGGAGGACTGGTCCGGTTCTGGGTGTGGAGCTGGACCTTCTACGTGCTGCAGCTGAGAGCAGACTGATCAATGTAAAGTGCTCCACAGAGACACAAGATCATTTCTGCCTGTCTTCTCGCACAGACACTTCTTACTTTGAGACACAGTCCTCACTGGGTAAGATGTGTGTGTGTATGTGAGAGAGAGAAAACAGTGTCTGCTGGTGTTTGTTGCCCTTTAGTGAGAGAGAGAACGTTCTTCTCACTTTATTTGGGGGAGGTGTGTTTAGTTTCACTGATTTTAGAGAGAAGCTTCTTTTTTCCATTTTTCTGTGGTTGCGTTTATAAGTCCTCTAATTGCTCTTTTGTCTGTGTGTGCCAACCATAATGACTCCAGAGTCTGCACACTGCAAACAGGCATGCACAAAAACACAACCCTGGGAGTGTTTTAAGGCCACGTGAATAGCATGGAGGAGGGTGGTGGCCTTTAACTGGTGTTGGTGTTAGTGGGCTTATTCTTCTGGTCTGGCAGCCGCCCTGGACTGTGTATATCAGCTTATAAATCTGGAGCGGTGGAGCAGAGTGGCTGCTAATGCAGCCAGCAGACACACCAGCAGCAGGCTGAAGAACGACAGGGAGAAATGATGGTGGAGAAACAGTAAAACACGTATAGATATAGGTCAGTTGTAATGAATCAGCAGGAACCAGTGTTAGTAATGACCAGTTCCACACGAACTGACATGTTAGGAATCAAAATCCTCTTGATTCTTAACATCTCTGTGAAACCAGAGCGAGAGAGAGACAGAGAGAGTGCCGGGACACGAGAGAGTAACATAAGTGCAAGAGACAGCTGTGGAAACAGAAGAGAAGAAAGTGAGAGAGAGGACGAGAGGGTGGGGTGAGAAATAACAGCAGAAGATGGAGAAAAACATGCAGCAGTGAGGAGAAATCGTAATAAAGCGGGAGGGAGGGAGGGAGACAGACAGATGGGTAAGAAGAGGGGAAGACAACATGGTGGGCAGACACGGTGGTCCTCAGACGTCTGCTCGTCCTCCTCATCATTCACTCCTCTGGTCTCGTCCCTCTTTCCTCCGTCCTCCCATCTGTTTTTGGCTGTTCTGAGGTTCTCTGTGTATTTTGGAAAAGGAGGAATCACAGTTTACTTAAAGGAATAGTTCACCTGGAGCTGAATCGTATCCTGATTTCTTTCTGTTTTTGTCACATTGAAATGAAACTAATTTTAATATTACACAAAATGCAGTTTCTAAATGATCATTCTATTTGTTGCTCATACCTGCAGAGTAAATGAGCTTTTCCTCACGGTGGTGGAATATTGGTCCACTCTGTTTTAGGTCACAACCGCTCCAAGTCTTCATTTTAGTGTGTACACACAGACTCTACAGATATCCAAGAAGGTGGACCAGAGGGGAGATGGGACGTTTTCCTCCAACAGTTCCAAGTTATGCACAGTTATGCACTTACATGAATTAGTGACTAAATAGCTTGAAATGTGGACTGTTCTTGGTAATAATGGGGCAGTAGTGCAGTAGCAGTTTGGAAATAACAAGGTCAATAGTAATAGCAGGCAAGAGGGTACTAATAGTAATAACAGATAATAACAAAGTAATAAGGAGTAACATTTAGGTAATACCTGGGTAATTGCTTAAATAAAACCGTTACTATGTAATATTGAGGTAATTACCAAGTAAAAACTAGGTCTTAGCAACAATTCTAAGTAATCGCAGGTCAGAGACACTTAGACGTTAGTGTGGAACAATGACTCTCTGCGCTAACACAGAGACATGGACATGGACAAGCAGGAAATCAGACCTACGTGAACTAGAATCTTAAATGTGTGTAACCGGTGTAGTGTGTCTTATTACCACGTCATCATTCATGAGCCGTGAACTTCTTAAAGGCAGCTTTATGAAGCTGGTTGTTTCTTCACAAACGCAGAACAAAAGATAAAGTCTGGCAGAAATGTACAAACTATGTTCAACCTCAGAAATATGAGTGAGAACCGTTTCTGGTGTATGTTTGGGGCAGAGGACGCGGGGGAGGAGGGCAACAGTGTTCATCTTCATCCCAGCAGCAGTTGGATGAGGTAGAATTCATCTTCATCTGGATTTAACAGAAACTTGTGAAGTTTTTATTTTCCCCATGTTTCAGAATGAAAGCACAGTGGCCAGCCCCCATGACCCTCCCCCTCCCCCCTCGGCTGCCACTTTGCTGCTGACTGGAGAGGAGGAGGAGGAGAAGGAGGAAGAGGGATGCAGGGACAGCACACCTTACCTCCCTCCCTCCCTCCCTTCCACTATTTTCTTCCTCCCTCTCTCTGTCTGTTCCTCTTCACTCCACAGCAACAGCAGTACTCACCAACACACACACCACTGCTGTCGCTGGCACAACACACAGTCGCACACACTCACACACACTGAGCGGCATCCTCAGCACAGCCCGGGGCGCCCTTGGACTGCAGGAGAGGTGAGTGGCAAAATGTTTGAAAACTCCACTGTGTGTGTGTGTGAGGGTATTGAGTTAAGTTTGTCTGTTTATCATGTATTCTTTGATTCACAGTGTGTGTGCGCATGTTCTTGGGTGCAATCGTGTGTGTGTTGGCTGTTTGCACGTCTGCATGTGCTGGTGTGGCTGGCATCTGCTCCGTGTGTGTGTGTGTGCACACGTGTGTGTATTTACGAGCTACACCAGAGCCAGCAAGACGTGTGCTTTGCACCAGACCAAAACAAATGCACAAAATAATGCTGACTCTCGTTCAGAAGTGTGAGTTTTCCTGCAGGCACGCATGTGTGGGTCTGTCTGGAAACTTGTTGGGAGGTGTGTGTGTGTGTGTGTGTGATCGTTGATGTAGTTAAAAAGTTTAGCTGAGCTTCTATTCCTGCAGTTACCACGTGAAAACGTTCCTGTAGGAAAGAACCTCCTGCAGACGTTAAAGGTCCACGTGAAGCATGTCACAAAGTCAACTTGGATGCAAAGAGACCTGAGGGAGAGCAGCAGCATCCATCTATACGCTCAGTATCATGCATGCCAGCTGTTACTCTGCCTGATTCCAGCTGTATTGGTTTTGATACGTATGTTCCATACTGAATATCTGTGCAGACAGCAGGCACTGCGCAGCGTAGAAAGAGAGAAATCTCTGGAACAACTGTAGAGACTTGTTCCAGTCTGGTGGTCAGACAAACCACTAATGGTCTCACTGCATGAGGTCTTTCTGTTTTAAGTGAATGCCATGCAGATGACTTCAGCCCCGTCACTCCTGAGAACGGCCGCCATGAATAGTGAGTCAACAAATAACTTGAAGTTCAAGTGTGAGAAATCTAACCTTCCGTTTGACCCCGGAGCAAAAACATTCCCCGACACCTCCTCAACTTCCCAGACTGCTGCGCTACATCTCGCCATTTCTTTGTCAGTCTCCCCCCCCTGCTGTTCTGTTGTAGACTGAGGAGAAGTGAGAGTCCGCCCGCTGACATGCAGACATCCACAACCACCCCACACTCCCCGAGTTTAAATGATATGGGCTTAGGAAGGGAGACATTGGGATTCCTCTAGTCACCGATATGTCACACCACTTTTTCATGTCGCACATACTGGAAGAATTAAAAGTATGCAGCGGTTTTGTACAAATCTGATCAACACAATTATCTTAACCATCTAAACAACTCTCAGCTGAAGCTGTTACCACCGAGTGACTGCAACGTCTAGCGTTTAGTGGGGATCAGGATCATTGATCAGGACCATTCCCCTCTAATTCTGTTAGGCTGAGCTGAGTTTTTAATCAAAGTGATACGTGTTGAGGTAAGATTGAACCTACACTTCTACACGCATCTTTCACGTTACCTCCACCAAAGCAGCCCCAGCTCATCATATTACCTCCACCATGCTTGGCGCCTGAGTCTGAGTCTGCATCCTTCAGATGTTCTTCTTTGTGAACCAACTGACCTAAATGTGGATCAGTCTGTTCATGACACCGTTCATGACACTTGGTTGCCATGGAAACCCCGGTTTTGCGCTGAGTGACAGGCCTGCACCCTGCATGGTCACCTCTTGTCATTGAGGTGTGTGTTTGTCCTACTGAACCATCAGAAGGATCCTCCGGGTTTATTCAGTTTATGTTGCCCACTGTGAGTGTGGACTGACTTCTGCACCGACCCATGCAGCTGTTCATGTGATAAATAAATTATATTTTTATTCTTATCTGTCCAAATACATCAGTACGTGGCTGATCCAGCCCCCCCAGGGGACAGACTGTCCCCCCAGGGGACAGACTGCTGCTGTCTGCTGAGGCTGCACTACTACAAAAACAAGACAGCGAGGCGAGGGGCCCCAGGGGGCCGTGAGGGTGGGGACGGTGCAGGAGTTAGGGAGGGGGAGACAGGAGGATGAGGGGGACTGTGTTTACTTTTGTCCTCCGTGCTGCCCCTGCCTGGCTGGGGAGGAGGAAGGAGTAAAGACGGAGACCCTGTCTGGAGAAGCAACAGGCCGAAGGCAGTGTGCCTGTGTGTGTGTGTGTGGGTGTGTGTGTGCGTGTGTGTGCGTGGGTGTGTGTGTGTGTGTGTGTGTGTGGGTGTGTGTGTGTGTGTGTGTGTGTGTGTGCGTGTGTGTGGGTGTGTGTGTGCGTGGGTGTGTGTGGGTGTGTGTGTGCGTGGGTGTGCGTGGGTGTGTGTGTGTGAGCGTGCGTGTTGACTTATACTACCTTTGGGGACAAAAGTCAGAATACACACCAGTTGATTGGGGACACCATTTGCAATTGGGG